>CM053793.1:159405593-160005593 GCA_028749045.1 Cupressus sempervirens | reverse complement strand
TGCAAGATGCTCCTGCATTAGGATGATGGTGAATTTCAAGGATCAAGATTGTGTGAAGGTTGAGATATATGTAGGGGATTGAGATGATGGTTTGGACATTAAGTTGAAAGTATGGGGAATTACATGGAGGATTTGATTTGGATGCAACATGGGGATTATGGATTTGGAAACATGGGGGAAGAGAACATACATTTTGAAAGATAGATGTTGTCTTTTGAACACCATTTTTTAGGTTAATGGAATAATTCTTGAGTTCTACAATTTCTTTTGTAATGACATTTATGTTTGAGAAATTATCAAATTGATGTTGATGGTATATCATTTTATGAATGCTGGAAGAAAGAAGGCGATAAGTTAAAGAAAAATGCTAATGTGGCTAATGTGAACATGGAAAATGCAAACAATCCCATAGCTTTCATCATGTGTAACATCGGTGACGAAGGAAACCTTGAGTTATGGTACCTGGAAATTGGTTGTAGCAACCACATGAGTGCTAATGAAATTTTATTTTCTTTCAGTGATAAGACTTTTAAAACTGAAATTAAGATGTGAAATAATGGAACCATTCCCATAGTGGGCAAAGGATCTATTATGGTCTGCACCAAGCAAGGTGAGAAGAAGGAGATACAAAATGTGTACTTTACCCCTGATATGAAGCACAACTTAATGAGTGTTGGACAACTCATTCAAAATGGACATAAAGTGCTTATGGAAAATAACAAGTGTGTCATTCATGAGAAGGATGGGAGCAATAGATTACATGTAGTAATCCAAATGATAAAGAACTGAATGTTGCCATTAAGGATAGAGACATGTTTCTCTTCTTAGGTTAGTGTTGCACCTCCCAAGCATGCATGTATAGTAGTGCATTAGTAATCAGCTCTTAGGAGTGTGCTTGAAGACCCCTCCAAGCTTTGGCATCTTAGATATAGACATCTTGGCTTTGCTAGTTTAAATTTGTCATCCAAGAAAAGAATGATGGTTTTCCAAGCATTGTAGATTCATATGACAAGTGTGAGGCTTACATATTGGGTAAGAAACATAGGCTTCCCTTTAATTCTAGAAATTCTAGATGGGCTAGGGCACCATTAGAATTGGTGCATTCTAATTTGGTAGGCCCTATGCAAAGTACTTCTATTAGGGGCGTACTTATTTTATGACATTCATAGATGATTCCAGTCGTAGGACATGGGTATATTTTTTGAACAATAAATTTTGAATCATTTGATAAATCAGTTAAATTTAAAGCCCTGGCTTAAAAAGAATGTGGAAACAATGTAAAAGTCCTTAGATCAAATAGAGGACGGGAGTATATCTCCAATATGTTTGTAAATTTTTGCATGCAAAATGGCATCAAGAAAGAACTTACATCTAGTTATATTCCATACCAAAATGGAGTGGCTAAGAGAAAGAACAAGACCATTGTTGAAATGGAAAGAAGCATGATGAAAGAAAAAGGACTTCTAACTAAATATTGGTGAGAAGTTGTATCAATAGTAGTATATTTGATCAATAGGTGTCCTACAAAATCAATTTGTGACAAGATACCACTTGAGGCTTGTCAAAGAATAGATGGATAGTTGAGCACTTGAGAGTGTTTGGATGTCTAGTATATGCACATGTGCCTAAGGAACAAAGGGAAAAGCTAGATGAAAAAGGTGTGAAGTGCATCTTCATAGGGTAAATCTTAGGATCAAAGGCTTATAGATTGTATGATCCAATAAATAAGAAGATCATCATTTCAAGAGATGTGGAGTTTCTTGAAAGTCAATCATGGGATGGATCAATATATGA
Source organism: Cupressus sempervirens (assembly GCA_028749045.1). Lineage (NCBI taxonomy): Eukaryota > Viridiplantae > Streptophyta > Pinopsida > Cupressales > Cupressaceae > Cupressus > Cupressus sempervirens. Next base: position 160,003,799 of record CM053793.1, on the reverse strand, counting down.
ATCCTCAAGAACTTCAAGTAAAGTGCCTACTATTGAAGGGGAAGAAGATAACATTGGTGATCAGCAAGAAGATAGAGTAGAAAATATGGATTGTAGATGAAGGAAAAAAGGCAAGCAGCCCTTAACATATTGAGCAATACCTCCAAACAATTCAAGAGATCCCCAGGCTAGTATTCAAAATAGTAGCAACAACAATACTAAAAATTTAGATTCCACTATCTCCTCCCTATTGCCAAGAAAGACCAAAAGTCTAAGGGAGATATACCAAGAAGAAAGGTATGATGAAGATTATGATGAGAGTGTAAATTTTGGATTATTTTCTCATAGTGCTCCAACCTATTTCAAGGAAGCTATGAATGAGGAGAAATGGTGTAATGCCATGGATGAGGAAATAGATGCTATTGAAAGGAATGAGACATGGTAGTTAACTACTTTTCCTTCCAAGCAATAAGGAATTGGATTGAAATGGGTTTACAAGAACAAGTGTGATGCTCAAGGAAAAATAGATAGGCATAAGGAACATTTAGTGGTCAAGTGGTACAAGCAGTAGTATGGTAGACATTATAATGAGGCATATGCCCCATTTAAAAGAATGGAAACCATGTGTGTTGTCATAGAAATTGCAGCCCAACACAAATGGAAGGTATATCAAATGGATGTGAAGTATGCCTTCCTAAATAGTGTATTGAAGGAAGAAGTATATGTAGAGTAGCCACCTAGTTATGAAGTTGCAGGTGAAGAACCCAAATTTTATAGATTGAAGAGAGATATTTATTGGATCAAGCAAGCCCCAAGGGCATGGTATAGGAGGATTGATGCATATTTGATGAGCAATGTCTTTAGCAAAGGTGATGTTAAGCCCACACTATACATCAAGGCAGAAAATGGTAATGTGTTGATTGTTGTCTTCTATGTAGATGATTTAATCTTCACTAGAAATGATAATTTCCTAATTGGAAACTTCATGGAAACTACGAAAAATGAATTTGAAATGATATACCTAGGTCTCTTGAAGTACTTTATAGGCATAGAAGTATTTAAAAATGCATAATGGCATCTTCATTTCTCAAGAAAAATATGCAAGAAAGATTTTGGTGAGATTCAAAATATAGAATAGTAAGGCAGCCCCAACACCAACTACAGTAGGTCTAAAGTTGAGCAAGGAAGATTGTAGTAAAAGTGTGAATCCAACACTATACAAGATTATGGTTGGATGTTTGATCTATTTGATTACAACTTGGCCAAACATAATGCATGCAACAAGTTTGATTTCTAGATTTATGGGAACACCAAATGGGATCCTAAGGTATGTGAATGGTACAAAGGGATTTGGGATTTTTTATACTGCAGTAAATGATTTCAACTTTTCTAGTTACATAGATAGTGATTGGGCTAGAAGTTTAGATGATAGAGCACTTCTAGATACATGTTTCATATGGGATTGGGTGCAATTTCATGAGAATCCAAGAAGCAACCTATTGTTGATCAATCTATAGTAGAGGCTAAATAGATAGCAACAAATGCAATAGCATGTCAGGCTATTTGGTTAAGAAGTATCTTGAAAGATTTGAATGAAAGGAAAGAGGATGAAACCACAATTTATTGTGACAACATCTCATCAATTGCATTGTCCAAGAATCTAGTCTTCCATGGGAGAAGCAAGCATATAGAGATCAGATATTAGTTCATTAGAGAGTTGGTACAGAATGGGGATATCAAAATGGAATTTTGTAAGTGTGAGAAAAAACTAGCAAAAGTTTTCACAAAGCCTTTAGGCATTGAAACTTTTGTACACCTAAGAGAGGGTCTTGTTATAGCTGATTGGGATCAAGAGTGATCCTTATTTTTTTGGCTCGGGCAGAAGGGGGAGTGCTGAAATATTAAATGCAAATAGTCATTTTCCCTTGGAGCCAAATGCCCACAGACTATCCTAACTACGTTAGAAATATTAATGCTTAGTAGGTGAGTTTCAAATTTTGAAAAGAGGGGAAAAACATTTTTTGAAGAGAGACAAAAGGAATGGATTGGATTCATTTAGTCAGTTGAAGAGTTGTAGAGTAGAGAAGTGTAAGAATATAGAGCAAAGAAGGAAATAGATCAGTAAATTTAGTCATTCATAAGACAAAATAAAGTTTTTTCTTGTGTCTGTAAATGCACATGTTTCCTCTTGTCATTTTGTAAGTTCATTATTTATTGGATTTGTCCTGTGAATCAATGATTGCTCTAGGCATTATTGTATGCAACCATTAGAGATGCAAGTTAAAGTTTTAAGTTTTATCAATCTAAATATTTTAAGGTTATTTTAGGGTTTTTTGGTTGAAGATGAATGCTTCTAGATTTTTTAATAGTTTTATCATACTTGAATAGAAATTAAGCAGGCAAGGAGGCATACTAGAATATATTATTCTTCCTTTATTAATTGCATTTGAGAAGTTCATTGTTAAAAGCTTCACACTTTGGCTCTCTTGTTTTAATGGTGGAAAAATCTAAGTTGTACGTTTGGTCTATAGCCCACTCAACTTGGTCTTTACCAAGTCCTCTCTTTATTAGTCTCATTGAATTTTGTTTGCAGTTATTACTAATCTCACTAGACATCCTCTTCTACCAAGCGCCACTTTGTAGTGGCTACCAAGCTCACTCAACATTGCTTGTTGTTGAGCTCACTCAGCATATACTTGTGCTAAGTTGCCCTTGTTTGCTGATTTCACTTGGCTTCCTCTTGTGCCAAGCTAATTCTGCACCCACCGTATGTTACTCAACATCCATTAATGCTGAGAAAAATTGTCACTTAGCACCTTCATGTGCCGAGCAAAATTTTTAGGTTTGTGATTTTATTTTTCATAGACTTGTCCACCTGATTTGAGATGAAATTGTTAATTTCAATGAATTTTGATTATCATAGTTGAATTTTCTCAAATTTAAGGTGCTTCTCCATTAAATTCCCCATTAAATATTGGACTTTCAGTAGTTATTAATTGTCGCTAAAAGATTGTTGGAAACTTTTTTCGCTTGGGGAGGTGCATGGATATTGATAAAGTATTGTGCAAAATTTTCCCATGAGACTTAATTTTACATCTCTTCATTGACATATTGTCATTAAAAAAAATAAATGATGATGGACCATTCATCTCTTTGGGGAATAAATACATATGTTTCCATTATCTCAATTTTTATCAAAATTAACATTAAAGGAAATCCTTGTTATACGTTTTTTCTTTTATTCTCTTTTAACTGAACTTATTGCTAAAAAATTCTATGTCAGCTTTTCTAAGCTGATTTCCTTGTGTTTTTTACTCTTATTTTCTTTATTTTTCCATTCTTAGAGTCATTTCTTTAAGGAGATTTAGGATGTCCTTTCTTTGAAGAATGAAAGATGTTACATTGTTTTGGATGGATTGCTGAAATCAGTGAGTGAGTAAGAAAATAGAAAATTTCCATATGTGATGGTAAAGATAGCCCTTTTTGTCAGCTTGTCTATTTCAATTTATGTATTGACTCAACTTAGAAGCAAGAAGTAACTTTATATTCTTACTTTTATTGTTACCTCTTCCTTCAACTTGTCACATAATGATTTTTAATGATTAGCAACTTTGTGTCCTGTTTAGTTTTTATACACTTTGTATAATTGGTCAATAAGAATCGCCAAGGTCTAATGTACTTCCTAACATTGTCTTGAGGTTTAAATGTAATTAGGTACAGATACAATACATAAGGTAAAGAGAAAATATTTCTTGTTAGTACAAGATGAGTCACAAATTCTTATTTAGCATATTAGCTAGTCCTTATTAACCCACCAAGAAGAGACTCAAATTGTAATATGATTATTGAAGCAAGGTAACTAGTATCATACCATGGTGAATATGAAGGAATAGAAGTTTAAGTTTAAAAACCTTAAAAAAATAATAATCATGTTATGCTTTGGTAGGATTTTTAGTAGGAGGAGAAGGTTAAAAGAGTTGACTAGCATAGTCCATCATCGAGTAACAAGAACTTACCTGATGATGAATAGATTCTCCTATCAAAATTTAGTGATCTTGTATTAGAGGAGTTTTAGTTTCCATCCCTAGATGAGTCTTATAAAACTATACAATATGGTGATAAGGATAAACAATCTATGGAGATAGATTCTGATATAATGCCTAAGCATTTGAGTATTAGCATTGTTGAATTGAAAAGGTGACTATAGCTTAATGGAGTTCAGATTGAAATTCTTAATATAAAAATAAATGCTTTGGAAGCCCAAAAGAAGAAACTTGAAGAGGAATTAGCGAAAGCTTCTTTAGTTAACAAAGAACTTAGATGTGCTAGATGAATCATCGAGGATCTACAAAGAAACATTGAGATGGATAATAAAGAGTCAAATAAGAAACTTCATATGCTTCAACAAAGAATCATGGTTTAGATTCTTCTGAAAAGAATTTTGAATTCGAGAAAAAATTATAGTAGTTGAAAGAACTAGAAATGGAAGAAGTTAAATTAAGAAGGGCTAAAAATGTGTTGCAACAAGAAAAGTTGGGGTTGATAGTGAAACTAGACTATGCAGAAGTAAAACTCACTTCCCTTTCTAAAATTATTGAAGTACATTTTCCATCTATATTTCTCTAGGTTTGTCCAAGTTGTATCCAAGTCATAAGGTTTTTCCAATTTACAACTTCATGTTTGAATTGTTCTCTATGTGTCTGATGTGGTTCTTTGGTTTGAACAAAAGGTATTGAATTTTTCTTAAACTATAGATAGAGGTTATTGAGAAGCACAGAGAGGAGGTCAATTTATTGACACATGAGATTAATGATCTATCAAAGCATATAGGACCACAAAATAATCAATTTAGTGAAGTTGTGGAATTAGTTTATTTGAGATGGGTTAATGCATGCCTATGCTATGAGTTGATGAACTACCAAGCTCCTCTAGGAAAAGTGACCACACATGATCTCAACAAATGCTTGAGCCCAAGATCCTAGGAGAAGGAAAAATAGCTTATGTTAGAATACATTAGATCAAAATGAGTTCATAGATAATGACTTTGAGATTGCATCATCTAGGACATCCACACCTTCTAAGAGTGTTGATTTTGATGACTTATCTTTGGATAGTGCATCTAGCAGACAAACAAGATAAAAAGACTTTAGCTTGATCCAAAAACTTAGAAGATAGGTAAGAATTAACGATGGCTCTTTGATATTTCTAAGTGGATAAGCATATGATAGAAGAGGAAATGGTTCTATCAATGGGAAAAAGAGCCCATGACATAGATTCTGACACAAGGACATAGTTGATTCTAATACATTAATTGATGCCCATGATATAGCAATGAAACTTCTTGAGGCATATGGTGTAGAAATTCCATTAGCTAGTTCATCTAAAAGGGATATGAGTAACATGTTAGAAAAACCTTCAGAATTGAAGGATTCATCAATTAGTGTGCTAGTTTCCCTTAGACTTATGTCAAAGCTTGGCTCAAAATATAGGCACTAGTTAGCATTACAATGAGAGAATGTTATTAAAGGAAAAACATAACAAAGACCAAATGAGAAAAAATTTAGAAAATTTTAAAATAGAATCACTTAGTGAATATGTGAGACCAAAACATTTAACAGGGAAGAAGATCCTAAAAGCTCTTGAATTTGGATATTTTCAAACTAACTCCCCATGTGACAATCCATTTCAAGAGCCAAAAATCAGCAAAATGAAATTGGTAGAAATACAAGAGAGGGCCCCAAAGGTTGCAAAAGCACACCACAAACCTTCCATGGGTTCTCTAACACACAATGGTATTCCATTTAAAGCTTCAAGTGACAGTCGCATGCCAAATCCTCAACCCATACCCCGATATATAGCTTCTTTTGGTATGCCTCCCCTCCACCACCACAAACTAGAGATAAAGTTCAGAGTGCCACAAGTAGTTGAGTTTTATCTATATTTTGTGAAAAGAGAAGCCCAAATGGAGGTCATTGATGTGAGATCTACCACATCTAGCGATGTTGTAGATGCTCATAATAACTTAATTGGAGAGCTTGAAAACCGATCTGCATATCTATTAGCTATAAGTTTGTAGAGAAAATATAAATAAATCTACAAGGAAAAGTAGCAGAAAACATATTGGAAGAGAAAATAACTTTTATTGATTAATTTGCAATGCAATTAGCTCTCTCTATATAGAGACATTTATATTTTCTAGAACCAAGAAAATATCAATTGACTTCATGTGTGGAGGAGGTAAAAGATGATAGAACGACAAGTTTACTCAGTCACCAATTGATGGGTTGGAATTTGTCAATAATAGCCTACTATTTAGTTGTAACAAACATCAATAATTACTCATTCAAAGGTGGAATTATTCAAACCCCTTCCCTTAATTTCTACCACTAATGCATCTTTAAGCGGGAAAAATTACAATAAGAAATTTAAATAGGATAGGTCCCAGCATTAAACGTTTTGAGGTAGCCATTTACAAAAAAAAAGTTGGTTTCTCCTCTCACTATCGCTATGGAAAATTCATTCCTGTTGTTATTATACTTTCTAATTTTTAATCGGTTCACCCTAAACCTTTTGGGATTTTTCGTAATTAGTTAAAATACTTTACTTTAGGGTTTTTCACCCAAACAAGTGGTTTTGGCTTACCACAAACCCTTCTATGATAATTACTCATTCAACTATGGAATTGTTCCAACACAAAACATATTGAAAGAGAAAGATATCATTTTTTTTGATAGATTATTGCACTATAATTACCTCTCTCTATATAGAGACATTTACATTTTCTAGAACCATAAAAATCTCAACTACCTTCATGTGTGGAGAAGGTAAAGATTATAGAACTAAAAGTTTACTAAGTCATCAATTAATGGACTAGAAGATGTCAATAACAACTTGTTATTTAGTTGCAACTAACAACAATAATTACTTATTCAATGATGGAATTATTCCAACACTTTCCCTTAATTTCTACCACTAATGCATCTTTAAGTGGGAGAAATTATTACAAGAGTGAATTCAAGCATCAACCTCTTTGAGATATAGAAAGGTTCAAAACTTGAGAAATTTGACAATAGATAATGCTATGGTAAATATATCTATAGTTTGATCTTCAGTACCATAGAAGTGTAGGTCCACTACTTCACTCTTCATTAATCATGAAAGAAGTGATGATGAACTTAAATGTGTTTGGACTTGGCATGGCATACAAGATTCTTTGTGAGCTTGATGGTGCTTTGGTTGTCACTGAATATGGTGGTTGGATGAGCTTGTTGATGATGTGTCTCTTAAAGTAGTCTTCTAATGCATAGAGCTTCTTGAGATGCCTTTTATGCACCAATTATATATTCTACTCTAGTGATGAAAGTGACACTATTGATTGCTTCTTGCTACTCTAAGAAATTGGTCTAGATCGAAGATGAAAGATGTATCCTGAAGTTGATTTTATATCATCAATATCTCCTACATAATCAGAATCCATATAATCTACTTTAAAGTAGGTTCTCCTTCATGTTTGTACTCAATGCCAAGCTTGGAAGTTCCTTTGATGTACCTCAAAGTCCTCTTAGCAACTTTCCATTGATCATAGTGTGGATATTCCATGTACATAGATACAACACCAATAACATATGCAATATTTGGTCTAGTTATGGTAAGATATAATAGACTCTCAAAAAACTACCTATACAATTTTTCATCCACCTTCTTTTGAGTAGAATGATTTCTTGAAGGGTTTGTGGTAATCCAAAACCATTTGTTTAGGTGAAAATTTTAAAATTCTATTAAAGGGTTTGTGGTAAGCCAAAACCACTTGTTTAGGTGATTTTCACCTAAACAAGTGGTTTTGGCTTACCACAAACCCTTCAACAAAATTTTAAATTTTTTGCCTAAACAAATGGTTTTGGATTACGATAAACCCTTGAAGGACTTAGCAAAAAAAATCATTACAATGGTAAAAAAATACTTTCTTTAAGCTTTTCTCTATTATGAAGTGTCACTTTTCATGGATGACTTATTAGATGATGATTGTAATTTTCATGAACCATTTGTAATCCTTCTTGAGAGTTCACATTTCTATAGGTTTTGATTATTCCTCACACTCAAGAATTTGTATCTAAACAAACCTTTAATCATACCTATGATGTTTTTCCAAATTAATCCATAACTCCATCCAATGTCCCTTTTGAAGTATTTCTCCATATAATTATTCTTACACTTTTTGTTCCAACATGTCTTTTCACAATGACTCTTTAATCCACACAGAGTACATGGATGTAGATCTCAACACTAGTTTTTGGTGTGCCCTTTCTTGTTAGAATTTAAACATTGCATATATTTTTTACATTGAAATTTTTTGATTAAATCCATATAATCATTTCTTTCATCTATCATATATCCTAGTCCTTCATACATCGGTCTTATGATTAGCTCAATAGGCTCTATGATTCCTTGTTCATTTTTTCCCAATCCTTTACCTTTGTAGCCCATTTTCTTCATTATATTACATCCAAAATTCTTATTATAATAACTAATAGTATTTGATGCCACATTTTCATATTCTTTATCACAAATAGCCTCAACAAAGTCACACTTTTCTAGTGGTGAATTCAAATCATCTGTACTACATGAAACATCACATACTAATTTTGCTTTCACACATGCATTTCTTTGAATGACAGATTGATTTAGTTCATCCTTTAACAAGTGATTTTCTTCTTTACTTTCTTTATTTTCTCCTCTATGTCATCCTTTAGCAAGTAATTCTCTTCTTTTAATTTCTTCATTTCCTCCTCTAATTTGTCATTTCTTTTCTTAACATTATCCAACAACTTTAATTTTTTCTCTAGCTCTCCATTTGCTTCTATATAGTGATTAATTTGATTTAAAAAACTCCATCTTTCTATATTCATTTAATTTCTTAATTGTGTTATTCCTTCTTTCAAAAAATGCTTCTCACAAATTATGTCTCTATTTTCTTTCTTGGCATTTATTAATTTTATTAACTCTTCTTCTAAAAATGTCTATCTTAGAAATTAGATTTGCATTTTCCTTTAACACTCTTTTATCTTCCTTCCCCATTGTGATTAATCCACAAATAACACTTTCTTTGAATTAACCTATCATTTTGCCACATTTCACAATCATAGTGACAATTTCAAATTCCCTCATTTATTCCTTTAAGAATTCAAATGAAAGATTATTGGACATGATCACCATCTCAACCAAATAAATATAGTCAATTATACTCTAATACCATGTGGAAAACATATAAATAAATCTAAGAGTAAGGAACAATAGTGGAATATATATTGGAAGAGAATGTAACTTTTATTGATTAATTTTCAATGTAATTACCTCTCTATATATAGAGATATTTACATTTTCTAGAACCAAGAAAATCTCAACTGACTTTATGTGTGAAGGAGGTAAAACATGATAGAACTACAAGCTTACTCAACCACCAAGTTATGGGCTAGAGGTTGTCAATAATAGCTTGCTATTTAGTTGTAACAAACATCAATAATTACTCATTCAAAGGTCAAATTATTCCAAAAGATTTCTACATTTTTAGTGATAGTTCAAATATTATTGATATTAAGTTCTACGATATAGCTACATAGTTGCAGAGATTACTTTCTCCATCGAAGAAAATTTAATGGTTTGTTCTAATGTCCTTCACAATGGCAAGTCAAAGCTAATGTAGAAAATCAAGGTGGCTTTGTTCAATCACTAGCTAATGAAGTTCATTGACACAAATATACAAACATTAAAGATATTGTTAACATTGTACACTGGTTGGACGAAAAACTTTCATTATTGGTATTTTTTTTCCCCATATGTTAATGAATAGATAATGATGTACTTAATTTATACAATAGTTGGATATGGAACTTTTTCATCTTTAGTTTTATTTTTTTCTATTTCAAATAAAATTTTGATTTTGTATACCAAAATAGGCAGTACTAATAATTAAATTTATTAACCCATCGAACACTCCTTAATCATTTCATTCCTAGTAAAGATGTTGCCTAATAGTGATTATTTTACCAATCAATTGAGATGTATGTGGAATTATTTATCTACCTCATAGAAAATGTGCTATAGATATTCAATTACTATATTAACTCTACCATGTCATTCTTTCAATGATCAAGTGCTTAGTTTTTTTGATAGAAATATGGTTGGAACTACCAACTAATCCTTATGGCCCTAATATTTATCAACTAAATTTGAAGCCATCACAATTACATTACAACACTGCATGGAGACATTCTATCAAACATTTTGCATGTGTTGAGAGATTTGACATAATAAGTCCCTATTGTAGACCATCTACAATTAGTTGACTATTCCATTTTTCTTTTAATAAAATTTAACTAAATTCAACTTATAATTTAGTTATTTAATTAGTAATTTAGATAATATGCAATGTGAATTCTCCTATATACAATAGATAAATTGATTAACAAAAAAACATTGTATATAAGTCATCTAACAATCATTTTCCTATAACTATCCTTGAGCTTAGAAAACCTCCTATCTCTATAGCTTCAAGAACTATAGCACCAAGATCACTAAGTAGGACTCTAAAAAATCCAACTATTCAAAATAAAATGTTATCTAAATTTTCACCAAAAAATAAAAAATAATTTCTCTGTCCCAATATTCCTTCCATAGATAAATGCTACTTCCATAGATAAATGTATAATTATTTTCTATAAGCTAGTATTCTCTATTACCTATGATATTCTCATATAGATGTGCTAACCTAGATTTTTCATCTTTAACTAGATTTAATCACGAAATGTTTAGGACATGTCATTTGCATCAACCAATATACAATGGAAAAAACAAAATTTTATGGTGTTAGCGACCGACAAATCCACTTCTTATGACATAACACTACAAGGAAACATGATCAAACCCACAAGCATTTTGCAGGGGCTAAGTCTATCAACTTAAATATCCACACTAAATGTCAACTCAAATCAATACAATATCACATATTTTTTTTGTCTCTTTTTCCAATGCCTCCAATATCTCATTACCAGATCTATAATAACCACATATTTGAGTCCTTAGAATGAACATATCAATGATTTATGAAATTAGTCTAATACATGATTGTATGCAAATGGCTAACTACTAATTTTGAGTTGAAATAGTTGCTTTTATAACTCTGGCAATCGCATTGATGGAGATGCAAAGTCCTCAAACTTCCTTCACCATTTTTTTTAAAATGGAGAGAAACAATTTTCCTGAATAATATAAATTGCATGTAAAGGCAAAAAAACTCCATGCAAGATGGCATGCGTAAAGTGTGCTGATTGAAAGGATTTCAATTGACAATTTTGAGTAGAGTATAGTTGTACAAGAATAGCATACTGAGAGCCTATTTTTTCATGAAAAATTCCATGCAAGATGAAATGAGACTGTAACAATGTATGTAAAGGAATTTTGTAAAATATTAAACTGGAACAATATTAATAACCTCTATAAATATTTATGTAAGTTTATGTTTTGACCCTTTTGTTACATTATTAATAGAAAATGTACCATATAACCTCGATATTTATATATTATCTAATGTGATGCATATCACAATAAAGATTAATCAAACCATCAAAAAATTTGTGAAACATTTGAGCCAAGATTAATTAGTTGGATGAGAAAGAGACAAGATGTGGTTGCTTTATCCACTATAGATGTAGGGTATATGGAAGCTACTTATGCTTATAATATTGAATAGAGGAGATATATCCATATCATCAAGTAACTCAACTTCATAAGCTTTACCACTATCAAACTTCTTCAAGATCTTACAAGGTTCAAACTTCTTCATCATCAACTTACTATATGTTACAATAAGAAATCTTCCTTTCTTTAAATGAACCATCACCTCATCACCAACATCAAAATTATAATGTATTTTAGACTTATCAGCATTCTCCTTATACTTCTAATTACTTTTTTCCAATCTCAACTTCACTTCCTTATGTAAAGACTCCACAAAATCAGCAACTTCTTCCCCTACAACACTTATCTTTTCTTCATTGGAAACATCTCTCAAATCTAATATACCTATAGACTGCATTCTAGTAGCAATCTCAAAAGGCGTCTTCCCTGTACTCCTATTCATGGAATTATTATATAAAAATTGAGCTTGTGCCAATACCATGTCCCCATTACTTGGCTTACCTCCAACTATACATATCAGAAAATTACCTAGGGTAAAAGCACAAATGTGTGTCACTCTTTTACAAAGGAAAAGGCTAACAAAAGTATAATTGCTCACCTTCAATGCCATAAATCTGATATTATTATCTAGAATTTGTAACTGAAGTAAACTAATGAAATGTGTAAAAATGGATGAGGGTTAGAATTTTTTTTTTTTAATAATTATTTGGAATAATAAATGATGTAATTATGCTATTTTTTAGAGATAACTTTTTGGTTGTTGAAAAATGCTAGAAATTAGTGGTCTAGTTCCCACCACAAAACTACATGGAAATAAAATTATTTCCCTTTGATCTTAGAATATGTCATAGATAACATATGTGTCTAGAAAAATAAAAAATAAAAGTTTCCTTTAGACCTATATTTTCTTTTTTACAATGATTCAAATTTCAACTCCCCTCAAATCGATAATTTTTATCCCCCACCATATTGTTCAAACTAAATCTATTCCAATCAAAAGAAAAATTATACATTCTAGAAGAGGACAGACTCCTCTATAATATTATATAATTTTTTTTAAAAAAATTGATATAATTTAATATTTTTTTCTTTCTCAAAATCAACATCTTCTCGAGTGTTAAAATACATACTTGTAGAATTTTTTAATTATAATATACTATATCTAATTAAAACTCTATGAACTATATATGAGAATATTTGACTTTGAGATCTATAAAATGGGATTTATATGTTATTAGAAAAACATTAGAAAAAATATTAAGAGTTATTGAAATGTCTTTTTTTTAAAATAACTTTATTTCTTTAGTAATTGGATACTAACTAGTATAAAACATGCACTTAATAGACATTTCCAATTGGAAAAGTGTAAGACCATATATAACTTAGCTAGAATAAATTTAGTCATTTCAATCTGAAAGGTGACACATCTTTATAGTTTTACCTCCAAGCTTCTTTTCACAACTTCCGTCTATCCATCTATCTGTGGATGGAATGTAGAACTAAAGTTCAACTCAATACCCATATTCTTCCACAAAGTCTTCCAAAGTAACTAAAAAACTTATTGTATCTATTAGAAATAATACTTCTTGGTAATTCATGAAATCTCACAATCTGTTTAAAAAAAAGTTCTACAACATGCTCAGCATTTGTGAAATGAGCTATCTTAGAAAATCTATCCACAAGAACAAATATAGAATCATATTACTTCTCTATTTTAGGCAATCCAAGGACAAAATCCATACTAATTTCACTAAAAGATTTCTTAGTAACAATAATAGACATATACAGACTAGTATTCTAACTTACTCCTTTTGCAACTTGACAAACTCCACAACTATTTACAAACTTATGAACATCCTTATACCTATGTGGCAAATAATAATTATCCTTCAACAAACTCAATGTTTTATCAATTCCAAAGTGTCTAGCCAATCCACCACTATGCATCTCCTTAATCAAATTCAACCCCATAGAACTTCTAGGAATACACAATTGAATACCTTTGAATAACATACCTTCTTGAATAAAATACTAATCGTACTTACTTATTGGATCTATTATATTTGGTGATCTACACTCTCTCCATGCCTTTGAAAAACAAGGTTTAGTATCATGCATCTCTTTCATGTCATCAAAACCAAGAACTTCAACCTTCTCTTAGTCAATAAAAAAGATCTTCTTCTCAATGCATCAACAACTCTATTAGTAACTCCACTCTTATTCTTAGTGACAAATGTGAAACTCTACAAGTACTCAACCCACTTCATATATCTCTAGTTTGATTTATGTTGACTTCCCAAGTACTATAAAGCTTTATGATCAATATATAATATAAAATCCTTAGGAATCAAATAATGTCTCACTTCTTTAGGGCTTGAACAATAGCATAAAACCCTCAATAATAAAAAAAATACTTCCTTTTAGCATCATTAAACTTTTCACTAAAGAAAGTAAGAGGTTTTCCTTCTTGACTTAATACAACTCCTATTGCACTACCACTTGCATCACATTCAACATGAAATATGTTATCAAAATTAGGCAAAGCCAATATAGCTAATTCGTCAACCCTTTTGTTTCAAAGTCTCAAAACTCTTGTCAACTCCATATGTCCACTTGAATTTCTCTCAATCTCCTCTCATTGTCTCAGTCATAGCATTACAAACATAACTAACATTTCTTAAAAACTTCCTACAAAAACTAGCCAAACCATGAAATGATCATACTTCACCCACATTTTTAGGTATAGGTCATTCTAAAAATTCTTTAACCTTCTCAGGATCCATTCTCAAACCATTGACTCAAATCAAAAATCCCAAATACATAATCTCCTCCTGCATAAAAGAACACTTCTTCAAGTTAATCACTAGCTTCTCCTCCTTCAACCTCTACAATACTTGTCTAACATGCTCAATATATTCTTCCTTACACTTACTAAATATCAGAATATCATCCAAATAAATAATCACAAACTTACCCATAAATGTTTTCAGAACTTCATTGATCAGCCTGATAAAAGATCTACATGCATTAGACAAACCAAAAGGCACAACCAACAATTCATACAAACCATCTTTTTCCTTGAAAGTAGTGTTCAATTCATCACCTTCTCTAATTCTAATCTGATGATAACCACTCTTCAAATCAACCTTTGTAAACTACTTTGCTCCACTCAAACAATCCATTATGTTATCTATCCTTGGCATAGGAGGCCTATATTTCACTGTGATCTTATTAATAGCTCTAGAATCAGTACACATTCTCAATTCATCATTATTTTTAGGTTTTAATACAATATATATAACACATGGACTCAAGCTTGCTCTAATCAGATCTATTTACAATAATTCATGCAATTGCATATTAAGTTCTTCATTCTTTGTAGGTGTCAATCTATAAGGTGCTTTATTTGGAAAACTAGCTCCAGGAATCAAATCAATAAAATGACTTATAATTCTCATCAAAGATAAATCATTAGTTATATTATTTGCAACAATATCATTATACTTATTCAACAACTCTGCAATTTCTAATGACACTCGGTCAATACTACCAGTTTACACTATCAATCAGTTACCTTTGACTGGTACTTAGTTAACACTATTTTTTGGCACTCGACTACTATTGGAACAACTCAATCTTCTTCAGATTATGGAAAAATAGTTTTGATTCTTCTTCATTTCTATTTTAAATTACTTTTCATTGATCATGTAGATTCTTATAGTAGTACACTTATCCTCACCTAGACTTTCAATTAAAATAAACATTATTTGTTTCTTTCCATTCACACAAAGAGTGCATTGATTCAATCTTCCATCATGTATAACATATCTATTATATTTCCAAAGTCTACCCAAAAAAATTTGACAACAATCCATAGGCATAATATCACACAAAACTTCATCAATGTAATATCCAATCTTGAACTTCACAAGGCATTGCTCACATACCAATGTCTTATGCTCATATTTGATACATGAAACATGATCAAGTTTAGGATGCTTCAACCTCTAGAATTGTAACTTTGTAACTAGCTCTTCCAATGCTAAATTTGTAGAACTTCCAACATCAATGATCACTTTGCAACATTTTCCAGCCATCTTACATCTTGTCTTGAAAAGACTTCTCCTAAGGATATGTTCCTCATCACTTCCCTTATTACATAAGGTTCTTCTCACCATCAGATTTTTTTCTAGCATTAGGTCCACTTGGCGAACACTTTTCATCTCCTTGAATCACAACATTTCTATTACCTTGTCCACTTTTAAAGGATCTACACTCAAAGGATGTATGTCCCTCTTCACCACATTTGAAAAAAATTCTACGAAAACCACTTCTAGAATAGGAATTACCTCTTCCACAGTAAGAACTAGTACCTCATTAGTAAGAATTACCTCCTCTCCATTCAATCTTGTTTTTATCATCATTCTTCCATTTATACTTTCCCTTATCTTGCACAAAATTGTTAGATTTTTCACCTTTATAATATCTACCTCTAACTCTCTAGAATCTACCACCTCTACGTCTTTTTATTTGTTCATGGTTCTTTCTCAAAATTTCATCAACTTTCAAGGCATATTGATAAGTTTCCTCTACACTTTCAAATTTCACAAAACTTATCTCATCTTGAATTCTAGATCTTAAACCATTTAGATACCTTTTAATTTTATCAACATCATCACCCACATGTCAAAATCTGATGTCTAATCTATAATATTCCTCAGTATACTCCTTCCCACTCATGTCTCTTTGTCTCAAATTTTACATCTTTCTCAACAAGCTAACT
Organism: Cupressus sempervirens; assembly: GCA_028749045.1. Taxonomy (NCBI): domain Eukaryota; kingdom Viridiplantae; phylum Streptophyta; class Pinopsida; order Cupressales; family Cupressaceae; genus Cupressus; species Cupressus sempervirens. Next base: position 159,987,343 of record CM053793.1, on the reverse strand, counting down.
TGGTAATTAGCGAGAAGGAAATTTTTTTTACCTTGTTCATCATTTTCACCCAAGTTCTGATGTTTTTCTTTCCTCTCATTTGTCTATCCATATGTAAATGCTCCCACCATAATGACGCATGTCCTTTTAGCCTAGTGACTACAATTTTCACCATCCTATTATCAGGAGCTTTTTCATATTCAAAGAACTTCTCCATATCATAGATCCAATCAAACACAAAATTTCTATCCAATTTTCCATTATAAGAAACAAATTCTACATTAAGGTTTGAATGTGCCTTAGTTAATAATGTCATCAATCTTGCTTCATCTTGATCTTCCTCATGTTCTAGAATTTGGTTTCATGCTACTGATTCATCATCACTTACATCATCAAGATGTGCTCCTCTCCTCTGGGTTATTTCTACAATATCTAATCAACCTGCATTTGGTCTCAATGTATGCAATATTACATTATCAACATTTCCTCTACCTTGAACCATCTTTGAAAATTAGGCTCCTACAAAATTGTAATCCTCTTCAAGCTATAGGTCATATCCATAGATTTGCAACCCTACGATGAAATTCATTTTGGGTTCTACATGATCCAAACAACACAAGGAAAAACCTTGGTTTAGATAACACCTAATGTAGGGAGATAATGGAAAACAAGGGCCAAGGCACACCTAGCTATTCAAGTCATTTGTAAGAGTTAATATAGTGGAAAGAAACACAAACAATAACTACCAAAGGAGGTAGAAGAACACAATATTTTATAGATTTATCAAATAATCAACATACATGCCCAATTTTAAGGCCTTCAAGGTTGTACCCATATACAAATACATCCAAGCTCCGTAATCCAGTTTCAAAACTTGGATTCCCAAACATATATGCTTCCCTTTTCCCAAAATCCTCTCTCTCATCTCTAAAAATCAATCCTAGAACTCCTTAAATACTTGTGTGGCCACAGGTTGACCTATCACAAACTTCAAGCTTACATTAAATGCATGCATAGATACCAGTCGGCTCATATAAAATATTAACTACCTATCACAATATTAAATGCAAAGGTTAGCTCAAATAGGAAACCACATAGACAACTTGGTCAAATAAGGACCAAGAAAATGTTGTCACTCAATAATTCTTAACACCCACACAAACTCAGAAACCACACGAACTCGGTAACCACATAGACTTGACTCCCACATGAACTTCAAAAACTAAACAAATTCAGCATCCAAAGGATAACTTAGTAACCAAATAGAACTTAGTAGCAAAGGATGACTTGACAACCAAAGAAAACCTAAAAATGAAAGACACTTACCAACCACTATGAACACAACATCAACTAGGAAGTGTAACATCCACTAAACACTTAGCAAAAATTGAATACTCAATAATGCAAGACACTGTAACTTGATAAAAACAAAAAAAAAACAAAAAAATATGCAAGATAACAATGCAACTTAAGATGTTGCTACATCATTATTCAAGTAACATAAGTCCCCCATGGGGGGAGGGGTACATTTTAGAACCCAAGAAAAGAAGATTAAATAATTTGGACAAATTCTTTGGGGTCAAATTTTTGACTAATGGAGATATAAATAGAATAAACAAGCTACCAGAAGGGTGGAGTGAATTAGAATGTTAAACACTATAAACTTTTCACCAATTCATTCACATCTATCAATAAATATCTAATGTACATATATTGTAACATGCAAGTGTTTGAAATAATCAAGACTAACTAGGTTACTAAGAGGGGAGGGGTGAAATAGTAACCTCAAGAAGTTCAAATCAATTCAACACTTGATCCATTCATTATTCATTCATCTAATCTACTATATGCATGAGAAAGATAAACATTTATAACACATGAACATAGAATTTTGGTGACCCAAAAACCTTCCAAATAGAAAGTAAAACTGGGGTGGGGATGATACCCACAAAACTTCATTACTACAATATGAAGTTAGGCTATTAGGGCTTACATTGATCACTTCTAATGATCTACCCTGTTAAGAGTAATTTGGACTGCTAGATCCACCTTGTTAGAGGATTTACAAACATAGAATGAAGTATGCACTCTGTTAGAAAATTTATACAAAGACTGTTAAGTCTACCTTGTTAAATGATTTACAAAACTAATTCACCTATTAGGAAGAAAAAGTGGATCTACTTACAACTTGATTGCTGATTAGATACTTGAACTACAGATCACCACTTGTGACTGATGAATTTTTATTGCTCCTTGTAGACCTTGTTGAATACTCTGCTCTACTACTAATTCACTTTTATTCTTCTTAAAACATTACATGTCCATTCCTTCACATACTCATTCATTGTAAATGATATAATAAATTACATATATACCATTCCAATAATTACAATTGCAAGGTCAACCAAAATAAAAGTGACCAAAATATTACCAAGTTGGCCAAATAGTAGAAAACTCAGGTTCTTCAAGCTGAATTGGTAACCTTCTGATACTCGACATCCACTGCATTACTTGGCATCGTCATGCACTTGGTAGAAGTAGAAGCTCAGTCCATACTAATCAGACAACATAGCTTGGAACTCTGTAACCATTGGAGACTTGGTAGATAGAGTATCACTCTGTAAAAACTAAATTCTTCTTTTACCTTGTTCTCACTCAGTAAACACTATACTTCCATCACTTGATAAGCATTGGCTTCCATCACACAAACTGATAACTTAGTAGACACTGTGAAGCTCGATAAACATTGTATGCTCAGTAGATATTGCTAGACTACACACTCACTCGGTAGCTTTAATAGTTCTTGGTATGAACTACTAGACTCCACACTCACTCGATAGCTCCAAGAATGCTTGGTATGAATTGTTGGACTACACACTCACTCGGTAGCTTCAAGAATGCTCGGTATGAACTACTTAGGTGATGAATCTACAAGGTAACCACTAAATGCAGGTATACACTATAGACTGAGTGATGAACTCAGTAATCATTCATAATCGAATAAGTGTTGTCACTAATGACAAATACAATATAATGCCAACAATCTGCCCCTTTGGCATTAGTGACAAAAAAAACTTATGAGCCAAACATTGTGTACACTGACATACTAGATTTAATTTTTCAAATTTGATCTTTGTAAACCTATTGTATATACATTTCTTACATGTCTTTACTTATCTACCCGATACATATGGCATGGTATATACATAGCTTCTCACTGTACATATATCAATATATTCTCTCTGTCTCTTACTCCCTCTTTGACTTTTACTATCTCTTACTCACAATAATCTCCCACTTTTTTGACAATAATGCCAAAGGTAATCATAGTTATACAAAGACATCAAAATGTCAGAGAAACTCATAATGTAACTTAAGAATAAGAGCCAATGTCTTATCCTAGTTCTCTTGCAAAATTTTGCAGGTGGAGAGACCCACTTGAATTTCTACAGAAAGTTCAATCATATGATCTACTATAGAAAAATTGTTATCATGGATCAATGTTTTTGAATAAGAAATGTGCTTTTGCATTGTGTCCATGATAGGAAGGATCATGTTCTGGATGTCTAATAGTGTAGACTGGGTCCTTTCTTCCTCTCTCAATAGGTCTTCCTACATATCTAACAAGAATCTGATCTTTATGTAATGTGCAGAGCCTAAACTGGGTTCAAGCTGCAACTTTTGAGCACCGACCTTCAGATCTTCATCTATTTTATGCAATTTTACCTTTATTTCTTTTGTGTACTCGATAACATCATATAGCTTGGAAAAAAGGGATGTTACATTTGTAAAAGAATTTTCAAGATTGCTCAAAATTGAAGACATTTCAACCTACTTTATTTCAATGTGCTGAGCAATGTGCTCAAGCACTTTATTATCAAATTTCTTCTCTGCCTTTTCTATAAGCTTCTCTTGACCAGAATTGTCCTCATTGAACTTTTGTAAGGCCTCTACTAATTGTAACAAAATGTGTTGAGATGAATCCACATCAACACCTGTTGCCTCAGTAAGTATATTTTAAGCACTTACAATTATAGTGAATTCTTTATCTCTCTCATCTCTAAGTTGTTTCTACCTTGCTCTTTGCTCTAGACGCTGACCAGCCAGTCCCATTTCATCAACTGTGGTAGTATCCAAATCTATCTTAGGTATAATAATTTCCTTGTCCAACTCTATATCCTCATCAATTGCCTTGCTAGTAAGTAGAAGTTTTAGTGGAGTTTTTGGTTTTACTTTAGTGCTTACAATAGTTGATGAAGTTGGACTAGTAGAAAAAACATGAATTGACCTAACTGGAGGAAAACTAGGAGAGGTGCTAACTGTATCCAAAATTGATGTGCTTCTCAAAAATGAAGTATCAATAGGTAATGTACCAACAGGAATATTTACTACTAAAGTACTAATTGAAACAAAAAATGATGTAGTTGAAGCTATGGATGACAAAATTGTACAACAATCTAGAAAACTTACTATACGAGTTGCAATAGATGACATAGGAGCTAATAAAGAGGGTTGTAGCTCGATAGATGAAGTGCTTGATAGTTCCATTGAAGATACTTGCAGCTTGGAGATGACAATTGATGATTGAGTTATTGATGTGGAAATTGTCCTCACAATCTCACTTGCAGAAGCTATCTCCATAATAGATGTAACAATCTTTGGTGAAGAGTGAGGAAGGGATGCAATAACTTTTGTTGCAATTTTTACTTGATCTTCTTCATCCTTGGCTTCCTCTTCAGCTTCATCATCATCCTTTAGTTCTTGATAGTCCTCAACACCAAAAGTGGCACATGGAGCATTATCTCCTTCATCATTGTCACTGTCATCATTATCATCTTTGATTTCTATAGGATCATTACTGGGATTTTGCAGAAGATAGATGTTCTTCCACGTGTTTTTTTCATCTCTTACAACATGCTCAATGTCCTTAGTTAAAATCAAACATATGTGAAATCTAATCATCATTTTACCTTCATTGTTTCCTTAATTTTTGCTTCAATAAGACTCGATAAAATATCCTTAAAGGATTTCTCATATATGTCCTTACGCATTTGGTTGGCTAACTCCCATGTTGGTTGCAATCTCACCAATAGCTATTTTGAGATTTGAGGGGCAAGCTGGTCTAGGGAGTATTTCCCATCTTGTTAAGTACTAGTTCCTCAATCTACATTTTATCTAAATCAGTTCTTGTTTCAAATTTCAATGCCTTGAAATTTGTGATGCCAACTTCCTCTTCCAATTGTTTCAATCTTACTTGGAAGGTCAGTTGGGGCTTGTTGAATACTAATTCACCTTTTTTCTTATCTTTTTCTCTCCTTGTGGAAATAGCTAGGGAGGCTTTAGGTGGCTTGGTAATGAATACCTTTCCCTTCTTTTTGGCTTGCTCTACCTCCTTCTCTGATTCTTCCTCTATATCTTTTGCTTCCTACTCCTCTTCTTCATCCTCATCTTTTCTTTTAGTAATCATTAGTGGCTTAGTAGTAGGTTTTAACTTAGCAATCTTTCTCTTGCTTTTATTAATTGCTTGAGGAAGTTTGATTTCAAGCTCAATTCTAGCTTTTGCCTCATCATATGTTCCAAAAATTGGTTTCTTTGGATCTACTGGCTCATTCACCATTGCTTCAATAATATTCCTAGTTTCATCAATATTCACCTCATAAGGAAGAGGTTTCACCTATGCAACTCGGGGCCTGATTTCCTGAATGTATACTTTATCACAATCAATCATAAAACATACATCATCTTTGTAGTCTTCAACCAATTTTGGTGGAATTTGAAACCTATTATTCATCCTTTCCTTGAAATCTTCAAAGTAATTATCCATGATGCTATCAAAGTTTACACCCATTTCTGCTACAAACTCATTTATTTGATATAGAATAGGAATATATTTTCTCCACACAGCAGTTCCTTTGGATGAAAAGAGTTTTTGTACATAGAAGAAAATACATGTCAAAAAAGAACCAAACTTGCAAGGGTTGTTCTTTGAAGTCCTAATGATGTCCATATTCTTGTTCAGTTGTATTAACAATAATTCTAATAGATCAAATTCTAGACTTTTCTTCACAACCTTGAATGCCAAATCCACGGCCTTATAGGGCACACTGTTCAAATGACTCGAGCTATAAATATTGTGAGAAATGACATGAATGCCGAACCTTAATTCAACATCAGAAACAATTCTAACCTTCAAACCTCTACCATCCCATTCAGCTAGGGTTTTCTTCTGAAGTTCATCCCGACCTAGGGTTTTGGTAGGTTTTTCTCTACTTAGCATGGGGAGACCAATAATCCTATGAATCATCTTCTTGGTGATTAATATTGGCTGCTCTAACCATAGTTGACCATTGTGCATATGACTGAGGATGTACATAATCCACTTAATCTAGAAAATTCTTAGCATATGCGAGATATGGGTTAATCCTTTGGTCTCTAGATGCTTATGCTTGAGTTTTAAAGAGCCATCAACACTCATTTCTCCTAGGGAATTTTCCATTTCTAGGTTCCCAATCTCTTGAATAGAACATCTAAAATGAGTATGAATATTGTTGACAAGAAGTACCTTTGGTTGAGTTTGTAATTGAGCTCCATTGGGGTTGAGTGATTTTGCAATTGCTGAAACTAGCTTGAAATTTGACGCCTTCCACTCCACACCTTTAACTAGCATTTTTGAAGCTCCTTTTGCCTTTCTGCTACTACTACTCTCAGATGCCATTGATACTCAATAAAAGATAGAAATTTTTTGAACAAATACTTCGCTAGAAAATCACCTAAATTTGCTGGGAATTTGCTTGAGTGCACCTGAAAACCTCATAGCTCTAAAATTGCGATGAAGAATGAAATCAAATTTTGTGTTTTTGAAAAAAAATTTGTCATTAATGCTTGGTAGAAAAGTAGCTAAGATGTCATAGTGCTTGATAGGTTTTCATTCATTCATTTGCTTAGTAGAAGCTTGCAACTCGGTGATCAAACAAAACTTTTATTAATCTCGACCTAGCTCGGTTTAGTCTATGACTTACCTTGCTCAGTATGACCTAATTTCTTGTGACCCTTTGTATCTGAAATACTAATTAGATCTTTTTCTTTCTTTCATTTGGAACTGCTCCAGATATAGCTTGATGATACAGTTCCAGATCCTCCTTTACGAATCTAATTGGAGATGGTGGAGTCACCCATTTCTTGAGTGACATGGCCATCATTTGAACTATTCTGCTCGGTAGATTTAGGAATCTGCTATTGTCTCATCTATTTCCAAATGTTATCAGCTTTAGCTTTCCATATTCTCCACAATAATGACATATGTACCAAGTATTGTAATCCCATCCAAAGATTGCCTTAACAAGTTGTTTAGATGCATTGAATGATTTTGATCTACTTTGGAGTGCCTTGTGACCATGCTTCTTGCATTTGAGACATTTGCCTTCAAATTTTGGTTTTTCCTTGCATGCATTAGCTTTGTGATCATGTTGATTGCAGTTGTAGCATTTTCCATTGAATTTTTCTTTTCTATTACTCCAACATTTTCCTGATGTATGACCTAACTTACCATAGTGATTGCAAGTAGGTTTTGTATTCCTTTGAGCACCTTGTTTGGAAGACTCACCCTCTTCATTATATCCAAGTCCTGCTTTACCCTTTTGTCTATGAAGATTCTACTCATTTTGTTGATTTAATTGATTCATATCTTCTTGATACTTCATCATTCTCTCAATGATTTACTTTTTGGTATTTAGGTCATTTTCTAATCTTTCACTGATTTTTCTTTTAGTGATTAAATCAATCCTTAGGCTTTCATTTTTAGATCTTAGATTCATGATTTCTTCATTTACATTGGATAGTTGATTGATAAGCCTTTTATTTGCATTGATCCTTTCATTTGTCTCATTTTGAGATTTTTTTCTTTGTTCCAAGATTCCACATAGCTTGATTGATTGGATTTCTTGTTCTCTTTTAAATTTTCTTACTTCTTCCTTTAGACAGCCATTCTTTGTTAGGAGTTCCTTGATTGCCTCATTTGCTTCATTTGAGCTACTTGATGGTAAAAGGTCTTAAATCTTTTCTTCAACATACTGATGATCATTCATTTGTCTTGCAAGTTCCTTCCTTCTCTTCAAGGATTGAGAAAGATGCTCTTTTGCTTCTTTGAGTTGAGCCATGGCCATCTCCAAATCTAGCTTTTCATTTTCAATTTTTTTGTCAAATATGAATATCTCCACTTGTCCTTTAGATCTTTGCTCAAGCTGCCAAACTTTGTCTTGAAGAACCACAATGCTGTGATACCAACTATTGGAAATAATTAAGACTAACTAGGTTACTGAGAGGGGAGGGGTGAATCAGAAACCTCAAGAAGTTTAAATCAATCCAACATTTGATCCATTCATCATTAATTCATCTAATCTACTATATGCATGAGAAAGATAAACATTTATAACATATGAACAAGGAATTTTGCTGACCCAAAAACCTTCCAAATAGAAAGTAAAACTAGGGTGGGGATGATACCCATAAAACTTCATTACTATAGTATGAAGTTAGCCTATTAGGGCTTACATGAATCACTTTTGATGATCTACCCTATTAATATAAATTTGGACTGCTAGATCCACCCTGTTAGAGGATTTACAAACATACAATGAAGTATGCACTCTGTTAGGATATTTATACAAAGACTGTTAAGTATACCTTGTTAAAAGATTTACAAAACTGAGTCACCTATTAGGATGAAATAGTAGATCTACTTACAACTTGATTTCTAATTAGATCCTTGAAGTACATATCACCTCTTGTGACTGATGAATCTTTACTGCTCCTTGTAGACCTTGCTAAATAATCTGCTCTGCTACTAATTCACTTTTATTCTTCTTAAAACATTACATGTCCACTCCTTAACATACTCATTCATTTTAAATTATATAATACATTACATATATACCATTCCAATAATTACAATTGCAAGGTTGGCCAAAAAACAAGTGAACAAAATATTACTAAGTCAGCCAAATAGTAGAAAACTTGGGTTCTTCAAGCTAACTTGGTAACCTTCTAATACTCCGCATCCACTGCATTACTTAGCATCATCATGCACTCGGTAGAAGTAGAAGCTCAATCCATACTAATCACACAACATAGCTTGGAACTCAGTAACCATTGGAGACTTAGTAGATATAGTATCACTTGGTAAAACCTGAATCCTTCGTTTACCTTGTTCTCACTCAGTAAACACTATACTTCCATTACTTGGGTAAACACTAGCTTCCATCACACAAACTGATGACTCGGTAGACACTGTGAAGCTTTGTAAACATTGTATGCTTTGTAGATACTGCTCGGCTACACACTCATTCAATAGCTTTAGGAATTCTTGGTATGAACGGTTGGACTACACACTCACTCAGTAGCTTTAGGAATGCTCGGTATGAACTGTTGGACTACACACTCACTCAGTAGCTTCAAGAATGCTTGGTATGAACTACTTAAGTGATGAATCTACAAGGTAACCACTAAATGCTCGATATACATTGTAGACTGAGTGATGAACACGGCAATCATTCATAATCAAATAAGTGTTGTCACTAATGACAAATACAATATAATGCCAACAATCTCCCCCTTTAGCATTAGTGACAAATAAACTTATGAGACAAACATTGTGTACACTGTCATACTAGATTTGATGTTTCAAAATTGATCTTTGTAAACATGTTGTATATACATTTCCTACATGTATTTACATATCTCCCTCATACATATGGCATGGTATATACATAGCTTATCACTATACATATATCAATATATTCTCTCTTATTTTCTCCATTGTCTCTTACTCCCTCTTTGACTTTTACTATCTCTTACTCACAATAATCTCCCCCTTTTTTGACAATAATGCCAAAGGTAATCATAGTTATAAAGAGACACCACAATGCGAAGACAACTTAGAATGTACCTTAAGAATAAGAGCCAATGTCTTATCCCAATTCTCTTGCAAAATTTTGCAGGTGGAGAGAGCCACTTGAACTTTTGCAGAAAGTTCAATCATATGATCTACTACAAAAAAATTGTTATCATGGATCAATTTTTTTGAATAAGCAATGTGCTTTTGCATTGTGTCCATGATAGGAAGGATCATGATCTGGATGTCTAATAGTGTAGACTAGGTCCTTGGTTCCTCTCTCAATAGTTTTGTCTGCATATCTGATAGGAATCTCATCTTTATGTGATGTGCGAAGCTTGAACTGGGGTCAAGCTGCAACTTTTGAGCATTGACCTTCATATCTTCATCAATTTTACTCAATTTTACCTTTATTTCTTTTTTGTACTCAGTAACATCACATAGCTTGGCAAAAAGGGATGTTACATTTGTAAAAGAATTTTCAAGATTTCTCAAAATTGAAGATAGTTCAACCTACTTTATTGCAATGTGCTGAGCAATGTGCTTAAGCACTTTATTATCAAATTTCTTCTCTGGCTTTTCATAAGCTTCTCTTCACTAGAAGTGTCCTCATTGAACTTTTGTATGGCCTCTTCTAATTGTAACAAAATGTGGTGAGATGAATCCACATATACACCTATTGCCTCAGTAATTATATTTTTATTACTTACAATTATAGTGAATTCTTTACCTCTCTCATCTCTAAGTTGTTTCTGCCTTGCTCTTTGCTCTAAACGTTGACTGGTGAGTCTCATTTCATCAACTATGGTAGTATCCAAATCTATCTTACGTATAATAATTTCCTTTTCCAAGTCTATATCCTCATCAATTGCCTTGCCAGTAAGAAAAATTTTTAGTTGAGTCTTTGGTTTTACTTTAGTGCTTACAATAGTTGATGAAGTTGGACTAGCAGAAAAAACTTGAATCGAGCTAATTGGAGGAAAACTGAGAGAGGTGCTAACTATATCCAAAATTGATGTGCTTCTCAAAAATGAAGTACCAATAGGTAATATACCAACTGGAATATTTACAACTGAAGTACTAATTGGAACAAAAAGTGATGCAGTTAAAGCTATGGATGACAAAACTATAGAACAAATTGGCAAACTTATTGTACAAGCTGCAATAGATGACTCAAGAGCTGATAAAGAGGGTTATAACTTGGTAGATGAAGTGCTTGATGCTTTCATTGAAGATACTTGGATCTAGGAGATGACAGGTGATGATTGAGTTATTGATTTGGCAATTGTGCTCATAGTCCCACTTGCAAAAGCTATCGCCATAGTAGATGTAACAATCTTTGGTGGAGTTTGAGGAAGGGATGCAATAACTTTTGCTGCAATTTTTACTGGATCTTCTTCATCCTTGTCTTCCTCTTCAGCTTCATCATCATCCTTTAGTGCCTGATAGTCCTCATCTAACTCCCTTAATACCTCTAGAGAGCCCTTTAAAGACATTTCACTATTTCTTGGAATCTTGACCCCTTTCATGCTTAGCCCACTGATGGTAGAGATCCACTTCTGAATTATGAAAAATGTAACATGTCCCACCATGATCTTACTACCATCTAATGGCTTTCTAACTTTTTTTTGAATTTGTTTGATTGTATCCCTTAATGCCCACAATATAATTTTCCATTCATCCTTCTCAAGGATCTCATAGTGTTTCTTATCATTCTGGTATTCTGCCCATTCATTAGGCTCAATCTGATAAGGTTCTCTTCCCATCCTTCTATTATGATGAATGAAGCAAACGAACATGGATTCAAGAACTAGAAATTCCATAGATGCCAAGACAAAAGGAAAAATCCTTAATCTTTTCTTTGTAGTTAGATTATGCTAAAAAATCAAATGACACTCTCGCTCATTAAAATTTTATGGCAAATGGAAGGTCTATAAATAGTAATAATGATAACATAAATAATGTACAATTTGAATGAGATCATGACATATCACTTTGCACACCTCCACAAGGATGGATAGAGGGTTATCCCAAATTTTGAGTCTATATATGAATTTCTCCACACTTTCTAACCTATCCACAACATGATTTCCCTCTTAATAAGTTTGTATAAATGACAATTCATAAAAGTTTCTTAAGATATGTCTAATTAAAAAAATCAAATCCTAACTGTTCCAACTTGTCAATGCCACATATTTTTAAAAATTTATGATGTTTAAATAATTCACTTCAATGATAACATTTCTTATATTTTACCTAGTCAACAATAAGACCTAGTGGTTATTCTTTTGAGTAGTTGTTGACAATTAATTTTAAATTGAATTGTCATTACTAACTGCTAATTATTTCTTGAATTTTGTTTTCCCATCTTTATTTTATTCACTCATTTTATTCCCAATTAGAATTAAAAAAATTACATTGCTAATTTGATGAAGGATGCTCCCCTTGGTACCATAAGTTACACATAATAGATAAAAAGAAACAACAACAATTGTGAGAATAAAATAGGGGCTTCTTATTATCACCAAAAATGTGGAATTATAGAATTCACAGTTACAATATTCTAACCCACATGTGAACCTTGATTATAGTAATCTACAACAAAGCTATGAACTATCACACCGAGTTGTCCTAGACAATGTTCAAACTTTTCATAAATAGATAATTTTATGCCACCTAGGAAGGTTCCAGACACTCCAACTTAATACCTAGGGTAGATAGAACCTAACAATACATATAGATTAGGCCAAATACACCTTTGAAATTTATTTAATAAATATTGGATAGCCCAACATTGGAAGGCCACAACTCTCAAACCATTGCTCTGATTAGCTATTATAACAACTTTTCAAAAACCTGGGCTCCAAAATTTTCTATTAAAAATAAGTAATAACGTCTCTGATATTGAAGTTGGAGTAATGAGATTTTTATGGTAGGCTTACAATTCTAAAATGAACCTTCATTTAGAAAATCAGCACATTGTAAGTTCATATGACAAGCTTACCAAAAATAGTAAGGTCCAAAAAATAGTAAACACCCCCCATCTACTAGTCCTGATCAATATAGAAAAGGCTGAAAGTAAAAATATTTTTGGGTGATGCAAGATTTCCCTAACATGTAGGATGCTCCTACATCATATACTTGGGGTAATTTGAGAAGTAACTCTATCATGTCTTAGGTTTTTAGAGGAAAACCAAGATGGTCAACCTTCTCCCTTACTAGCAATGATTAATCCCCTACTAGCCTCCTTTCCATTTGACTAGGTATTCTTCATAAGTTTTGTTCCTTGTAATTTTTCTAACATGACTATCAAGTATTTCGTCAATTTCCTTTGTAGGGGAACTAGCTACTGGATTTATCTGATGTGTTTTTGCCACTTCATCTCCATCACCTCCTTCATAATACTCTATCAAATCTAAAATGTTAAACACTAGTGAAAAATTCAATTCAGCAGTAAATTCCACTTCATAGCCATTTCTAGAATCATGTCTTTTCATTATCTTACTTGGTTCAAACTTCTTCATCTTTATCTTATCATATGTACCCATTAGAAAATTCTCTTTTGTCCAATGTTTCATAACTTCATCCGTAATGTGAAATTCTTTATACCTCCTTTCCACATCTTCCTTAGCTTTATACTATGTATTCATCTTTATAATTTTCTTCCTCACATCCTCATGTATATTCTTCAAATATTCAACAAAATCTCTTGTTTCAGTGCTACGTATCTCTCCTTTATCAAACTGTCTCATTTTAGAACCATTTCTGGAATGGTCCCATATACAATCTAGAATGATGATTTACTAGTATTATTATTGACATAATTATTATATGAAAATTATGCCTATGGTAAAATCATATCCCATCCTTTTGGCTTGTCTCTAATAAAACTTCTCAACAAATTTCCTAGACTTTAGTTCACAACTTTCATTTATCCATCAGTCTATGGATGATGTGATGAACTAAACTTTAAATTGGTCTTCATTTTCTTCCATAATGTATGCCAAAAAATCCTAACAAATTTGGTATCTTGAAATAAAATTATAATCTTTGGTAGACCATGTAGTTTCACCACTTCTCTGAAGAAAACTCTACCACATGAACACCATCACTAGTTTTCTTACAAGAAATGAAATGTGCCATCTTTGAAAACCTGTAAACCACCACAAAACTCAAATCAGGCCCTTACTAAGTCCTTGGCAATCCAAGAAAAAAATCCATGCTAATGTCCTCCGATGACTTCTTTGGTACACATAATGGCTATACGACCAGTATTCTACTTCACTCCTTTTTCCATTTGACATACTCATCAAGTATGTACAAATTTCTTCACATCTTTCTATGACTATTTCCAATACTGCTATGGTGGCAATACCAGATAATGCAAAGGAGACAAGTATGAATTTTTTGAATAATACTCGTAATAGCATGATAGATAACTTCATATCTATCAAGTGGCTTTATCATGAGCTGGAGGAGTTTAGGGTGAAAATTGGACAAATGGAAAGTAAAAAGAAAGAGCCAGATTAGGAGAACCAGAAGGATTAGGAGGATAGATTCAGCTTGGGTGAGAATAGAATCCAAAACCTAGAAAACTATAATCATAACCTTGCAAATAAAATGATCTCCATTCTCAATTCTATCAATCACAACATTTTGTCCCTAACTGGTGTGTTAAAAGCTAGAGGCCTGCTAGATGTGAATGAGGAAAAGGATAGAGGAAGAGCTAGAATAGAGGAGGATGTGGCAATTGATATTACTTTCACCAGTATGGATTATGATACTTAGAAGACCCATGAGCAGATGGTAGAGGAGACTCACAAATCCTATGAAGCTACTCAAACTACGCAGGATCTCGAGTGAAAGGCAGAGGAGTCATCTTGTTTTATCTTGTACTTTCTTTTACTATTTTTGTCTTGCTAGCTTTTACTTGTACTAGGTTTATAACTATTAGTTTTTCTAGCCTTTTTGTTAGTCTTTATTTTTGGTTGGGCTTTAATTTCTTATTATTAGCCTTAGTTTGTAGTAACTTTTGGGTTTTAGGGTCCCTATAAAACATGTTTATCTTATAAAAAACTATTGCCAATAATAGTCCTCAACAACCAAGGAAATGGTTTTATCTCTACTAAAGTGTCTAGCCAATCCTCCACTATGCTTCTTCTTGATGAGATTCTCTCTCATTAAACTTCTCAAAATGTACAACTAGATTCCTTTGAACAACATACTATCCTAGATCATAAAATCCAACATCTTTGTCCTACCAAGTATAACATATTCTATACAAGCCTTCCACACTTCACCCAAATTAGGATCATTTGGATACAAATTCTTGAGTTTCTTCAACCCAACTACCTCAATCTACTTTTTTATCAGCAAGAGTTGTCTTCTGCTAAGAGCATCTGTAAATCTATTAGACTTTCCACTCCTATGTTTTAAAACAAATTTATAACTTTATAAAAACTCAACCCACTTCAAATTCCTTTGGTTCAATTTTCCTTGACTATTGAAATATTGCAAAGGTTGATGATTAGTATATAAAAAACTCCTTAGGAAGAAAATAGTGTCTCCACTTCTTCAATGCTTTAACTATATAATAAAATTTCTTATGAGAAACAAAATATTTTCTTTTTGCATCATTCAACTTCTCATTAAATTAATCAATAGATCTACCTTCTTGTCTAAAAAAAACTCCCATTATAGTACCACTAGCATTGCAGTCTATTTGACATACCTTGTTAAAATCTAGAAGTGCTCAAATAGGAAGCTCTATAAATCTCTACCTCAGTAGTTTGAAACTCTTATCTACATAAATTGTTTCTTATCCCCTCTCATCATTTTAGTCAAGGGTCCAAAAATACTACTAAAACCTCTTATGTAATTTCTATAAAAACTAGCTAATCCATGAAAAGATCTTACCTTTATAGCACCTTTTGGAAAAGGCCATTCAAGGATAGCCTCCACTTTCTCTAGGTTCATTTTCACACATTCTGCTAAGACTACATATCCTAGGTACACCAACTCTTTCTTCACAAAACTGCACTTCTTTCGATTTATCAGTAACTTCTCTTTCATCAACTTATCAAACACCTTTCAAATATTCATTGAATTCTCCTCCAATGACTAACTAAAGATCAAAACATCATGTAGGTAAACAATGACAAACTTACCTAGAAATTCCTTTAGTACCTCATTCATGAGCATCATAAAAGTACTTGGTGCATTGATTAGCTCGAAAGGCATGACTAACTACTCATATAGTCCTTCCATTATCTCAAAAGTAGCCTTCCATTCATCACCTTCCCTAATGCAAATTTGATAATATCCACTCTTTAGATCTATCTTTGTGGAATACATAGCTCCATTAAAACAAGCCATAATATCATCCATCCTTGGCAATGGAAATTTGTACTCGACTATGATCTTGTTAATAGCTTGAGAGACTGTGCACATCCTCCTTTCTCTATTATTCTTTGGTGTTAACATTATTGGTAAAAAACATGGACCCAAACTCTCTCTAATCAGCCCTTTTTACAACTCATGATCTTGTTTGTTCAACTCTTCACATTTTCCTAGTGTCATTTTGTGCATTGCCTCTTTTGTACATCATGAGATACAATATTAGGAAACTCTCCCAAAAAACATTCAACTTATATAGGTACTTCCTCTACTTCTTCTTTACCATCTTTTGAAATTACAATAAAACACATATTCTCACACTTCATACCTTTGAAAAACTCATATCCATCAATGAAATATATTCTGGCAGCACTACATACATTTTCTTCTCTCTCCTTTAATGACTTCAACCTATGTTTCACTCCATCCTTGGTCAAAGTGTAGGTATTTTCTTTCCCATCATGTATAACATACCTATAAAACTACCATGGCCTACCCAAAAACATATGGCATATGTCTATATGTATGATATCAAACAATACCACATCCTGGTAGCTTTTGATCTTGAACTTCACTAAGCATTTCTTATTGATGATGACCTTATGGTCATCTGTTACCCAAGCAATATGGTGTGGACATGAGTGTTTCTACCTCATCAACTTCAACTTTGTGACCATATTTTTTTACACTAGATTGTAAGGTTTTTTGACCATCAATGATCACATCACAATACTTAGCTTCACATTTGCACCTAGTATGAAACAAATTCCTCCATTGACCAAGTTCATTCTCACCACAGTAAGACTCTTCTATTGAGTATGACTTCTTTTCTTGAAACATCCTTAGAATGTGATGATCTAGCATCTTCATCAACATGTGCAAATCTAGTTTGGGCTTTGGTTCTTTGATATGTCCTTCCTTTCCACTGGGAACATTCAAATGTTCTATGCCCTTCTTCTTCATAGTGAGAACATTTACATATAAATCTCCTATTTGAGATCCTTGTCCTCTACCTCATCCTCTCTAATCTCTATTTTTTTTATCATGAAAATGATTGGAAATTTTCCCCTCAACTTTTGACTACTACTTCCAACCTCATCCTTGTTCTTTTCATCATCATTTCAACATCCATGAGAGCATCCATTAGATCTTCCACCATGACTTCTACCACTATTCTTATTATCAAATTTTTTTTAGCTTCTCCTCAACTCTTAAGAAAAAATAGTACACCTCCTCAATATTGGTCACTCAAAAAAGACTCATTTCCTCTTGAATTATTGGCCTTAATGCATTAAGATAGCATACTAGTTTCTCCTTATGAGCTTTGGGATGGTCATTTCTAAACAAAGCTTGGTAGAACTCTTCGGTATACTCTTGAACAGATTTTCTTGCTTGCTTCAACCCTTGAATTTTCTTCAATAGATCAATCTCATAATCCATGGTGATGAATTTTTACTTCATTTTATCTATCATCTAATCCCATCTAGTGATCTTTTCCTTTCCCCTTCTATTTTTCTCAAACTAAATCTCCTGCTACCATATTTGTGCATGTCCCTTCAATTTTTCCTTTGCAAACTTGACTCTATCAGGGTCCTCAATATCTTCATGCTCAAAGTACTCCTCCAATTAATTAATCAAATCAATGAGCTCCTCTAGGTTAAGATTTCCCAAAAATATGGGAACCTTAAAACTTAGGTCTTTTTCCAATCTTGGAGATGACCATAAAAAGCCTCTCTTCCTTTGGGTTTAGAATTGTCTTTACTTCAACATTTTCTTCTTTGTCCTCATCCTCGCTTTCATCTCTTACAAAAAAATTTATTACTGTACACATTTTTTCTTCCAATTATTGCATTTGTCTTTGGAGGGCTCTAAAACCATAGGGCAACACCTACTCAGCACACACTCTTTGTGGAGGCATTTACGTGCTTCTATTGAAATCATAGTGCAAATTACCTCACAATCAATGATCTATCTACACGTTCAGCCCAAACCACATTCCTAGTGCAAATTTCCCCACAGTCAGTGATTTGTTCACATGCTCAAGAACTCTAGCTCTAATACCACTTGATGAAGGGTGCACCCCTTAATATCATAAACACATAACAAAAAAAAAGAAACAACAAAAAATGCAAGAAAAAAATAGAGGCTTCTTATCAATTCCACAAATGTATATTTATAGAAATAATAATTGCAATATGTTAACCCACATTAGTGCCTTCATTATAGTATTCTACAAGAAAAAGTTGTGAGCTATCACCCAGTGCTGTCCTAGACAATGTTTAGGCATTTCTTAAATAGATAATTTTATATCGATTGGGAAAGTCTAAAATAGTCCAACTTAATACCTAGGGCCGAAAGACCCTAAAAAAACATAAAGAGTTGGCCAAATACACCTTTGATATTTATTTTATAAATTTTGGGTAGACCAACTTGGGAAGGCCACAACTCTTGAACTGTTGCTTTAATTGGCTATTGTAACCACTTTTTGGAAACCCTAGCTCCTAATCAACAGTAATAGATTAGTGAAAGTGTCCATTTGTCAAAGTTTTGGACCTAATCAAGGGCCTCTAAGGCCTTCAAAACTAAGTTCAAAGACTTTTCTCCAAAATTTTCCACCAAAAATCTGCAATAACTTCTCTGATACTGAAGCTGGATCAATGAGATTTTTATGGTAGGCTTATAATTCTGAAATAAACTTCATGTAGAAAAGTTGAATATTTTGAGCTCGTATGAAAAAATTTATAAAAATAGTAAGCTCCTAGAAATAGTAACCCCCTATCTAATAGTCCTAATTAAAATAAAAAAGGATAAAAATAAAAATACTTTTGGGTGATGCAAGATTTCCCTCACACCTAGGATGCTCCTGCATCATAATTTTTGTTAGTTAAAATGATGTTTTACTAAGTAAGATTTCAATTAGATTTAGTCATATACTAAATTAGTTTTATAATTAGTGATTGCATTGTATGTTTTATTACACTAATAGATTTAGTTTTGAATTAGACTTTTTTCATATTCCTAATTAGTTTTTAATTTTATTCATATTCATTGTAAAAATTAGATTTAGTAAAATTATATTTTAGTCAATTAAATAGAGCGGTGGTTTTAGTTTATATGACTAATTGTTATTAGTTAAAATCATTTCTACTATGTAAATTAGTACTAACTTAAATTAGTCACATAATTAGTGATTACATTGTAAATTTTGATACTTTACTAGATTAAAAAATTTACATACATTTTATTAGATCTTCATGTTATTTCTATTAATTTTTAGGTTATATTTACTTTAAAATAGATCTTAGTCATCTAAAAAGAACAATAGTTTTTCTTTAAAACATGGATTGGGCTTTTTGTAAATAATATTGAAAGGGAAAAATATCTAATTCTCTGCAATCATTTTACTAAAACATTATTTAATTTTCAAATTTATTAGATCTTATAATATGTTTATACTTAAATACTATATTTATATTTGAATTTCTTTGAATGCTAATATTGTTTCCCTCCACTTATATTGGCATCAATATTGAAGTGTACATTAATCTTCATGACATATATTTTAGTGGTGAATATAGAAATAAAAATAACGTAAAACAAAAATGTTAAATGAAAAAATGAAGAACAAACAAGTTAGTTGAAGCAATGGTGTAGTGGGAGATAATTTAGAGAGAGGAGTTGTATTGATGTAATTCAATTTAAGTATTAATTCAAAATATTCTACCTCGATCAATTTTATTATATTTGCTAGTAAATAATTGTTGGTAAACAGATTTTTCACCTAGAAGATATATGATTCTGCCCAATGGAGTATGTGGCAAATTGATGTCTCCAGTAGTTGGATAGGCCCTTAATATCTAGCCTTCCTCTGCGTTTAGAGGGGCAACTCCCTCGTAAGATAAAATTTGTGATTTTTCAATAAAAATGAGTAGAACTTAGAAAATAAAAAAGAAAACCATTGATAGTGAATGCACCACATGCCTTCAATATTTTCATAAAAATGATGCAAACTGTTAATGAGAGAAATCAAGGATTACGCTTGAGAGCTATCACACACAATGCTAATTCATCCATAAATACTCACATCGTACCATGAAAGTAATCATAGATGAATCAACACTTTAACAATCTAGATTCCTTGGAGAGAGAGCGTTAAATGTACTTCCTTTTATTTCTTACACCAAGAAAGAAATAAATAATTGATTACATAAAAACAACCATTGTACACACTTTCCAAAAATTGTTTTATGATCAGACCATAAGTGTTCCTTGGTATCCAAGTCCAAAAAGTCCCTTATTACATTGATTTTTAGGAATTTATAGCCAATCTAGAAGCACCAACTTTTTAGGTTCGTAACTACCCAAAGAGTTTGGACTACTTGAAGATGGTTCGTAACCAGCTCTAACCCTTGAAGCTTAACTACAGCTAGAAAAATGAAGACTAGAGTTAATTCTAAAGTTGATCTTTTTTTTTTTTACAAAATACATCAATCAAATTCTAAGACAATATTAGGCAAAAAATGCTTCTAACTTTTAATTCACTGAACTTGTTACTCGATCTATAGGTACTGCCAGCAACTAAGTTAAGTTTGCCTTGTACACTCAAAATGATTTGATAACCTAAGCCAAACTTTTGTGTTTAATGATGATTAAACTCTGCATCTTCAGTTTGCATAGCTCATGTCCTTTTTTGACTTCATCCAATTGTGTGATGCAACCTAGCAAGTTCTAAGTACAAGATTCCAATGCTACTGAGAGACTGCTCAGTCTCGAATCCATTTCAATTTTCTTTATCTCTGTACCTTCATCATTATTCTGACATTTCTTGCCTCCTCCCCCATGATGCAGCAGAATAAATGCTTGATAATAAAACATGTGTTGATTCATTTCTTGATTGTAACTCAAATAGATATTTTGTAGCAATCTTTTCTAAATCTATGTTCACATGAGTTTTGTAGCCACTGAGCAAGAACCCCAAATAATAGCATCTGGTTCCATAGGCATGTTATTGATAAAATCACGTGATTCCACCAAGTGTCCAGCTCAAAAAAGCAGATCAACCATGCAACAATAATGTTCAATAGAAGGAACAAGGTTATAATCTTGAGTCATGCATTTCAAATATATCATGCCATCATCTACCAGCCCTGTATGACAATAGGCACATAGAACACCAAGAAAGGTAATTTTATTTGGCTTTTTACCAGAGTGTTGCATTTCCTAAAATATCTGTAGCACCTCCTTTCCAAAAACATGCATGGCATATCCTACAATCATCACAGTCAATGAAATGACATTTCTCATAGTCATTTTGTGAAACAATTGTGAGGCATGGTTGATTGAACCACATTTAGCATACTTGTCTACAAGGACATTCCATACAAAGACATCAAATGGAAGCCTGCTTCTAACTACACAACCATGAATCTTCATGCCTTTGCAAAGAGCTGCAAGATTTGCACACACGGGAAGGACACTGGCAAAGCTTACATGATTAGCTCTTACATCACTCAATTGCATATCTCAGAAGAGCTTTAGAGCTCTAAAAAACCTCCCAATCTGTACAAGACCTGCAACAATGGTACTCCATGGAATCGCATTCCTATAGGGCATTTTCTAAAAGAGTTCCAATGCATCTTCAACATATCCTCCATTAGTATATCTAGTCTCCATGAGTACACATTTCTTTCAAGCATCTTCTGGAACAACTCCATGGCCTTATCCATATCCCCAATTTGTGTGTATCTTGCAACCATAGCAGTCTAGGAAACAACATTTTGTTGAGGCATTTATCTAGTAATCATTTTGGATTCTAACAACGTATTCATCAGAATAATTTTTGATTGAAATCCATGTCTAGAGATATTTCCATGAATCTCCAAACCATGTCTAAATAATTTTGATGAACTGTATTTATTTTGATGAATACGTTGCTAGAATTATTTTGGATACCATGGCTTAAGAGCATGCGAAAAGATCATGAATTATGCGAAAATAATTCTATGAATACAGTTCATCAAAAAAAAATTGGATTGAAATGCATGTCTAGAGATATTTCCATGAATCTCCAAACCATGTCTAAGGGATGAGAAGCTTGCACATACCGGGAGAATAGTGGAGAAAGTGAAATTATCTGGTTGTATAGTTGTTCATTGCATTTGGTGAAACAATGTCAATGCTTCTACTGTAAATCCATGTCTTCGACAAGATGTTGATAAGAGTATTTTATAGGAGTGAGTATGAAGAAAATGTAGAACCTTTGTCAATGTTGTGAGAGTGGATTTTATTATACTCTAGGAGGGATTTCTTGTCAATGTAGGCCTATAGTAAATGTGCATATGTAGAGAAGTCTATAGGAGGTTTGGTTGTGCTGAGCAGAATATGGAGTGTCTCTTTCAAGCAACCTTCTTTAGTCAATGCTCTTAGATTTTGATTGAGATGGACTGTAGATGACATTGTATCAATCTGAAAAAACTCTAAAAGCATTGGCACCTGAGTTTAATTTCTTGGACACATTTTAGTGTTGTTGGTAAATAGATTATTTGAGTTATTAATTTCAAAAAATTATCTGGCAACATTTTGAATGCTTTCACTTTCCCCGTCACACCATTGCAAAGTTTCAAGCATTAGTGGAAATGTGCATAGATAATGAATGGAAGTTGTATCACCTCCAAATCACCATGACTAACCTACAAGTGCCTTCCCTATGAATAAAACCAGTCTTCAAATTATATCTATGAACTTTTATTTCTAGTTGGTAGTTATTTTAAAGTTGAAGTTTGGGTTGGGAGGTTTGGGTTAGGATTAGGTTAAAAAGTTGGAGTACGAGGAGAGAGAGTAAGGCTAGTATGTGTAGAGAGAAAAATTTAGTGTGAAAACTAAAACCCTAACTCAAACCATGTACTTCTCTCTAAAAGTTTCTAGTATGTGGAGAGAGAAAAGTTGGAAGAGAGAGAGTGAAAACCCAAACCAGAGCCTTAACTCGTACTTCACTCTAAAGGTTTTAGTACATGGAGAGAGAAAAGTATGGGGAGAGAGGAAGTTTGATTTTTCTTGAGTATTAATCTCTCTCTTTTCAATTAATTAATGTAATTAAACTCTCCGTAAAATGTTTGGGAAACAATAATTTAGTTTTTATTTTTTACACACATATATAAGCTACAAAATGATAGATGTCCAAGTGGGAATGAAGGTAGAAGTCATATGTGATGAAGAAAAATTCGATGGAACATGGCTTACTATAATTTTCATAGGAACAGTTAATAATATTGAATGGAATAAAATTTAAGTACACAATGATCACTTTATCATGGACAAGGTGCACTAACAACCCCTTGGTGATGACGTGTTTTCAAAGAGCACAAGACTGGATCCTCCTCTAATCATGTTCTCTTAATAAATATTAGTTGAATTTGGTATTTAAGAATTTTATTGTGTCACTTAGTGGAGAGGTATAATAATGATGGATTTATTTTGCCTCTAAGTTTTGAAGAGCTCTATGAAGTAGATTTTCTTCATGGTTGCACTCTAAATTTATTTATCTATTCCCAACTAGGTGCATGTGAGGACTAGACTAGAGGAGAATGGATAATTATAAAATTTCATTGAAGATCTTGTTACTACTTATTAACTTTAGATCTATGTATTATTATGAATCTCATTAAATAGAATTTTAGGCCATTCCTTATCATGATGTAGCCAAGTTTCCATATAACAATACTTTTATTAAGTTTTGCAATCTTATAGTGGTCTTTTTATTCTACATTGAATATTACTTCTCTTTTAGAGTGAAGAAAACAGTTAAAACATAAGAATTTTACTTTTAAAAATTGTAGTGCTTATGATTGATTTAAATTATGTACCACTATTGATGAACTTATTTATATTTGGTATGTGGTGGAAAAATGTTTTAATATTTTGAGATTCACATGCTTAGTTTAAAGGTTCACATTGCATCTTCTAAAAACTTTCTTGAAAATTTTCATATATCTAGGAGTACAATTGTAAAGGAGAAAAAAGGAAGCACTTTAAGAGGAATGTAGATCTCCTTGCTCTAAGGTCCACTAACAAATTCAAATAGATATGTGAGAGAAATAGGATAGTTTCTAAATATGATTCTAGTTATGATCGAAAGAAGATTAGCTAGAACCTAAAGAAAGAAAGGTTCTAATTCTAAATTCTGATTATTAAAAAGAATGAAATAAAAGGAAACACTCTCTTTGGCCCTTGATATGATAATGTAAACGTAACTTTTAACTAATTTCTTAAATAATATAAATTTTAATGCTATGTGTATACAATTGGGTCAATTAAGATATAGATCTAGGATAAAGATATAAAGGGAAATAAACTATAGATTAATCACCTTGAAATGAAAAGAAGAAGAGGTATTTCAGCTCCAAAACTCATAGATGTGAATTATTTTTGTATTTCCTATCATGGATATTAGAATAAAATGATGAAGGTAATAAAACCCATAAATATTCCCCAAAATGGAGATTGAACCTCTATGTTGACTTGGAAGGGAAACTTACCACCATGCTGATGTTTTTTGTTTATTTATAACTAAGGACTCTAGAAAGATTCTAAAAAGTAGTTTCTATATTTGTAATTATTTTTTCTACCACCCTGCAAATAAACATAGAAATAAAATATTTTGTGGTTGGGATGAGATGAGGGGTTGACTTGGTCAAGCCCTATGTTAAGGAATTAAATTTAAATGTAAATGATTGGAAAATAAGATAAAGTTTAGGATTCACCATACTTGAAACCATTATTTGTAATGGTATTGTATGGAAATGCATTATGGATCTTGAACTAGGAATTCAAGTCATCTCCATAATTTGTAACTAATCTACCATAATTCCATGATGGTGTCATGGATATAAGTGTGCACCAATGAAGAAGATGAATGCTTAAATATAGACCTCCTCCCTTGATGACCAGCAATAAGCTATATCTTGAAGAGGAAAGTCCAGCAAAGGATTCTTCAATGCTTCATAGAAATATTCTTAGTTGAATACTTGAAAATTTTTAATATTTGAAGTCTTTGAATGCAAAAGGAAGGAATCTAAACTTGAGAGAATGAGCCTAATAAAATGAATCTTGATGTCTAAGTGTGGTACATGATATGAAACTAAAACCTCCAATTTTTCCCATATATGATTTTTTACACAAGAAAAAAATACAACATGAAATGTGAACAAAATAAAACTAATTAAACCCTTGAGATCTTTTGGTCCCTGATCCCTGACGTCACTAGGGACTAGGTTGATCTGATCTACTTGCTCCTAGAATAGGTTTTCTTGGGACAAATAGGTCAACTTGGTTAACTTAGTTCAAAGTAGATCAACCTAGTTCTAGAGATTGGGTGAAAGTAGCCATAGGAAGCTTAGGTAGATACCAGGAGAAACGAGATGAAAAATGGAAGAAGAGAGTAGAAAAAGATATTGAGCATGAGATTATCCTAGGTCCAAAGAAGGCATTATCAAGAGGGGGATAAAAGGTCTTTAAAAGGAAAGTGCATCCATTTTAAGATGATAAATTTAGCCCCCACATTAGCAAGAGTATGAGTTTCCTTGAACTCACAATAAAGTAGATCAACAATACAAACATAAAATCTCATCATGATTGAGGAGGAAAAGAAATCATTAAGCCCCTAAGAGACTTAAATATTTATCACATAAAAAATCATTATAAGAGACATTTAATCTATGAACAAATGGGTGTATTTGCATACTCAATAAGGTATTGGTACCATATTGTGAAAAACACAAGAAAAATAGAAAGAGTAAAAGTTCTCTACAAAAAGAGATGGTGTTGAATGGTCGAGAAGGTGTGTGTAACATGCTATTCAACTCATCAAAGATGAGTGAATCTAGCAATATTGGATGCCATTCTAGTTAATCCATCAAGAGGTTCAACTCTAAAAGAGCTCTATATCTAAAAATAATGAAATTAAGGTGAACCATATATAAGGATTTGAATGGTTTTATCAATTTAAGATTGGGCTTCCTAGATTGTTAGTAGTTAGAAGAAGGGTCAAAATAGGGTCAGGGTCAATTATCCCAAACTATACATAGTTTAGAGAGAAATATAGAGAAAAGAAAATAAGCCCTTAGGAACTCTGAATATTTTTTGAAAACTAAAAGGAAAAAATTAGTGAGAGGTAAAAATAAAATAGAACTACATAGATTATGGTATACCTTAGAAATCATACCAAGCACTAAGGCTGAAGTACTCCAAGTTATAAATAGAATCCATATTTGTATTCAATGGACAAAGAATGACCATAGAGTATGACCCACATTAAAGAAATTGCAAAAAATTAAATGGGGGGAATGGCTTTAACATAATTGTACATGCATCCCCTAAATAACATTTCCACTATGGCATGCCCCCAAGAAGAGAAACATATTAGGGGATGTCAAAACATAAAATGGAAGAGAATAGAGGGATCTAATAATTTTGGGGTTAGCAAGATCATATGATAATATATAATATTATATCAAATATGAAAATATCATCATTCCCTGAAGGAAGTAGAACTATGCCACAATGGAGGAAAATACAAAAAAGAGGTAGGAAGAAGAGTCTATTTGGGCCAATAACATGAAGACCAAAAAGAATCAATGGTTATACAGGATCACTAGTATAGATAATAGTGCAACATAGCATGTGAAAACATATAGATGAAAGAGATACAAATAGAAGAATGTATATGACCTGGGTTGATTACTTTATCTTCTTGAGCTTGAAACAACAAGAAGGATCATCTAAAGAAATTAAAACAACAAAAAAAGAAAAAACATCGTATGGGGAAAAATACAATAGAAGAACAACATGACTACCATAGTAAATGAAGTCCACATCAAATGTTTCATCAATCTCCCTCATCTTGTTTTTGAAACACTAGGGGATGGATGGAGAATTTCCTTAAGTTATATAACAATTATGGCAGGAATCACACCAAGTTTTAAGAAATGACTTTGGGAGTCACTAATCTAATTACTAGGAGAAAGTGTTAGCTATGTATAAAGCACATTAGGAAAAAATGTATCCATATCAATTAATTCCTTATCAATACTAACATGTTTTTCATCTAAAGTATTGGCTCCTAGTTTAACAATATTTGAGTAACCTAATGAAAGAACATAGATTTGAATCTAACAAAGTAGATAAAACTCCAAATTATTTTATACTTATGTAATTAGATAGGTGTGTTAGATAGTAAAGTCCACCAAGATAACTGAGAAAGTGGGGGGCGGGGGAGAATCATTTATCCAACTTTGAAATTATTTACCAACCTTGTCAATCCTTAACCATATGAGTAATACAATCAGCAACCATAAGAATATGCTCATACATAATAATACCATGTATGTCAACTATGGAAATCCTTGATTAGAGTTAAAACCTTGGTGGTGATGTTACCCATAAAATGAGTTATTAACATAATAGTTCCTTGTAAGAGGATGGACTCTATTAGGATCCAATGAATAACATTTATTGAATCTTAATCCCTATAAAGAGGCTCTGATAGGAGATTGCAACCCTATTAGGATTTGTGCCAACCCTGTTAGGAGTTGTGAAAGGAAGAAGGACCCATTGGCCATATAGCTACAAATGCTAGAAAATCACATGTGCAACTATTGACCTTGCGGACTTATTGACATCATCATCAAGCTATTTACTATGAATTTATAATTGTGCTCATCTTGATTATATCCCTGTAAAGTGATAAAATTGAATCATTAGAAACTATTTATCAGGTACTCCATCTTATTATTTTCTTCTATAATTCATTAATAATATGTGCATGTATCTGAATACAAATGTCCTCTTTATCATGATACAATGTGCATAACACATCCTTAACTATACTTAACTTGATTCTCAATACACAAACTATACAATCATGTGCAACTATTGACCTTGTGGACTTTCTGACATCATCATCAAGCTATTTACTATGAATTTATAATTGTGCTCATCTTGAATATATCCCTATAAAGTGATAAAATTGAATCATTAGAAACTATTTATTAGGTACTCCATCTTATTATTTTCTTCTATAATTCATTATTAATATGTGCATGTATCTGAATACAAATGTCCTCTTTATCATGATACAATGTGCATAACACATCCTTAACTACACTTAACTTGATTCTCAATACAAAAACTATACAATCTCATTCTCTATCTACTAGTCTACTAGTCTTAAAAGAAATAATATTACGTTGACATTGATGAAAAAAATAGGCATGAATTAAATATTTCAATCATGTACATGTTCTCTAAAAATTTTAGGATACCACCCCAAAGAAATACCATCAACATTCGTGATAACAATTTCCTCTATTGGCATTGATATAAACATAGATAAAAAAACATGTAAGTTGCAAGAATACCAAATCCAACTCTATTGTTGTTGTTGTTCTCTTCTTTTCAAATCCTCATTATCAATCAAATTTGATACTCACTTGAGCACTACTTTTCTTGTGCTTTCTTACTCTTAGGATTGGGATCACTTATTCACTCTCCAACTCTTAGGAACAACTTTCCATTCTTAGCTAAATTAAATGGATAGAAATAAAATTTTCTAAACTTCTTTCAATCTATCCAAGAAAAATTCTCCCCCATACATAAAAATACATGTTTCATATATATAAGCATTCCCCTATTATGTTAGAGAGAATCTAAAACTTTTTTAGTTCATACATAGGAGATACTTTTCAAACCAATCTCTCTCCCATTTACATCAATGAGAAATGCTTCATTATGTTAATCATTTTTCCCATTTCTTCAATTAGCTCAAGTGTCCAAATACATTGTTCAATACCAAATACCAAGAGTCCTTCATAATTCTTCTCATCATACATACCTTCTAATATAGGAAGCATTAGTATTCAGTCAAGATAAAAAATATTGCTATGTACCACTAGACTAATGCCCTTTCTACATCATCTACTCAAAAGTAGCAAGGAGCATAATTCTAAGCATACCTCATGAATACTCAAATGTATCTCTAGGAAAATAATTCATAAAGATGTCTACAATCTTCTCTTTTTTACTACATATTATAATTAGATTTCTATCTCTACAACTTTATCTCTCAAAACATGATACTTAATAGATATATGCTATGTATCACATGATTCTTAGATATGTACACTTACTATAATTTTTTATCACAATGAATGATAATAGATTCTTAAATTTTTATTCCAATTTTTTCAACATCTATCTCATCCTCCTGATCTAAATGCAACTATTTTCTATAACTTCATACTTTTCTTCTATTGTACTTTTTGAAATACAATCATTTTTCTTGCTTAGCTAAGAAACCAATATCCATCCAAGAAAAATGTTCCACCACTAGTTCTCTTTCTATCATCCATATGGCCTACCTAATCTGCATCATTATAAGCACACCAAGTAAAATCATATGATCTATCATACCACAAACTGTAATAAGGTGTATCCTTCAGATATAGGAATATTCTCTTTGCTTCTAGATAATGTGCTTCTTTAGGATATACTTGAAATCTTTCTACTATCTAAATTTCATATTCTATATCTCATTTGGTGTGAGTTAGATAAATTACAAACCTCTAATCATAGATCTATACTTGATTTTCTCAACTATAGCTATCTCATGTTTGCTAGATAACTTGTGACCAATTATAATGGTTGCACCAATAGACTTACAAGTTTCCAAGCCAAATGTTTTCAACAAGTCTTTTAAGCACTTAGTTTGTGATAAGAAGACACCATCAATTTTTTGTAAAATCTATAAACCTAAGAAATATTTCATCTCACCAATTATACTCATCTTTAACTCATTCTTCATTTCATCAACAAGTTTATCACTTGCTTAATAAATTATGGCATGCAAAAAATCACAATAATCAAAACTCTATTCCCTTCATATGACAAGCTCCATTGTTACCAACTTTGACAATTCCTCCATCATGAAATTGCTAAACTTAACAAACTTATTCATGCCTCCAGACATATGATGTGAACATCCATTGTCTATAATCCGATTAGATTTCTTTCCACCTTGAATGATTTGACTTTTTAATTCTTTAACTTTTGTTTTTTCAATATTTTATTCTTTTATAGTTACAAATCTTATTCGTCATCACCTTTACTCTAAACTCATTCTTGAGACTCATCATTTCTAACTCTTCTAGACTTGAAATTCTTCTAATAAATGTTCTCTCCTTTGGGAAACTTGCAAGCATAATGACCAAATTCATTTCTAGTCTAACATTTAAAATTCTCTAACCATCTAGTTCTCTTCTTACAAGTAGGGAAATTCTTTCTTCAATTCTTCTATCCTCCTTAGATTTGGATCAGCTTCTACTAGTATATATTCCATTATTCATTGCACTTCTTGATAAAGAAGGGTTAACACTTAACGAACTAAAGATTGTCTCCACTCTACGTAGATCTCTAGATTTCTTCAAGCTTTGTTCTATTGCTTCCAATCTTCCAAGTAGTATCTCTCTAGTAAATTTCTTAGTGTAGACTATCACTAGCTTAATTATCTATGATGTTTGCTTGAATGGCAATGTCAATGTATTCAAGATATGCTAGATAAAATCATCTTCAATTTTAGATCCATCGCAAGACTTAATACCTACAATAGTTTTTGATACTATACCAATATAGCTTATTATAGATTCATCTTCCATCATTCTTGCATCCTAAAAGGAACATGTCCAATTCTGTAATTTGATTCTTTTAACATGCATATCACCTTCTAATGTAGTTTCCAAAGATTATGAGAAGTATCTAAGGAATTTATGTAACTATGTTCATTCTCAAGAAGAGATTACAATAATGCTTCTTTAGCAAACATATTTTACATAAACAAATCTCTTTCAGGTTCACTACATTCTCAAGTTTTCTT
This sequence comes from Cupressus sempervirens, assembly GCA_028749045.1. NCBI lineage: Eukaryota > Viridiplantae > Streptophyta > Pinopsida > Cupressales > Cupressaceae > Cupressus > Cupressus sempervirens. The sequence continues at coordinate 159,956,156 of CM053793.1, read as the reverse complement.
TCTTCCACAATCTTCTTTCCTTTCTTTTCCATCAACCAATACCATATACCCATATATGGAAAATGAGTCTTCATATTTTCCTTTCAGCTATCATAGTTAAGTCCATCATATTTAGGACTTTTCTTTTTGAGGTGCCCTACCATTGATCTCCTAAAGTTGTTAGTCCTTTTCTTCAAGGACTTGATGCTCTGATACCGATTGTTAGAAAGTAAAGTCCATCAAGATAACTGAGAAGGAGGGAGTGGTGAATGAATAATTTATCCAACTAAGACATTATTTTTTTACCTTATTAATCATTAATCTATGAGAAATATAATTAGCAACCATAAGAAGTTACTCATATACAATAACACCATATATGTTAATTAGGTAAATCCTTGATCAAAGGGAAAATCTTGGTGGGGATGGTACCCACAAAATTATTTACTAATTTATAAAAAATTCCTTGTAAGAGGATGGACTCTATTAGGAGCTAGTAAAATGCATATATTATATATCAATACCTATTAGGAAACTTGGAATTCCTATTAGAATATTCCAACTCTATTAGGAGTTACGAAAACCTTGTCAAGAGTTGTAGAAGGTAGAAAGACTTAGTGTGAAAATAGCTTTAGAAGAGAGACCACCAAACTTGCTATCCAACTAGTCAATGTATTATTCCTTGCAAAATAATAGAAATGAAATAACTTAAACTTCTCTCTCCTCTTCACTAGACCAAAACCTCTTATGATCTTAATGCCAAATCACCAACTTTCTATCCAAATAATCCCTTGGATCGCTTACATGTATTTACCAACTTCACATATTACTTATTGAATACAAATGGAACACATATCACTACAAAGAAAATAACTTTCCTTTATACTATGACTTCAATACAATTCCTTGAGTTAAACTTGAGGCTTTCCCAATTAATTATAATAGGACCTCATTAAGATATTATAGTTATTTTATAATTATACAACATTATTAGCTCACAGTTTTCATAAATTTTAACATTTACAACTACTGATGTCATCATCAAGTTGTCTAGTATCATTGTCTAACTATACCTGTCATGATTCTATCCATGTAAATAGATGTAGTAAAAATATTAGAAAACACTTATCGGCTACTTTGTCTTCTTACTATCTTCCATAATTCATGAATATCTTCTGCATGTCTTTGACTCTTAATACACACAATTATCCACTTCATCAAGACATTATGTAGAATATATACCTAAGCGGGCTTGACCTAATTATCAATATATAGTTTGTACGACCTTGTTCTCTATTTATTATTCTACCAGTCTTTACAAAAACAATTCTGTGTTGAAATCAATAAAAAGTATACTCAACATGTCAATAATTTATATAGTCTCTCCAATGCTTAGGATACTCTCCCATAGGAATACCATCAACATTCACTGAAACATATTGCCTCATATCTAATTACCCAACTGATAAAATTGACAACCAAAGTGAGGGTTTGCATTCAACTCCTAAATGGAAAAGGGAAATGGGCTTTGACATTTGATTTTGAAAGATTATACAATATCAATAAGGAAATAAATCTCCTATAGCTAAGATTAGTGCCTAATCTATTGGAAAATTTGGTCATGAGAAAGACAAAAAATTAAAGTGAATATATGTATACACATTGCTACTCCAGTAGTTGTACACATAACAATAGTATTTGTACACTAAAATATTAATGTTTACTTAAGTGGTCATCTTATTTAATTAAGTGAGAATATTATGTTTTGAGTGATGCATATGTATTAGATAACTATGATATTTTGTTTGAAACAAAATGTTATCTATTTTACTGATTCATTTATTTTTATCTATAATATATATAACTATTCATGTTTTGCATATTTTTTTATCAACATTTAGATTTATTTATATCTACAAATAGATAAATAAATTACAATATATAATAAAAATGTGTTGGAAGATTGGATTAGTGCATGATAGGATGATCGACTATTGAACCGCACTCAACAATTATATCCTCTCCCCTATATATTGGTCCTCCATTTTTACTATAAAAAAAAATTAGAAAAAATTGTATAGAAAAAAAATTATACAATGACTAAGATTTAATAGAATTACATTATTTATAATGTTAAAATTTATCTGACTAAGATTTGGTAGAATTACATTATTCATAAGCATTTTTGACATATTATGTTGTATATTTAAAGATTGGAAGTAAAATCGATTGGATGAAATAAATGTATGTTAAAGCCCCCAAAAAAAGTCCAATAACCAACTATCCCATCTCAAGGAACATTACAATGACATTTGAAATTGGAGCTACTATAAGAACATGAAATAATATAAAATACAACCATTTCACTTCAAGTTATTATATAAATAAAAAAGAAGTAAAATATTATGTACATTATACTTATTTCTTTATTTTAATTTTCATTTCCAAATAGGTTTTCAATCTGAATTCACTTTGAAATTTCTCGAGACAGCTCGTGAAAGTACAAAACACATTTCGAGCACGGTCATAAACAGCTTTCAATTGTACAAAGCCAATCAAACACTAGGAACCAATTGTTAAGGGAATGATCTATCTGACCCTGTAGAATAGTTTCTTAGTTTCAATAAGCCTATTTAAAACATGGTCACCAGAAAACTTGGGTTTACAATAGCTTGGTCTCAAATTTTCTAACAACTTTTATTTAAAGGTAAAATAAATATACACATTAAATTAATAATACTAGTCGTCGTCATGATAATGGAGCTTGGCACACTTGGTCCAATTTTTGAGCGGGTCCTAACCGCATATTGAAACATCTTGATCATGCTATGATCTTAGCGCAATCTTTTTTTTTATATATTTCTTAATATCATGATCTACCTATCATTCCCCTGATAGATGTGACGTTGTCAGACCACTATTCTATTTATTTTGGCATTTCTTGGCAAACAACTATCCCCAATGTGGTTAAGTCTCAATTCTTCCTCAACACGTCTGTGCTATTGCATGCCTCCACCATTTCCTACATACAATGTATCTGGAATTTGGAACCATGTCCACATTCCCATCGAGGTTGGATTCAATGGTGGAATGATGCCATTACCAGAACGGCTCATTTTTTGTGCATCTACGGGTGTCAGCTAGAAATTTTTAGAAAATGATCTTATGAAGCCAACACCCTTGCCCTCAAAAAAGCCTCTGAAGCGCTCACCTTCAACCCCTTTCATGTGGATCTTCAAATTTAGCTTGCCAAGCTTCTCCATGAAAAGAAAATTGCTGATAACTATGTTGCCCGAGGAACTCAAATCAAAGCCCGTCTCCACTGGTTGGAGGTTGGTGACAAAGCCTCGAAGGAGTTCTTCCAGGCTCTTCAAGCCTGTCATACCAATATTGGGATTAAAAAGACAAAATAGGGAACTGATGTTCTTTCCAGTCTACCAGACATCCTACAAGCTTTTGTTCTTCACTATGAGAATTTTTTTGCTTCACATGGGCATTCGGTTGCTCAGGAGGAGGCTCTTAGAAAGTGTATTACTGTTACTCCAAACCGCCTCGCAGTTGAGCAACGTGCTTTTTGTGAGAAACTTCTTTCCCTTTGAGAGCTTAAAGAGGCAGCCTACTCCATGGCAGATGAAAAATCCCCTAGGTGTGATGGATTTCCCTGTCAATTCTACAAACATCTCTTGTAGCAAATTGGTCCTGATCTGTACAAAGTCTATCTTGAAGCATACCATTCTAAAAGCTTAGGAGAAATCATAAATAAAGGCAATATTAAATTCATACCTAAAGCTGGTGATCTTGACGAAATCTACAACTGGAGGCCCATCACCCTCCTAAATGTGTCTTATAAGATCATTGCTAAGGCGCTCTCTCTCAAAATCCACCATATGCTTCCTCTAATTGTGTAGCCTGAACAAACTGGCTTCATAAAATCTACGTATATTCTTGACAACATCATTACTATCTGGGAAGGTATGGAATGGGCCCGTAAGTCCAAGCAGTAGGCTATCTTTTTAAAGATAGATTTTGCTAAAGCCTATGATTGCATTGAATGGCCTTTCATTTTGGCTATGCTTCAAGCTCTGGATTTTGGTCCAAATTTCCTTCAGTCCGTGGAGATGCTCTTTGGTGATGCTAATGCTTGCATCACCATCAATAATTTGCAATCTAAAGCTTTTCGACTTTTTCATTCCATTAGACAAGGTTGTCTGTTAGCTCCAACGCTTTATGTCCTTGCTGCTGAAGGTTTTGGTTATTTACTTGCTCAATCTATGTCTTCAGGGCTGGTCCGCGGCATTTCCTTGCCTGATTCTTCCTCCTAGTTAGTCAATGGTCATTTTTCTAATGATTCTTTTCTTACTCTTCTTGAAGATGAAGACAACATCAAAAATGCTTTAAATTGTCTTGACACTTTTTGTCAAGCCTCTGGCTCTGCCATTCAATGGCATAAAATGCTATGTTATCGATAGTCTTTTTTGCCAGCTCCACCTTGGCTCAGCCAATTCCAGTGGAAATGGGTTACTCATGGAGAAATTTTCCACTTTCTTGGCATTCCCTTTGCTTTCCAGGCTTCCCCTATGGAGCTTTGGAATGTTGTGCTTTCAAAGATGACCAAAAAGCTTGATTATTGGATCACTAAGCTGATTTCTCTTGCTGATAAATTCCAGATTTGTTCTAAGATTTTGGCTGCCACCCATGTTTTTTATTCTTCTTGTTGGGCTCCCTTCAAAGCTTCCTATCTCAAATTAGAATGTTTTCTTAGAGATTTTCTTTGGGCCTCTGGTTCTGACCATCATGGTTTTCATAGAGTTGCTTGGGATTTTTGTTGTCTCCCAAGAGAATCTAGGGGTCTCGGCTTGCTTTCCACTCAAAAGCAGGGCCTTGCCCTCAGTGCTAAATGGATTATTAGAGCTATTTTTGGAGATGAAGCCTAGAAAATTCTTGTCAGGCATTCCATCTCTTTAGGCTCCCCTGCTAATAGACCAGCATGGAAGGGAATTGGTTTTCAAAGCCTTCTCACTATGCGTGATCCAGTGGTCATACAGGGCTCTTTCGTTACAAAGAGCATCTGGAAAGCCTGGGAAGTTGTTAAACATTGGCTTCATTGGGCTGGTAATGAGTTTTGCAATGGGCTGTTCTTAAATCAGTAGAACATTTGGTGGTCTCACCTGTTTGCCTTCCAAGGTATTCCTCTTGTCAAGACTCAAGGTGCCAGCGCTCTGCATTTCTATAAACATGGTATTCACACTACCAAGGACATTTTTTCAAGAGTCACCATGAATTTAAGGTCTTGGGAGGATATGCAAGTTCAATACCGCCTTGTACGTGTCGATCACCAGACTTGTGAGCTTCTGTTGTCTTCCATCCCTGTGCACTTACTTCATAAAGTGGGGATTTAGTCCGTTCGACCTTGGTGGTATGATTGGAAGTGGTTCCCTGCCACTCCATTTACCAATTAGAAGCCCAATATGGGATATAGATGGCTTTCGCCACACCTTTCGATGGTGGACACACTTAATCAATGGTGGCATTTGCATTCTTCACTTTCTCAATGGAGAAATCAGTTCGACACCATTTAAAGTACCATTACAGAACCTAAGATTGCTCACTTTGCTTGGTGCCTTGCTTTCCAAGGTCTTCCCCTGGGGCCTCAGCTCAAGCACATTGGGGTTCTTGATCCCAGATGCCCCTTCTATGGCCAACCAGAGTCCTTTTTGCATATTTTTTGGTTTTGCAAATGTGCTCAGAATTATTGGCACTGGATCCATGATTTTTTAAAGCCTTTTAGGCCCAAACCTTTTTCATGGCACATGATCCTGTTGGGTGATTCCCCCAAATTTCCTCGAAAGTTTTTCCAGATTTGGCATACTTTCAGGATGGAAATTTTGTTTTCTCTATGGAAAGATAGGAATGTAGTTCTATTCACTCACATTTTTTTGGATGTTAACATTGCAATGTACACTAAGGCATGCATTTGTAACAATGTCATTATGTAGATATAGGTGCAAGCTAATAAAGTTTCCCTAGAGGTTGCCCACTTACAGGAATTGTTAAACCACTGGGGCAATGCTCCTTGTAACATTTCCAAAGTGCCTTCGGATGCCTCGGTTGATGCCTCCTCATCCCGCAGTCACCATTCCAGATGCCAATCCTCTGGTTGCCATTCACACATGCCGCGCTCCTAGGGTCCCCACCACCGCTCTCCCAATGGTGGTCATGGCGGTTGGAGGCACTGCTCCACTTCCCCACCACGTGGTGGTTCTGGCTGGTCCCCGGCTCCCCCCCTTGGGTGTGCTTCTGGCTGGTCTCCAGCTCCTCCCCCTAGACATGCACACTCTAGCAAGTTTCCCTGGCTAGCCTTGGAAATTTCTCCTTTGCGGCCAGACAAGAAGGATGCGGAGACTGCAACTACCCTAGATCCTACGGATGCTGCTGACAGCTGGACTATTCCTAGTCCACCTCACAATCCCACTGATGTGTGGGGATTTCTTGACAAAGATGATCCTCCTCCCTCTTTTGGTACTGCCTTGGCAGCATGAGGTTGTTTTAAATGTTTTTTTTTGATGAATAGTTTATAATTGCTAGCTATAGCCATGTTGTTTACTTCGACTTCGGCCGATTGAACTCATTCGCGGGGTGATCTTGTATCACCCAGCCCTTTTTTGTGAATTGTAATCTTAGTAAATTTTATTAATTGAAAAGGACTATTCGTCAAAAAAAAAATTGATTTGGAATAAAAATATGTATTTAAATTTCATCTATTTGGATGGAATAAAAAAGGCTTACTTTTGGAGTAAAATTGGCATCCATATTCTTATTCTTAATTTCTATTGGATGTATTGGATGCATCTGACAAGAGAATTGAAAATTTTAAAAATTTATCAACTCCACTCTAATTCTAATTCCAACAAAATAGGCCCTTACAAAATTCAATTCTTAATATAAAAATATTCTTTTATAATTTAAACTAGGTTCTAAAGATTAAATGATTATAATTTTTTAAGTAATTGATAGCAATTCAAAAAGACAACTCCAAAGTACAAAAAGCTTAAGACTGATTATATTATTAAATGACTGTATTACTTTCTTACAATATAGCTAATTTAATAGAGTTTATATTGGAAATATCTAAACATAACATAGAATGATTGCAAAGTATAAGATTGTTTGGACGATACTATGTTGTTTATATTACTCATAACCTGAGAAAACATACCATTCTTTTATGGCGTATGATGCAATTTTGATGGTTAGATATTAAACAAGATGTGTTGAACTTGTTTCAAGCATGGCTCAAATTAACTGCCTCAATAATTAAATTTTTGAGATGAATTGGTGCACAAAAAAACATGTCCCATATGAATGAACAAACAAAATGAATTCAAATATTACTTCTATTTTGAACAAGTATCATAATATAGAACGAGTATCATAATATAGTATACATTGGATTTTGCCAATTTTATCAAAACAAATAAGTTAAATACTTATATTTTTTCTAAAAACATATAATCTCAAAATAAGTATTGAAAGAAACTTTTTGTTTCCAACTTTATAAAAATACACCAAATTTATCCTATAGAAACCAAAATCAGATGAAATGCATATTTTATTTGTAAACACAACAATGCCAATATTTTAGATAATATTTTACTTATTGTCAAAGTAAAATTTTAATGAATTAATTCGAATTTCTATTCACTTAAAAAATTAGAAATCTACTCAACAATTAGAAATATACATTGTTTAATGAAAATAGAATCACGACGAGAGACCTCCCTTCTCAAGAAAAGCTCTCTCAAATGAATGTTTATAAATTATGATCTCCCAAAACTATACAATTTTAGCAATCCCTACTAAAGACATTTACAAACAATTTTAGATAGTGTAGATCATAATTTTTTTTATTCGATCTGTTGAATGGATTTTTAATTTCTAATATTGAACTCTTATTCATAGTAATCAAAACCTTTATATCACTGCAAAGGTTTATTAAATGTAACATGCAAGCTCATGATAAATGTTTTCTCATTAGTATCTCCAACTAGGGCGGCGGCCCTAGCTCGGTTGGCTAAATCTTCCCTATTGTAGGGGGTTGGTCACGGGTTCTAGTCTCCCCCATCCCCGTGGTACCGGTGGGCGTGTCATGTTAGCGCTACCGGTCACGTTAAAAAGTTTACCCAACACACTGTAGTTTATAGGGGGGGTCATGTTGCACCTGATTCTTGCAGTCTAATAAAAAAAAAAACCTTTATTAGAAATGCCACCACAATTGTAGCAGTTCTATTCAACCCAATATCCGCAACAACACTCAACTTATACAATCAAGTTGTTAGTTATGTTGATGAATTGGTGAAATATTTTTCTTGCATGTAACTAGTATACAATATGTCAAATCAAAATCTTTCAAAATAGTTCAAAGATGATGTATTTACAAGTTTGTCAATGATTGATACATGACAAAGGATATAAGACACATCGATTTGTTTGAGTAAATTAAGAATTAAAGAAATTCTCAATTGAAAATGTTATTTTATTACTTTATAAAATAATTATGTCTATTAAGGATTAGGAAGAATAATTTTATTTATTTATTTTATGAATATTCTCTTTCTATTAATAAATTAATATAATAGTTACAAATTCACAAAAAGGGGCTTAGGGATATAAGATCACCCTATGAGAGTTCACATGGTTGAAGTCAAAATCAATAACTATTTATAAAGAAAAACATGTAAGCAACTGCCTTGAGCTACTAGAGTAGTGCCGACTATGGTAGGTGGTTCATCACGATCAGTAAAACGACTAGGAATAGTCCAGCCATCAACAATGTCGTCACCAGCAAACATTTTCAATAATTAAATAGTTAACATTGAGCATTCCTTAAGCTACCAAGTGATTGCGTAGTTTATTAGTGTTTATCAAGCTTACAATGTTCACCGAACAGGTAGTGGTCACTAAGCTTCATAGTATCTACTGAGTCATCAGTTTGTGTGATGAGAAGCTAGTTTCTATCAAGTGATGGATGTGTAGTGTTTACCAAGTGATAGCAAGGTAAACAAAGGATTCAATATCTACCAAGTGATACTATATCTACTAAGCCTCCAATGGTTACCAAGTTCTAAGATGCGTTATGTGATTAGTACGTACCAAGCTTCTACTTCTACCAAGTTCATGATGATGCCAAGTAATGCAGTGTATGCTGAATATCAGAAGATCACCAAGTTAGCTTGAAGTACCCGAGCTTTCTACTATTTGGCCAACTAAGTAATGTTTTGTTTACTTGCATTTTAGCTGACCTTGTAATTGTAAATATTGGAATGGTATATATGTAATGTATTGTATCATTTCCAATGTAAGGATGAGAATATCAAGCAATAGACATGTAATGTTTTGAGAAGAGTGAATGAGAATCAACAAAAAAGAAGAGTATACAACAAGGTCATTAAGGAGTAGAAAATACATATCAATCACAAGAGGAGATCTATACTTCAAAGATTTATTCAGCAATCATGTTGTAAGTCAGATCTACTATTTCATCCTGACAGGTGAATCAGTGTTCTAAATCCTTTAACAAGGTAGGCTTAACAGTCTTTGTATAAATCTCCTAACAGAGTGCATACTTCACTGTATGTTTGTAAAACCTCTAACAAGGTGGATCTAGCAGTCCAAAATGCTCTTAATAGGGAAAATCATCAGAAGTGGTCAATGTAAGCCCTAACAGGCCAACTTTATACTATAGCAGTGAAGTTTTTTCATAATCATCCCCACCCTAATTTTACTTTCTATTTGGAAGGTTTCTTGGACACCAAAATAATGTGTTCATGTGTTATGAATGTTTATTCTTTTGTGCATATAGTAGATTAGATGAATGAATGGAAAATAATTTAAAGTTTTTAAGGTTACTAATTCACCCCTCCCCTCTTAGTAACCTAGCTAGTCTTGATTATTTCCAACACATACCTAGGAGCCCAAAGAAAGTCACAGAAAAAGGACTCAGTCTTAAGATATGAGACTTTGGAAGGAACCCAACAAGAAGAGTTATACACATGAGTAGCCACTAGCACCTTAGAGAAAACCTATAATTTCCTTGCAAGAGAAAGGGGTTTAATAATCTAGTAATCAAGGTTTTTTATCTATTTTCATGAGCACAACATTCCATAGTTCTACCAAAGAAGTGTAAAAGGAAAATGGGATGTGTAGAAAATAGAATATTTTCCTGTGCATAACACATTTGCACTTGAACTGAACAAGCCAACGGGCACCCAAAGGAAAGATTTCCCATAAAAAAATGTGTTGCGCCATTAAATTGTCCATGTATTTCAAGGCATTAGTGAAATTTTCCTCATCCTCCAAGAGAGTGAGAAAAGAATAATAATCAAAGTGATCATTGATATGTTGAGAAGAAGACTTAGGAAAGGAAATGCCACAAACCAAACTAGCAAAAAAAAAGTCAGCTAGTAAGGAATCAAACCGTTCAACAACAAGAATATACAAAGTTGGAGCTAGAGGGAAACCCTACCAAACGGATTAAAAGAGCCCAAAGGGTTTAGATTGAGAGTTTTTAATAGTAATACAAGCACTAGCATCACAAAAAATCATGTCCATGGACTAAAAAATGTTAGGGCCAAAACCCAAAGCCATCAGCATAGCCAAAATGAAGGGCCATCCAATAACATCAAAAGCTTTTGCAAAAACAATTTTTAAATTTTTTTAAAAATAGAGTCTATAGATTTGACATGCGATCCCACTCGGTGTCTTTGCAAACATCAATGATATTGTCAAGAATAAACCTAGATTTGATAAAACTAGTTTTTTCTCGACACACAATTAAGGGTAGAAGAAGAGGAGTCTTGGGAGATAAGGCCTTAACAATGATCTTGTATGAAACATTAAGCAAGGTGATGGGCCACTAGTTGCAAATATCTTTAAGGTCACTATCTTTAGGTATCAATTTAATTTTTCTTTTATTAGTGATGGCTCCTAGACTCTTAATGTGGTAGGCTTCAAGATAGACTTTGTGCAGGTCTTGACCAATAGACTCCCAAAGGTGTTTGTAAAATTCATAGGGGAACTCATCACAAATAGGGGACTTTTCATATATCATAGAAAAGATAACCTCTTTGAGGTCCCTTATGGTGATAAGTTGTTCACAAAAAGCCCAATTCTCAACTTCTAGGTGGTTTGGAGTAACAAAAATACACTTTTAGAGAGCTTCTTCTCAAGTAACTAAATTTCCTTCCGAAGCAAAAACATTTTCATAATGATATAAAAAATATTGTAGGATGTCAAGGATATTGGAAAGAATACCATTTCCCTATTTAATATTTTTAATCACAAAGTTGGTATGATGGGCTCTGAGAGCCTGAAAGAATTATTTAGAAGCTTAATCACCAACCTCTAACCAATGGATGAGACCTTTGATTTAGGCACCTTGAGCAACATAGTTATCAACAAGTTATTTCTCATAGTGAAGCTTGGCAAGGTGGACTTGCAAATTAGAATCAAATGAGTTAAGAGTAAGAGCTTTAGAAGGCTTCCTGAGAGCCTTGGTATTGGCTTCATAAGATCTTTTTCTAAAAATATCCAATCTCCACCCATAGATACAAATAGACCTATTGATTTTGGTAACAACACCATTCCACAATCGAATCCAACCTATTTGATAATGCGGATGTGCCTCCAAATTAATAGACATGTAGGATGTCAGCAATAGTGGAAGCATGTGTTAGCAATGATGTGTTGAGGAAAAATTATGTTCTAACAGATCCCTAGACAATAGTTTGGCAAGGAATGGTAAAGTAAATGGGATAGTATTTTGATAACATCACATCTGACAAAGGAATCATAGATAACTCTTGATCTTGAAAAAAGGAGAAAAAATATTGTGTAGTAATCACTATATGATCAAGATGTTTTAATATAAAGTTTGAGCTAGCACCAAAATTAGACCAAGTGAGCCATACCCCACTCTACTAGCATCATCTAGTATTAGGACAAAAAAGGCCCATTTTATTATGCATGTAGTACCATGCTTCCCTTTCCCTAGTTGTTAAATGAAAAAGAAAATACCTTCCTTGTTAGAAGCCAACTCTACCATATTAAAATTACTACACATAACTCAAGTAGCTAGAGGTGAGTTGTCAACCATCTAGCACCAAAGTTGAGATCTTTCCACAACATCATTGCAAGTATAAACATTAACTATATGGGTATGTGCATGATCATGATGTGTCAAAAAGTGGTAATCTGGAAAATATATAGTTCTAAAATGCCTCAAACTGTTTCATAATTTATTCAAATTTTTTTCCCACGCATCCTGATGCTAAATGAAAAAAATTAATACCTTTATAAGACCTACTATATCTTTTGATACCAACCCTATATGGTCAACTTTAAAAACATCCTGAAAATGTGTTTTTTGGCCTATTCTTGTGTGTTTTACACTTCAAACATGTAGCTAACAACTTTTTTTGATACCAAAAATTGATGAAATAAAAAAGGTTTCTTAATAATGTTCTTATCATTCTAGAAATGTAAGGTTTGTTAAATTATGAGTTTATTAAGTAACTATTACTTATTTTCTTATGGAGTTATGTATAAAGTGTTGATTGACACACTTCTTGAAAAACAACTATAGCTTTCAAATGGTACAATATTTTTGAAATCCAAAAGATGAATCACAATCTATACTTCTTCTATTATAACTAAAAATATAAAAAAATATTTTTTTGTAGAGTTTTGAATTAGTTAAGCTGGTCAGACACAAGAGCTTTTTTATTCCAAAAATAGTGTAAGTAGAAAATGAATAATTAACTATTGACATAGAGTAAAAATACCCAGAAATATATTTCACATCTAGCCATGAGTTTAATTCTTATATCTAGAATAATAATAAAAAAAATTATCATTTGATTTTGATTAAGGTGGTTAGACATACATCTACTTCTTATTTTTGTCTTGAAATATTTGTACTATTGCATTAAAATTAAAAATTTTGACCAATGGTTTTTTTATTCTTATAAGGCCTAGTAGTATCAAAAGTAAATTCAATTTCCTAGAGATTCTTTTCTCTCAACTTTTTGATATAAACTATATAACAAGTAGAAAATTGTACATCAAGTTGTGATAACCCTGATTTATTGATTTTTTATTTCCTCTTAATAGCATAGTTTGGTTGACCATTATCCTCCACATACCCATACAAAAGGAATGATTATTGATAGAAAAAATATCTAAATAATTCAGTGCATGGCATAAGAACCATGCAAAATAATAATAGAATGAAGATGAGGTGACAAGAGAGTAACTACACCACCTCTACTAGTTTTATCTTCAAAAGAAAACATAATATCATTTGGCCAAATGATGCAAGATGCAGAAGAATGCATGAAACAATAGATTTTAACTTCTTGCATACAAAGGAAATCTAGATTACCAAGTCCATGATGGGTTTCCTAGACATAAAACTTTATGGAGAAGTCTATAAGACCTTGCACATTATGTGATAAAAAATTCATGAAATCTCTTCCATATCTTCTTTTTCCTTGAGGGAGGAGTAGCTATTTTACATGAAATTATAAATTGGGTCGAAATTAGAGGGAAACCCTCTAGGAGTGATAACTTGTTGCTTCTCATTTAGTTTTTCAACATCTCTAGGAGGACTATAAAAATGACACAAATTTTGAGTCTCAATAGAGGACACATCAAGAACAGTGTGAACCACTATAGGAATGGTAGCCATCTCAACCACCTTGATCCCCTATGAAATAATAGGAATTAACTCTAGTGAAATTAGCATTGACCCTGTAATGCCTGAGGTTTGCACTCCATTATGCATAGGAGGAATAGAAGCTAAAGAAACATTCAATTGTTTGGGGGCTAAGGATGCCTTTCCCTAGCACCCAAAAATGGTCCATTTATCTTTTTGTTTTTGTTTTTCTAGCTTAATAAGAGCATCCTTGGGTGGTGTTTAACTCTATGCACTGATAAAGGGCAATTCTTGATCTTGTGTTCAACCAACTGACACCTATAATAGGTGTTTGGCAAGTTTAAAGCACCTTCTGAGAGAAGGTTTGGGAACCAATCTCAATCTCCATAGACTCCTTGAGATCCTTGGAGAGATCAACCTCAACTCAAAACATATTTATGAGGGCAAGCATCAAAAAAATTATTGTGTTGCTTAGTAATAATATTTCCAAGAGTGTTGGTAATGGACTCAATAAAAGGTCAACACGGTAAGGGTAGACCAAGAAACAAAACCCAAATAGGAACCCTATAATCTTTTCATTAGAGACTGTAAATTATTGTGACCACCTTTGGAACACAAGCAAGTAGGAACAAACTAACCAAAAGCTATTATCAAAGACTGTATTGGCTTGGGATAGGTTAGCAAAGTAGAATAAGAAAAACCTTTTGTAAGGTTTTAAAAAGCTCCAAGGTGGACTCCATGAGGAGTCCAACTCTTGATATCCCATTCTCTGAGCATGCCTTCAGGAGGAGCCCAACCCACAAAATACCCTATCAATGTATTTTTTCTAACCATTCACATGCAAAATCAAATTTTGGAGGAGGAAGGATAATATTAGAATTGCCTCATGGAAAACATTTGGGATGAACTTCCAAGGATGATTTTTCAATGGAGGCACTATGGCTATCCAAAGTAGAAACATAAACACAAATATCAACTACAAGATTGCAACTAGTTTGGGCCATTATAAACTATACCTAAAAACTCCCACACTAAATGTGGTTTGATAGATGGAGATAATAGAGGGAAAGCTCAGATAGATAGTCGTACTCAAAAGACACATGAAACCATAGTAGAGTCATAAAATCATTTATTTGTCTTATTTTTTCTATTCATTAGGTGGTTGTATAAGACCATAAAATAAATTCTTATATGGAAGGTGCTATATAACTAGGAAATTAGATTAGGACAAAGGGAAAGGATATAATAGATCTTAGTCAAACATTATGACTAGTGAGGCTATAGGATAGATTCAAGACCATGTATATTTTTAGTAGTGAAATGTTCAATTTCAACAATTTTATATGCCAACATGTTCAAAGGTTAGGAGGAGTGTCCATGAGAAACACATTCTTCTAAAAATAAAAGTTGCAATACAAGGAAAAATGAGTCTCCAATTGAATATCTAGCCTTCAAACTCCATCTCTTGATTGGATAGAAATAACATTATGGAGGGGCTTTCTTGAATGTAGATGTTAAGCATTTTATCAAATTGCTTGTTCATTAAATTTCATCTTAAACATTCAAAATCTTCAAAATATTAGATATCTATGTTCTAGCATAAAGTCTTTTGGTTGACTAGAAGGAAACATAGTTAATAGAAGTTGTTAAATGATTCAATGAGGAATCCACAACTACAAATATGTTTTTAAATAGTTTATAATTGGATGATTTAAACATTATAGTAAGGTTTTAGTCCTAAATTAAAAGTGTTAAATAATCAAAGTTGACCTATTTCTCTAAGCTTAATTTTATCATTTGTGTATTCAATATTATTAATTTATACATTATTTCTAGGTATCCATTTAAAATAAAATCATTATATACACCATATTTTCAAATCCTACAAATTATAAATAAAACTTCATAGAAAACCTTTGCAACCATGTAATTAAAATACTTGATAAATCCCCTCCCCCCCCCCCCCCCCCCCCGCAAAATATTATAGGCCCATCTATATAACATAGGCATACCAGGAAATGATTCAAAGCATGAGCTCAAAGGTAAGAGATATAGTAGGTTTTAAGAACTCATATATTACAAGCCTTCCACTCAACTATTGGATTGGGATCTTATCTATTTTAAATGACCCCCTTTAAGAATAATTTTTGGGTCTCCTACTATAGAAAAACAAAACTTGTTCTAAAATATGGCATTTTTTGGATGTTTGTCAAGAGAAATAACTTATTTTTTGCACTTCCCAAATAGGCAAGGTAATATTTTTGGGAAATGAAGTGAATCTAATTGTCAAAGGATGGAAACCATGATACTTTTGGTGATGATCTAAAGGGCCCTTAGAGGACCTTTATTTGTGAGGCATTCATTCTTAGATTGGCATTCTAAAAATGTAAATCTTGAATATGGAACAACCAAGGCTAAACGATGAGTAGGCTTCATGAGGGGTTGAGTGGTAAGCATAGGGGAGTTATATATGGCTCTTAGCACATCCTTTTGAACTATCAAATTAACTATGTCCAAACTAGAATTGGCCAAAATATGGAAGATGTCTTTATCTTGAGGGACCTCCTATTGGAAGTATTATGATAGGCTAAGATATTCAGAGGGGAGGGGTGAATCAGTAACTTCTAAAACTTTTATCCCAATTAGTAATTAGACTTTTTATGTGAATTCTGATCCAATTACATGCATGAGGAACTCAAAACATGAAAGCATGCATAACACTTTAAAATAATATTTGGTGACCCAGAAACCTTATAAATAGAAAGTAAAACTATGGTGGGGATGATACATCCAAGCCTTAGTACTACATTATAATGTTGGCCTCTTAAGGCTTACAATGATAACTTTTGACTATCTCCCTATTAGGAGCAATAAGGACTACTAGGTCCATGTTGCAAAAGGGTTTACAAACATACAATGAAGTATGCATTCAATAAAGAGGTTTATATAAGACTATTAGGTCTACCTTGTTAAAATATTTGACTGATCCACCAATTAGGATGAAGCAATAGCTAATATCTAATCTGTAAGTTGGTTTGCTAAATGAGATTCCTCTTAGTGTACAAATCACCTTGATGTGATATATGAATCATTGTTGCTTCTTATAATGTCATAGCATTTGAAATTTTCTCTTGTAATCTTGTCTGATTATTATATTACATTTCTTGTTGATTTGATTTGGATGTGGTACAATACATTACATATATACCAATCCAATTACATAATTACAAATTCAGCCACAATACAAGTTTACACAAATATTAAAAAATTGGCCAAAGTGTAGAAACTTGGGTTCTAAAGACTAACTTGGTGAGGTTTTGATACTTGGCATCCAATATCAATTCTTGGCATCATCATTCACTCAATAGTCATAGAAGCTTGGTCCATAGTCATCACTTGCATGTAGTCTTGCACTCGGTCTACACCAGTGACTTGGTGAATACTGTGAAACTTGGCATATAAATTGAATCATTTGATTCACACTACCTAGCTTGGTTAATACTATCACTTCAAGCTCAGTATAAATTGAGTCTCTTGCTTAAGACTAGGTAGATCAATTAACACTAGACTCGCAATACATCAATTACAAACTTGGTAAGCACTATTCAACTTGGTTTGCACTAGAAAAATCAACATACAATAAGATGCTCAATTTACAATACTGATCAACAGCTTGGTAGTAATTGCATGGTGCAAACTGAAATCTATCCAAAGGAATTAGTAGCAATTGTAGAAGTCGGTAACAACTGAAATTCTTAGTTAACACTATTAACTATACAATATGCTCGAGATGAACTCACAATCTAAATAAGTGTATGTCACTAATAAAAAACATGACTAGAATGTTAATAATCTCTCCCTTTTGCATTAGTGACAAAAACACTTGTCAGTCAAGAATGAATTCAAGAATGTTCAAGAACACCTTTATTCATTACCTTATATCTCCAACTTAGTAGAGTATACTACTTTTGAGATTTTTCATAATTGGTTTTGTAAAGGATACATTTATGTACATGGTAATGCTCCCTCATACATAATATATAGTATACTATACATATAATGTTCATTTTCTCTAAAATCTACAATTATTCTTTTAATTTTCTTCCTTATCCAATATTCTCACATCTTCTCCCCCTTTTATGTCCTTATTATATCTCCTTAAAGCTTCTCCCCCTTTTTGACATTAATGCCAAATAATTATGCTCTATGTATTTACATAGTAATGCCAAAATGAGATAAGAAATCTAAGTGTACCATCATTATGAGTGCCCAAGTCTTGTCCCAGTTCTCTTGGAAGACCCTAAATGTGTGCAATACCACCTGCACTTTTGCTAACAATTCAATCATTTGTTCTACAATAACAAAATTAATATCATGGATGAGGGTTTTTGAATGTGCAATATGTTTTTGTAGTGCATCCATGTTAGGGAGAATCATATTATAGATATCTATTGAAGTTGATTTAATGTTTGCTTCTTCTCTGAGTAGTTCTACCTGCATATCTATTAAAAATATGATCCTGTTGAAGTGAGTAGAGCTAGAACTCAGGTCAAGATACAACTATTGTGCAATTGCCTTTAGATCTTCATCAATTTTAGACAATTTGTCTTTTATTTCTTTTCTAAAAATTGATGTATCGCATAATTTACCAAAAAGTAATGATAAATTAATGCAATAAGTTTTTGCAGAGCCTAAAAAAGTAGATAACTCTACTTGGTGAATGGAAATATGTTCATAAATAAGTTCTAGAACTTTATTGTCAAACTTTTTCTTAGCTCTTTGAAGTAATTTATCCTATCCATTCAAAATTTCACTATATTTCTAGATTGCCTCTACCAACTAATACAAAATTGTTTTAGAAGTGTCAACATTTGTACCTATAGCCACTATAACAATCTTAATTGGGATGGTTTCCTCAACATCTTGTGCATCTTGCTCAATAGCCTCTTACTCATGTTCCTCTTCATCATCAACATTATCAAAATGAGTTATTTCCTCATCATCTTTTTCTTTATCCTTTTCTTGATTGTTATCATCATCATCCTTTTCACTTATATTAACTAGAAAATATCTCAATTTGTGAAGAAGATAGACATTCTTCCATATATCTGTTGTATTCTTCACAACATGCTCTATTTCATTCAACAAAATAAGACAAGTCTTAAATCTTAATGTTAACTTTTATTCATTTTTCTATAAATATTCTTTCGATTCCTCATTAGTCAAATTTGGCATAAGTTGCCTCAATGTTTTCTCATAAATATCTTTTGCATTTTTCATTGCTTGTTCCCACCTTGGCTTGATCTTATCTATTAAAGTATTGGGAATTCACTGAGTGAGCTAATTAGGTGAGTATTTCCACTTACCCATCTTGGATATCAGTATATCTTCAATTTTATTTTTCTCATCAACAATTTTGGTCTCATATTTCAATGATTTAAAGTTTTTTATTCTAGAATGTGATTCCAATTCTTTTATTCTCTCCTCAAATGTGGCTGGGGATCTCTTTAAAGTTGTGCCTCCTCCTTTTCCTTCTTTCTTCTTAGAGGATCTCCTAGTGAACATGGCAATGGATGTCTTGGCAATCTTGGTAATGATTACCTTGC
Source organism: Cupressus sempervirens (assembly GCA_028749045.1). NCBI lineage: Eukaryota > Viridiplantae > Streptophyta > Pinopsida > Cupressales > Cupressaceae > Cupressus > Cupressus sempervirens. Next base: position 159,936,860 of record CM053793.1, on the reverse strand, counting down.
CCTTCTTCATTAATTGTTCCTCTTCCTCTAATTCTTCATCCTCTACTTCTTCATCTTCACTTTTTCTCTCGGTCAACAAAAGAGTGGAATTTGATTTCAACTTGGTAATCCTCTTCTTGCCTTTGTTAACTACCTTAGGGAGCTTAATCTCTAGTTTTGTCCTCGCCTTTGCCTCATCAAATGTGCAAAAATAGGTTTTTTTATGATCTTGTTCACTAGTTCATTTATTTATGCCTCAATTATATCCTTTCTTTCATCAATATTTGCCGCATATCCTAGAGGTTTCACCCATGCAATTCTAGGCCTAATTGCCTAAATATATACCTTATCATAAAACAAACATCATCTTTATAATCCTCAACTAGTTTCCTTGGAATTTGAAATATGTTATTCATTTTCTCCTTTAATGCATTAAAATAATTGTCCATGATACTTGAATAATCTTCTCCCATCTCAATAGTGTATTCATTAATCTGATAGAGTACTCACAGATCTTTCCTCCAAACAATAGTACCTTTTGACAGAAAGAATTTTTGAACATAGAAAACTAAACATGTTAATAGTGAGCTAAACTTACATGGATTTTTCTTTGATGTCCTAATGATTTGCACATTTTTGTTGAATTGATTCGATAGTATCTTGACAAGGTTAAGAGAAAGGTTATTCTTGACTACCTTGTATGCCAAGTCAACCTGTTCATATGACACATTATTCAATATACTCAAATAGTAGATTTTGTGGGTAATGACATGACTAAAAAGCTTTAGTTCAATGTTTTTCACACTACTTACTTTCATTCCCCTTCAATCCCACTTGGCTAGGGTTTTAGTCATTTTGGCTTTAGATATAATGGGAAGACCAATGATTTTGTGGATCATCTTCTTTTTGATAAAGATAAGTTGCTCCAACCACAACTAACCATTATGCACATGATTGGAGATTATTTTATCCACTTAACTTGAAATTCTCATGGCATATGAGCAATATTTGTTAAACCTTTCACTTCTAGATGTTGGCATTCATGTTTCAACATGCCATTACCACATTGGTTGTCTAGGGTTTCATCCATCTCTAGTCTGCCTATATCCTAAATTGTACATTTTAAATGAGAATGGATATCATTAATCAACAATACCTTTGGAGGGATTTGAGACTACACTCCACTCGGATGTAGGGTTCTACAACTATAGGAATGAGCTTGAAATCTAGTGCCTTCCATTCTACACCACAGACCAACATGTCTAATCCTTGTTTCACCTTGCTATTAGGTGTTGTCATATCTACTCTATAGGGTTTGAGATAATTCAAAAAATTTTGGTTATAATTCACTCAAATAATTTGGATGCTCTGGAAGATCACTCTACACAAATAGCTCAAAAGTTCACAGTGAAAAATGACTTTGATTTCATTCCTTTTATCAAAATTTTCCATAAATTTTTGGTATGAATGTTACATCAAATTAAAAAAAATTCATTGACTTTTCTTGCATTGATTACTCAGTGGGGTCTTTCATGACTTAGTAACCACATAAGACTTAGTTAATCCCAAACTTGTTTGGTAGAGTCTATATAAGGACCTTTCTTGGTAAGGAAGGTAACTCGATGGTAACTAGTACTTCTTATTTGGTGATCCCTTTGCATCTTGAATGCTGATATGGATCTTTTGTCTTTTCAATTGGAACTAATTTAGATGTGTTCTTTAGTAGCCTAGTTCTAGTTTTTCTCTGAGAAATCAAGTCGAAATTATGGAATCATCCAATTCTTGAGTGACTTGATCATTATTGCTTAGACTTTGATTCTTGGTAGACATTGGAATACATTGTTGTCTTGTTTGTTTTATGATGTTATTAGCATTTTTCTTCTTTTAATTTTCTATTCTTTTAGTATTCATATAGTTCTTAGCAAGATAACCAAGTTCTATACAAATGAAATATCTTTTTGTAGTATCTATTTTCCTCATGTGATGTTTTACACAATTCATTCCAATGTGTCTAAATTCTCTATAGTAATGACATTTGCACTATATGTTATAGTCCCAACCAAATATATCTCTCACAATTTTTTATATTGGATTCGTTATCTTAGTTTTAAATTCTGATGACTTGTGTCCATGCTTCTTACATTTTTGAAATTTGCCTTCAAATCTTGGTTTTTCATTACATTCATTTGCTCTATGATCATGCTTATTAAAATTGTAACATTTTCCATTGAATTTTTCTTTGCCATTGCTTAAACATTTCTTTGATATATGACCTATTTCACCATAGTGACTACAAGTACGTTTTTGATTCCTTTGAGCTCCTTGCTTGGATGATTCACCTTCTTCTGTGTATCCAATTCCTACTTTTCCTTTTTGTCTATAATGACTTTCCTCACTCAATTGATTCATGTTTCCTAGGGATCTCATCATTCTTTCATTGGTTTGTCTTTTAGTATTTAAATCATTCTATAATCTTTCATTCTCTGATCTCAAGTTCATGATTTCTTCATTTGCATTCGTGAGTTGATCAATGAAGTCTTCTTGCTGAAGGGATATGTATTAAATTTCATTATTCTATCCTTCTATCTCTTCTCTTATATTTTTTTTCTCTTTCATGACCTCACACATTCTTACTTAATTTCTTTCTATCTTTTTGGTTTTCTTTAACTTGGCTTCTAGCTTGGTTCTATTTTTAGAATCTATATGAGCAAATGCTTCACAACCAACAGTTTTGAGAAAAGAATAAGTCAACTTCTTATGAGTCCATGATTCCTATGGAATACCGCCAATAAAAGGAGTAGAGGGACCTCTATTAATCAAATACATAGTAGTATTTATAGCCTCCACCCACATGTATAAGGGAAACCCAGGATGCAACCTCATGCTCCTTGCACACTCCATTATAGTCTTGTTCATGCGTTTAGCCACTCCATTTTCCTATGGAGTCCATGAAATAGTTTTCTATCTATGAATACACTTAGTGGAATAATAATATTCAAATTCATGACTACAATACTCACCACCATTATCAAATCTAAAGCATTTTAATTTTTTACGAGTCTCATTTTCAACCAATCATTTCTATTTCTTAAAACTTTGAAATACATTATATTTTTGTCTATGGAAATAAACCCATACTTTTCTAGTTGCATCATTAATGAATGTAACATAATAATGAGAGCCACCAAGGGAAGATACCTGAGCTAGTCCCCATACATTTGTATGCACAAGCTCTAATTTCTACTTTTTATTTTCCTTCACAGTCTTCACAAAACTCACTGTATTTTGTTTACCATACACACAACTTTCACAAAAATCCATATTAACACATTTTAGACCTAGTAAATTTTTTTTTGATTGGAGTAATTTCATACCTTCTCACTCATATGCCCAAATCTATTGTGCCATAGAACTATATCAAAATTTACATCAGCTATTTGTTCTCCCTGCTCAACTGCAACAACTATTCTCGAACATTCATTTTTCTTTGAATCAATTAAAGTAGAAGGACCAATATGACCTATACAAAGATATAAGATTCCTACTTTCACACCTTTTTTTGCTACAAGGGAACATTTTGAAACCTTCTAATTTTTATCACTAAAATTAACTACACAATCCTCACCACCAAGTTTCCCTACTAAAATTAAATTCCTACTCAGTGTTGGAACATGTCTTACCTCATGTAGTAGTGAATGATTCCCATTGTGTAACTTAATCTTAACTTCTCCCTATCCAACAATCTAATAGGGTTCATTAACCTCCAAATAAACAAGTCTAAAATCCCCTTGGAGATTATTAATGAAATAACCTCTATGAGGTGTTGAATGAAATGAAGCACCAAAATCTTAAACCTATGGACATAAGAAATGCATCCTCTTTGGATTTATTACTTACCACATTTTCCTCCTTGTGTCCATCCGATTTATATTCTTCATTTTTCTTTCAAGTTGAGCAATCTTTCTTTTTATGCCTTGGTTTCCCATAGTACCAGTAGTTTTTTTATCCTCTTGATTGAGGTCTCCTCCCCTTTGAATTTCCTCTTGATTTCCCATGATTTCCAAAATTACTTACCCTCTGAATTGTTTTGTCATGACTTTGTGTGTTCAAAGCACTTCCTGATGTATATCCACAAGAGATTTTCCTATTAGTTTCCTCACTCAAAATAACATTGATCACATCATCATATTTTAGGGTGCTAGATCCAAGAACAAAATTACTTAGAGCGATTACCAAGTTGTTCTAGCTTTTAGGAAAAGAACACAAAATCAAGAGAGCCCTTATTTCTTCATCAAAATTGATACCCATAGAAGATAACTAACTAGTAATAGTATTAAACTCATTTAAATAATCTACAAAAAATCCACCTTCTATCATTTTCATACTAAATAAATTGTTTCATGAATGTTGGTGTAAATAAGTATTTACTTATTACACTTTACTTAAGTTTACTTAGGTCAATGCATTATTTTATTATTTATTAAGTTGACACTTAGGAGTTTGCATAGTCTTATGACTTGTCTTGTTGACAACACAAAAGTAAGCAACTCTAATTTAGCACATGGTGTCTACAACATTAGAGTTTGCACAATTAATTGAGCTATCATGTAGACAACACACTTATTCACTCTCTTATTTTAGCACATGGTGTCTACAACATAAATTTATGTGTTACACCTCTGTAGCCTTATCCTCTCATCATAGCACTTACTCTTTTTCTTAATGGAGGAGAATCCACTAATTGTGGACATGTACTTGGTTGTAAGACTTATCAATGTGTTGAGTCTTAGACATTCTAGAAGCATTCTGCGGGCCTTTATATATATGGCACTCCTAGTGTACTTTGACATCAATAGAATATCATAGTTTTATTCTAATCATACTCTTTTCGTCTATTCTTATGTTTGTGCTTGAGCTCCTTGATTTTGGGTTTTTTTTTATGGAAAATTCTTACATAGTATCAGAGTTGAGGGAAATTCTCTTTACATAGCCATTGGAGACCAATCTTGCTTCATCATTCTAAGGACACCTCAACCTTGATCTAGAGTATCACAGTCATTGGGAGTGTCTAGAGCTAAGTAGACCTTGCCATTGCATCTGGAACATCAATTTAGTGAAAATCAACTTTAATTTTGCTTATATTAGGCCATAGTCAAATTTGAGATTAAAAACTTTTGCAAATCAAGACCCAAAGGTGTGATTTGAAAAGTAGGTATGATTATTTTTTAGATCTACAAATTTAATTTTTAGATCAGTATTTTATTCTTTAAAATTTTTATCAAAATATTTTTGCATCTTTCAAAATTTTCAATAAATTCTTTTAGGCCAATAGGGCCTGCAAAGAATTTTTTTTTGTAAGAACCGAGTGATGAAACCTCGGCCCATGTAGGCAAAATATTCCTCATCAATTGGTGGTCTCATTAAATGAGTGGATGTAATCAAAATCATAGGGGCATCAGCTATAAATTTCTAGCAATTAGCTTTCAACATTAACTAACAATTAAACTAGACACTGACCGAACACAATCTACAACTCTCTTGACGCCCTTTCTTTACAATCCACTCTTGGGCTCTCATTTTTTAAAACACTCTCAAATGCTATCCTTTGCTAATGTAGGACTAAAGTTAATAACCCCACATCATCAAGTTTTTTTTGGCCTTAGTGCCAATCTCAAATGATGACAAATCAAACCATTAGCATGATGATTTTGCATTCTAGCATCTGACAATGATTTTTGAGCACCCGCAACATAATACTCACTAGCACTAGTTTTCTATAGTTTTTCAACAACATCAATTCTTCACTTCTTGACCCTCCACATGTTATGCAAATAGACATTACTATCTAGCTAAACCAAACTCAGTGCACTACTGCATGGACCACCAAAATTCTATCACGTGACTTGACAACTTAGCATTTCTGTAGATAGCTTATGTATAGACTATATGGTCTATACACAAAGTCACCCTACCAAGTTAGCAAGGGGGATTTCTTTTGTTGAAATCAACATTATACAAGTCTAAATTTTAAGATCATTTGACTATCATTTCAAGGCCAAATAGCACAGCTATTATGGAAATTTGGCTGTAAAAATTAACCTAGTATTTTGCTTCTCAGACTGATCTCCAAATGTAGTTCTGATTTGATAGTCTAACTTTGGGAGGCCATAACTTAGTCATCCAAAATCCTAGCCACGTGTGATATTTTTTTATTTTGGGTAGAATTTCCTTAAAAAAATATTTGTATTATTCTTTTCTAGTTTTAGTTTATGGATTTGTTAGAAATTGTATTTTTTGGCAACTATACTTGTCCAATCCTACATTTTTCAACTTCAAATGGTCTATATGGGCTCATCTAGAAACATTTTCAGGTTCTATTTTTTTTAAGTTCTTAATTTTTTGTCTACTTTCCAAATTTGCAATCAGATTATGGCATTTTCTAGAAAAAAATATCATTTTTAGAATTAGGTCCTTTTCTACATTGTATTACTTTAATTACTTTTCAAAATTGTTGTACATCTAAGCTATAGTGCTTAGTGATAAAATTTATTCTCAAAAGGCAATTGTAAAGAGTAAAATTAGAAGTCCACTTTGTACATTTTGACAAGTGGCCTATCATACATGCACTACATATAAAGTGCCAAAAGCATTCTTTTGGAGGTCTTTTGATTGATTGAATAGGGGGGTGTCTCTTGTGTTCTTGTGTCTCTCTTTTCTACTCTTTTTTATTTTCTGCATCATGGGTTCACCTAAAACTCCACTTCTAACTTCACACAATTATACTACATGGAAAGATATTGTATGGAGTAGATTAATAGAAAAAGGTTTAAATCTATATGTTGATGGTACATTGTAAAACCCATTGATGCTACAACACTAGTTGATTGGCAACTTAAAGACAATCAAGATTTAGGAATTATTAGGAGTTATGTTCATAGAGGTCTCTTCTTCAACATTTCTAACTTTAAGAAAGCCAAGCCTTCTTCGCACAAACCTTAAGGATTGAATGGTAAGGTGGATGAGCAAAATGGATTCCAAATTGAAGATGACCTACTTCTATCAGATCTTGAGAATTTTGACACAATTCAAGACTATGTCAACAAAGCAAATGAATTGAAAGCACTACTTAAAGATTGTGGTAATCCCATGAATAATGATAGATTGATTCATCACATCTTAAAGAGGCTACCGTCAAATTATGCAACCTTAGTTTTGAGCTACAACGCTCATAGGTTGACCATGGAAAGTGCTTTCACAAAGCCTACATTTGATGCATTTATAGAAATGTTGATGTTGGAACAATCCAAGTTGATAGACATAGGAATTCTCAAGTCATCAAAGACCAAAGCATTAGTGGCTAGTAATGAGAACCAATCAAACCAACAAGGAAAAAGTTCTACCAATAGCAAGAAAAAGTAGTGGAAGCAAAAATCACAACCAGAGAGCCAACAATCTTCCTCCTCATAGCAAGTTAATTCTTCTTCAAACAAGAAGGGAAATGATGAAAAGAAGTACAAACTATTTTGTGCATATTGCAAGAAACCAAATCATGATGAGCATCATTGCAAGATTAAGTGAATCGATGAGTTGGAAAACCTACTCAAGAAGGACAAAATCAATGTGCCAAATGCTTCCAAGGATTCATCTCCACCCACTTAAAAGGGAAAAGGGAAAGCACTCATGGTTGGTTCAATTTCTTTAGGGGAATGGATACTTGACTCAAGTTCCTTGTATCATATGGGTTCTTCAAAAGGAGACTTTTCTTCATTGAAGCATTCTAAGCTACCTCACATCTTTGTAGGAGATGATACAAAAATGGAAGTCGAAGGGAAAGGAAAAGTGGAGATGGAAATTGGAAAGTTCAAAGAAGTTCTCTATGTTCCCAATATTAGCTCTAATCTTCTTTCAATCAACCAAATAACTTACTATGGAGATAGCAATAAAGTTGACTTCCTTCCTAATTCATTAATGGTTTGCAATCTTAAAGATTATTTATTAGTTGCAGTGGGTAAAGCCAATAATTAGAAAAGGCTTTATTCTTTCTCCCACTTTGTGTCTAAGTCTCCTTCACATGCCTTGTTCACTCAATCCAATTAATAAAGTACATTATGGCATGAGTAGTATGTACATCTTGCCTTCCGCTATCTCCATCAACTTTTCTCAAACAATATGGTCAAAGGTCTACTTGCACTCAAATTTTCTAAGGGTGAATGTTCAACTAGTTTAATGGATATGCATCTAGAAGAAAAGATTGTTAAAGGGATGTCTTTGCGAGCATCAACTATTCTTGAGTTAGTTCACATAGTTCTAGCAAGTCCTTTTGTAGTAACATCAATTAGGAAGGGTCACTACATACTTTCTTGATCACAAGAATGAAGTGTTTGACAAGTTTCTAGCCTTCAAGAGTCATGTTGAAAAGCAATCAAGGAAAGCCATCAAGGTTCTTTGTGTTGACAATGAAGTAAGATATGTGAATGTGAACTCAAGACTTAAATAATTTTGTAAGCTTGAGGGTATTGATCTTCAAAATCTAGTAGCATTCTGTCTACAAAAACCAAGTGTTGCATAAATGAGGATTATAACTCTTAAGTCCATGGCAAGTTGCATGATTCAAGCCAAGTCTCTTGATCCATCACTTGAAGTTAGAGCTTTAAGTAGTGCCAATCTCATACTTAATAGATCTCCTCATAATTCCTTAGATGGAAAAAATCCTTTTGAGGCAGGGTGCAGTAGGAAACTAGTTGTGAAAAACTTCAGAGTCATTTCTTGTCTAGCATGGGAAAACATATCTTCCAAGGATTGCAAGGCACCACAACTAGGGCCCTGTACTTTCATTAGATATGAAGATAGTCTTAAGGCATATAGACATATGGATCCTAAGATTCATGATATTTTCATAGAGAAGAATGTACACTTTGAGGAAAGTCCACCTAGCTTATCCTCTAATTCTCTCTGCACTTCATGCACAGTGGAAACTGATAGTGACAACAACGATAGTGATTCAAAAAATCTAGATATGTGGGATCCTATTGACAACTACAACACAATGTTAAAACATCAGCATATTCCAGATGAATATATTGCCATAGTGATAAGTCCATGCATTTTACCATAGTAGGGTACACCTTGTCTTCCAGCTCTAGCATCAGTGGATGACTTCTTGAAAAATATTTTAGGTTTGTTTGTGGAGTCATACATAGAAGATTTGGGAGACATCATTGATGATATACATCTTCTCTTTGATGAAGATGTAATGTCCCCATCTTTTTAGCATATCAATGGAGTTCTTAGCCTTTATGTTCTCTGAAAGCTAAGTGGAGAAATAAGGAGAAATTGATTAAATTAATTTTTATAAAGTCAAAAAAAAAAAGAGTGACTTTATATTTAATTAATTTAATATATTAGAAGATGCATTAACTATTGGAAGGGGAAAGCTTCTAGTAATTTAATTTTTGAGAAGCATAATTAATTATTGTATTGTAAGAGAGAAGCTTCTAGCAGGTGCATTAATTATTGGAAGGGGGTGAATTCTAGAAATTTAATTTCCTAAAAGCACATTCATCATTGGAAAGAGAGAAACTTCTAGATGCTGCAATTCCTAAATATTTTACTTCCTTCTAGAAGGGTAAAGGAAAAGTATAAATAGAGGTGAGAGCTTCATTTTTATCATCAGATTTTGTGAATTGCATTTGATATCAAGTTTAGAGAAGAAACTAAGGGTTTTAATTTCAGTCAGCCATTGGAGAACGTCAACTCTTTAATGTTGCAACCATTTGAGGTGGTGAAATATCCATTGAATTTGGTTTTTATGAGAGCTTTAATTCAGGAGATCTATTTGCACTTAATTGGAGAAAAGATTTTGGCTGCTATAGTACACATAGATGATGTCATGCTATAGTATCTTTGTTTGATTCATTTTCATTCTCAAGAATCACTATTATGATTGTACTTCATCAACATATGATGTTGCTATGATAATTCAGAATCTAAATTTTGGCATTACTATAGTCATTGTTTTGCATCTAGTTTCCATCTATTTCCACTGATAATACCAAAATAATTGCACTTGTATATTAGTTTGTTGTAAGAGGATATTACATTGGTATTAGAGCTTGCTTGCAAAGTGTTTGATGAAATGTCAAACAACTAAAGTATAAATATTTTTGGGTGTTTGAAGAAGTTATAAGTTGTTGGGGTTATTATAGTAGTATCAGAGTTTTCACCATACCATCCTATGATCAGTCAAACACTAGATGAGTGAGAGAGAAATCAAATGTTATAATAGGGAACAATGGATATAACAATCTCAGAATCCTTAGGTTGAAGGGGATACATTCTCAGAAGCATTAAGAGAGAGATACTAGAAAATGGTTCAAAATATGGTAAAAGAAGAAAATAGGGATGCAAGAGATGAAAGGAAATTTGATACCATGCTTGATATGATGTCACGCTTATTAGCAAAAATGAATCAGCAAACCACTCAAAATCAAAACATAGCTGAACATAGTAAAGAGGAAAGGTCTATACATCATGCTAAAGAGACTAGAGGATTAGCCTCTAGGCCTCTTTTTTCTCACCTTTACACCAAGAGAAGAACAAGCATCCTACTCTAGTTATTTCTATTGCAGAAAAAGCTAGACAAGCCTACTTTGAGTATACCACTCCCCCTCATTATATGAGAGAAATATGGACATTAGATCAATTCATGAAGCAAAGAGATAGGAGAGGAGGAAGGAATGATCACTATGCTCCAAGAAATGACTATCAAGAAACACTTGGTAAGATTTTCATGGCTTACTATGATGGAAGTAACAAATACATAGCTAGGTCTTGGGTTCAAAAGCTTTCTAATTATTTTTCTTTAAGACCAATTCCTAAAGAGGATACCATAAGATTTTCCACACTACATCTTGAAGGAGCTTCTCACAAGTTGTGGTATTATGGGTTAGTCACTCTTGGACACAACCTTATCACTACATATGAGGATTTTACCAACAAGTTGATTGAAAGGCTTGATGTCAAAGATCCTAAGGTGAGTTTCTATGAATTGGCACAACTAAAATACCATGGGTCCCTTGATGCTTATGTGAATGACTTCCAACAGTTATCGTTCATGGTTCCTAATATCAATGAAAGAAAATTGGTGGCATTATTCATGGAAGGATTGATGGAGCCATTGAAGGGTTGGTTGAAAGATTTTGATCCTCCCTCACTACAAGAAGCAATGAAGAAGGTTAGGAGCATGGAGTTTGCAACACCAAAGAGCAAGAGCTTGCATAAGGAAATCCCTTCAATAAGCAATGAGACTCCTCAACAATCAGACATGAAAAAAAACTAGAACCTATGATGGATGAGGAGACATGAGAAGAGTTGAGGAAGAGGAAATTATGCTATTAGTTCAAGGAGCCTTACAAAAATGATCATGATTTCCCCTTGACGCCTAAGGGAAATGCAAACCATTTCATGTGGGCATCCTTTGAGGACTCTGACTCTTATGAAGTTGATTAGTAGGTTTCTTTAGAACTTGATCAGGGTGAGAAGACTTATGCTCCCATGGCATATATTTCCAATGTTCAAGATGAGACTACATTCAGGTTCAGAGGGAAAGTTGATGGATAGCATTGCATCACAATGCTTGATATTCGTGCGACACATAACTTTATTAATGGAGATTTTGTAGCTCAGTGCAAACTTTAGGTTGAGGATTTTGATGAATTCGGAGTTTTAATTGTAGATGAATATACTCTCACATGTACCAGAAAGGTTGCTAATCTAACCTTGAGATTGAGCAACTATGAGTTATATTTAGATTTTTATGTGGTCAACATGGAAGAGATGGATATAGTTTTGGCAATGAAGTAGCTCTAGGACTTGGGAGTATTTTCCCTCAATGTACCTAAGATGGAAATTCCTTTTGAGGTTGATGGTAGGAGGCATGTATTGAGGGGTATTATAGATGGAGGCTTGCATTCTATCAGAGGGTCTGGCAATAAGAGAAAGATGAAAATGATTCAACAGAAATCTGAGATGATTCTCAATCTATTGTTCAAAGTGGAATTCACTTGGTCATAAGATAATCCACTCTATGGCTTGGATGATGATAGCTCTCTTGATTCTAGCTTTGAGATGAGCATTGTCAATAGTATTTGTGATCCTACTAGTGCATCAAGATTGCAAATGGGGCTCATAGAGGAGATTTCAAAGCTGTACATGGTGATAAATGCTCACAGCTTCATTTTTTATTCTCATGTACATGACCTATTCATGATGCACAATTTAGGAGCGCATGTACTGAATATTTGGGATTTGACAGTTTAGCTTGTAGAAAGTTTGGAGGCAAGGTTGATCAGTCTCTTCGCTTGCTTCCACTTGAGGCTTATACTTCTATAATACTTGATGATGATATTAAGTTGGTACGACAGTTTTAGTTTGAGCAAATGTTGCAGAGATTGTTCAGTGATGACAAGACATCATGTAGTTCTTTTTCGGATCCAAGTGGTGAATTGCTTGAGGAAAAGCAATTTTAGGAAGGGCAAACTGTAATGTCCCCATATTTTTAGCATATTAGTGGACTTCATAGCCTTTATGTTCTTTGAATGCTAAGTGGAGAAATAAAGAGAAATTGATTAAATTAATTTCTTGTTTAGTCAAAAAAAAGAAGAGTGAATTTATATTTAATTAATTTAATATATTAGAAGATGCATTAATTATTTGAAGGGGGAAGCTTCCAATAATTTAATTTTCTAGAAGCACAATTAATTATTGTATTGTAAGAGAGAAGCTTCTAGAAAGTACATTAATTATTAGAAGGGGGAGACTTCTAGCAATTTAATTTCCTTAAAGAACATTAATTATTGGAAAGGGAGAAACTTCTAGAGAATGCAATTATTAATAATTTTATTTCCTTCTAGAAGGGTGAAGGAAAACTATAAATAGAGGTGAGAGCTTCATTCTTGATCATCTGAATTTGTGAATTGCATTTGATATCAAGTTAGGAGAAGAAACTAAGGTTTTTTATTTTAGTCAGCCATCGGAGAATGACAACACTTTAGTGTTGCAACCATTTGAGGCGGTGAAATATCAATTGAATTTCATTTTTAGGAGAGCTTCAATTTAGGAGTTCTATTTGTGCTTAATTGGGGAAAAGATTTTGGCTGCTATAGTACACATGCACGATGTCACGTTGCAGTATCTGTGCTTGATTCATTTCCATTCTCGGGCATCACTATTATCATTGTACTTCATCAGCATATGATTTTTTTGTGATAATTCAAAATCTAAATTTTGGCATTATTGTAGTCATTGTTTTGCATCTAGTTTCCATATATTTGCACTAATAATACCAAAAGAATTGCACTTGTATATTACTTCATTATTAGAGGATATTGCATTGGTATTAGAGCTTTCTTGCAAAGTGTTTGATGAAATGTCGAACAAGTAAAGTATAAATATTTTCTAGTATTTGAAGAAGTTATAACCTATTGGGGTTATTACAGAAGATCCTTCTTTAGTTTTTATGAGGGCTCACTCTAAACCTCCTATCCATTCTCTATATGATCAGTCTTTCCAACTTGATATGATTGTGGATCCTTATGTACAACAGTTGCAGGAGGTCTCTTTATCATTTGAGGAGACACATGGTTCTTTAGGATATGTTCTACATCCATCCTTGCTAGATCTGCACTTGTTCTTTTTAGTAGTGTTGGAAGGGGCAACAAAGGGACAATTGAGAAAGTTTCAATGATGCCATTCATCATCGGGATTATTTCTACACATAGGGGAAGCATCTCATTAGTGCCTATGATATTATTTCTTTCAAAGGGGAGGAACATACTTCAATATTCATCGATCAACTTGTACATTGGAGCAACTATCACTAATGGGCATTCTACATTTGGTGGGGGTCTACCTTGTCTCCTTTCTTCTTCTCTCTTATTGGGGGGGGGTGTGGCTTTTCCTCTTTTAGGAATGTGTTCTTCTCATACTTCTCTAATGTATATACTTGATGTATTTCGTAATGGGGGGTCTTGATTACTCCATCCATCCACATCTTATTTTTTCATCTCTCTTTTGGGGGACAGTTTTTCCCATGAGTTTTTCCCTTTTTCTCTGCTTTATGAGAGATTGCATTGCATTTTTTACATGGGTACCTAACATGGCCTAGTAGCTAGGATCCATCATGCATTTTTCATCCTAGCTTTTGTAAGCTTAAGTTCATTCCCCTAAGTTGCACTTAAGGGGGGTGTTGTTGTAAATAAGAATTTACTTATTACACTTTATTTAAGTTTAATTAGGTCAATGCATTATTTTATTATTTATTAGGTTGACACTTAGGAGTTTGCGTACTCTTATGAGTTGTCTTGTTGACAGTACATAAGTAAGCAACTCTAATTTAGTACATGGTGTCTACAACACTAGAGTTTGCATAATTAACTGAGTTGTCATATAGACAACATAGTTATTCACACTCTTACTTTCGCACATGGTTTTTAGAACATAATTTTATGTGCTACACCTTTATAGTCTTATCCTCTCATCATCGTACTTACTCCTATACTTAATGGAGGATAGTCCACTCCTGGTGGACATGTGCTTGGTTGTAAGACTTATCAGTGTGTTGACTTATCCTAGTGTACTTGGACATTAATTGAATATCATATTGTTATTCTGATCATACTCTTTTGGTCTATTCCTATGCTTGTTCTTGAGTTCCTTGATCTTGGGTGATTTTACCTTAAGTAGAATGCTTACAATGAGAAATACCTTGTTTGAAGTGGAGGGCTTTTGATATAGTTTCTCTAGGGTTTGCATCAACTCTTTTGTTGTCTTGGCTGTTATAATATGAAATGCCACTGATGGTGCTAGGCATAATTAAATACTTCAAAGTGCCTTTCTATCCAAATGATCTGAGTCATCATTTGACATAGATCTCTAATTCTTTGTTTTCCCTTCCAACAACTTCCATAAATCCTTCTAATAAAGATAACCTTCCATTTACATCTTTCATAATTGAAGTTCTACCCATTAAACCTACCAACCCTCATCTTACCCTCATCTGCCATTGCTCCCACTCAATTGTGAGACTTTCCTAGAGAGGATAATTGAAATAAAAACTTTGCTCTGATACTACTTGCTAGGACTAAACCATAGATAGGAATAACACTTACATGCAAATATAAACAATATCAAAAAATAATGGATCACACAGAAAGGATTGCCAGACACTAAGATTTAATGTAGTTCACCCAATCCTTGGGCTACGTCCACCAAGTAGCAAGTATGATATTATTACAATTCAGTGATTACAACTTCATTACAATTTGTAATCCCTTATAGTTCAATATTTCTGCAAGAACTAATTTTTGCATCACAACAATAAAACAATCCCTAACCCTAAGCCCTTTTATACCAATATTTTTACCATTTAGGGTTATAATTATTAATTACTTGTCGACCCAAAATATCAATAAAATAGGGTCCAAATTTTTTTTAATGAATTTATGAAGTATGTACAGTACTCTTCTAATTAGTCACCAAAAACTAACATCGACAGCCCTAGAAAGCTTCCCTTGCTGAAACCACCTCTCAAATGAACTAGCTCCCATCTTCTTTGCATAATCTATTCATACTAGTTTTGTCAACCACCTTAGTAATCCACTTCCATTTCCTTCCTTTGAAGAAGATTCTAGTATTAATCTCTAATCCTATTAGTGTCCAAATGCCTTGTCATTTACTAGGCAAGATTATATGGTCATCACTACAAATGAGTTATCTAGTAAAGGTCAAGTATATAAAGTTTCCACTAAGTAGCATAGTGATTGTCAAATATTCATTTGTGACCGTACACATGTATGTGCCGAGAAATATAGTTGAGATTGAAAAAATTTATGAGTTATTGATTTCCAAGAAAGTAGGTACATAGAAGCTAAGTTATAGTATAAAATTTTTTGCATGATCGGGCATTACAAAATTCAAGTGCTGAGCCATTTAGTTTTGATATATAAGTTTGTAATGGCTCAAATACATATGTAAACTATTTTGGGTGAATTTTATACGAATTTTAATATTTTAAGATCCAACTAAGAAGGTGATAACAAATCATTTTAGAATGTAATGATCCCAAGTTGCATAATTCAAACAATCGTAAAATCAGAAAGAAACAACAAAAGACGATGAATTGTAAACCCTCAATCAAGATTTAGAACCTTCATAGAACATATATTTAAGGAGGATTCTAACCCTAGAATTAATTTGTGTGTGTGTGTGTGTGTGTGTGTGTGTGTGTGTGTGTGTGTGTGTGTGTGTGTGTGTGTGTGTGTGTGTGTGTGTGTGAGAGAGAGAGAGAGAGAGAGAGAGAGAGAGAGAGAGAGAGAGAGAGAGAGAGATGAGGCATATTTGTATGTGCATGTGAACAAGTTAAGATTAAGTTTGAAAGATGATCAGACACAAAGAAATCAAATTAGTTAAGGACTCAACAAAGTGATTAGATTAGGAGATCACATTGGAGATATAGCAAAGAGGAGACCCAAGATCAACTTGCAGAGAAAACTAAGTGATAGGTGTTGAATTAGTTATTGTTAGTTTAGATAGGATAAATATCTTAATAGAGTGGTTTTAACAGACCTATGTAGACCTCCTAATAGATTCCCTAATTCATTGTGAGTATAAAATCCTTTAATAAAGTGAGATTTAATACTCTCTAGAGTTTTTACTAGGGTACAAGGTAGACCATATCTTATGAACAAACATTGTAACCCTAACAGGTTAATTTTATCATTGCAAAAATGAAGATTTATGGGTTGCATCCTCACCCCAATTTTACCTTTGCATTAAAGTTTTTCTGGGTTACCAAATCATTGCGTTATGTGCTAGAATATTTCATGGATATGATGTATTTCATTTATATTTTACCATTATACTTTTAGTAGTAAGATCTATTATATAAAATGAATTAGGTGTGAGTTCATTGAGTTGGTTTTGAAGTCAAAGGTTTAATGTCTTGTTTCTCCCCCCTCTTAATATCTTGTTTCTCATATTACTCATTCCACCAATTGGTCCTAGGGCTCAGCTCTCTGATCAAAAAGCCTAACAGTTTGAGAGGATAAGATCACAAAGGTAAAAGTGCATAAGATGGGAAAAAAATTAGGAACTAGATGATTGAAATCTAGAACATATTGCAACAATTAGAAGCAATGAAAGAAGAGTAAATGAAAACCCTAAAAGGAAGGAAAGAGATAGCTATTTAGAAAAATGACATTCAATACAAAGAAGTTGACATGCAGGGCCACTTAACATTGGAAAGATTAGTAATAATGGAGAAGAATTGATAAAAGTACTAGAAAAGAATAGTACCCTTTCAAAAGAAGAAAAAGATCTCAAGATAGATCAAAAAATTCAATTAGTTACACTTTACGAAAAAATCAAACAAAAGAAGAAAGAAGTGGAAGACAAGTTCATCGAAGAAGAAGACAAAATATTGATGGCTAGTAGACTTGTAGAGAGATCATTTTAAGTACATATGCTTAAAAATAATCAGCTAGATATGGTAAATCAATTAGTAATTACAAATCTATAAGTAAATAGAAAAAAAAATTGGAAATAAGAAAATCTAATGTTACAAAATGAGCAACTAAAAAGTGAGTTAAGTCATGAAAGGGAACTCATGGAGAGATTGAATAAACCAAATGAAGCAATCAAATACTTTGAATAATTTTTTAGGTTACCTAGAATAAAAGACACCTCTAGAATTTGATACAACAAGCACTCTTTGTCTGCTAAAGAAGGAGAATCATCCATTAGTGGAGACCAAGGGAATGAAAAAACTAATGGAAAAGCTACATGTCACTAGTTTGGGAGAATTTTTCACACAACCAAAATTTACATAAGCAAAAGTGGTATGCAAACTCCTAAATCTAAAATAAGTCATAATTATTTTAATTGCAAAAGGGAAGGACATTAAACACATGAAATAAGATCAAAGAAAAATTACTCAAATAGGAACGTAGTTATATTCCAAGGTTATTCTTAAAACAGTCAAAAGTATGGACATAGAGCTCATGATTGTAGATTCAAGCATAAATAAAACATGATACTTCAAAAACAAACTCATACATCACATAAAGAAAATTCATATAATTAGCATTAAAACACATGGTATAGTTGTAACTTTTGTGAAGAATGTGGCAACATTCCAGAGAATTGCATCAAAACAATTTTTAGAGGAAATTACAAGAAATGGCTGAATGGAGAAATAATATGTTTTAGTTGTAACAAAGTTGGACATATCAGTAGAAATTACAAAGCTAGAACACCAACAGTAGCACCAAGTAATGGAAATGAAAAACTTGTAAGAAATAAAACATAGATATAAATCGTAAGAGCAAGAAGAAATAGAGAAAATGAAACTATTATCACCCAATCTGATGGGTCAAGTGTTAACACAACATGTATCTAAAGAAAAGAAGGTATGTAGGAACTATATACTCAATGTTATATTTTACACTAGTTCCTAGAACAAAAGTGATAAAAGTTAATATTTTCAAAAATAAAAGATGCATTAAGAACTAAAGGAAAAATAAAATCATAGAGTATCGAGCATTAGTGGTACAATATGTAACAATAGACCTTGCCAATATAGGTCAAGTGATGAATGAAAGCAATGTATTGATCAAATGAATTAGTAAGTACTGAGTGAGTAACCTTGACTGAGCTAAAATGGAGGTTGAGCTAGCTATCATACACCAACCAAGTATGAGGACATTAAATGTAGAAATAAAATTAAAATTTGAAGGTATTTGTTAAATTAGGACATTTCATTTTCATTCAAAAAGTGATCAAAGAGTTTATGAGAACATTTCAAGATGATCAAAGAGATTTCATTGACCAGTTCAAAAATAATCATAATAATTTACCAACAAATTTGTGATACAAAGTATCTATTACTCTTAGTTTTGAGTTAAATATTCTGTGGATACATTTGCAAAATATTTTTTTTAAACCCTAGATCATAATGGCATCTAGAAATGAAATTTTGATGAACACTAATTCACAAATTAAAAGAAATGATCAAACTCATCCACCCAACTTCAGAAACTGTGTAAACCTTGAAAAGATTATTGATGCTATTGGACCTTTATCATCAATTTTATTAAGAGTCTTTATTTTTGAGGTTGTAAGATCCTTTTATCTATCAATAGTAGGAGAAATTGTAGAATTTTAAATTATCAAAGCTTATGATAAACTATGTGTTGATAGAACCCAGAAGGATGAACACAAGGTCATTGCTAAGAAAGGGCTTACCATTACCCTAGTTTTCCTAAAGGTTTTTGAAGTTGAATGGATAAAGATTGTGTTCAACCATATTCATGACACAAAAAATGAAATTAAAATTTTGACCAAGGAAAAGTGGAATGGTCATGGTATGTAAATTGATGTATTTGTGAAACCATTAGCAGAATTTTTTGTTTGTGTGATTGCACTTAAATGTTATCAATCAAGTAGGTTGAATAGTATACCTTTGTAGCAGTGAATTTGGGCTACAAAATTGTGAAGAAGGATGATTACTGTGATCTTGTCAAGATGCAACATCGCAAACTTATAGATAATTTAGATGTGGTAACAAAAGAGAAGAAAATCTCTTGTAAGTTTAGATCTTTATCGGTCTGTATATTCATCTATATACAAAATTGTTTTCTTACCATTAGAAAAATTTCTTGGGATATAAACTGAATAACTATGGAGTAGATTAGTGATTTAATTAGTAGATTGGGAGAAAATTTTGAAGCAATAGCGAAAGTAGAGATGAGAAACATAATGAGGATTCCTAAGTTGGTTATAAATAGGTACTATGATGAAGTTTATTTTATTGAAGACACAGATTTTGTGCATGCTTGAAAAAATTTTTGTCAAGGGAAGCATTAATAAGGCCAATGCCCTATGAAGTAAATGTAGATGAGGTCACTACAATAGTTATTGGACTTTTAGCATAGGACAGAGATGAAAATGTTGAACAATTTGGCACTTACAAAAATGTAGTTGTCGAGCTAACTATGGAAACTAGCACCCCTAAAGCAAGAAAGAAAAGAAAAAGGAAGGACAAAATGAAGAGGGAGAAGGGTCTAGATATCCTATAGATGCAAAGGAAGGAAATAGGAAAGAAATTTTTAATGTATATCATAAGGATACCAAGAAAAGAAGGCTTTTTATTATTGAGCCTAAGGTAAAGGCTAACCTAAAGAAGGACATGCAAGACATTGTGACACCTCAAAAGGGAAAGGGAAAGATGATCATCACTTGGAAAATGAATCTCAACCCACTTTTGTACAAGGCACAAGAAGTCCATCAACGAAAAGGAAACCGATTGAAAAAGAAATGCATCCAACACAAGGAATGCCAAAGAGAAAATTGAATGTAGCATAAGAGGAGGAAGATAACGAAAATATTGAGTTTGATGAACCCAAAAAACTTCAAAGAGTGAAGAGACTCCCTCCAATGACTATGGATTAGGTATGTGAAAAATTAGGATACTATGAAAGTTTTATGGGACGTAAAGATATTAATTATGATTCTTTTAAAAGTGTTGAACAAGATAAACTTGAAGGACCTTTGATTGACATGATGATCAAGTTTAGATGGACATCCCTAGAATTGGGAGCTAGATTTCCAGTGGGATTGTATAATCGAGTAGATGTAGAGTGAAAGTGATCATTGTCCATTGAGAAACAAACAAGAGAGACAACACTGGCACTAGCTATGCCATATTTGGAGAAGACTCATATGCCTATATCTCTTAAAGATTTTGTAAAGAAGTTTACGTTGAGAGATAGGGAATTTAATATTTTAAAGAATAAATTTCATGAAGTTGAGCAAGATAGTATTTGGATATGGAAAGAATGATTTGGGTTGCTTACTCCATATGTGGAAGTGAGGGAAGGTTAGGACATAATATGATTTGAAGATGACTACAAGAAAGAAATGGCCAAGCTTCTCAAGGAGATTCAACAGCTTGTCAATTAGTATGAATAGAAAGAGAGTGTTACAATAGAAGACAACACTCACATTCCTCCACCTAATCAAAATATACTTACAAAAAATGACATTAAAATCTTGATGATAGATTCAAGAAAACTATGTACTAACCCAAATTTTGTTACAGATTATAGATTATCCAAAGCTTCAAAGTAAAAATGCTGATGATATTAATGTGGCATCAATTACAATGGATACAAGTGCCAAAAATATTTGTAAGGCCTTAATTCTATATACACCATTTACTTGTATGACTATTTTACAAAAGGAGACAAATTTTGAAAAAGACACATGCATTGAATTGGTAGAAGAAATAAAATAGAAAGAGAAAGAGGTTACTCAAGCTTTTATTCACTTTTTGAGTACAAATCGTACATAACATATAACTATGACACCTATGCAACTGGTGCTTTACACACAAGTGTAGTAGCGAAGATCAAGATCAAGTGAAAAGGGGAAACAACTACAATTTTCACTACTAAGTGATACACCTTAACGATATCAAGATGTGAATCATTTAGGTGAGGATGATGAGATAGTGTACCTTGATGTAGTAATCATGTTACCTATGTATGATTTGAAAAATTTTAGACTTGAGAAAATGCAAGAGCTACAAACCTTATTGAGTCATAAGGAAAAACAAGAACAAATGGAAGAGAGTAGAAGAGAAGGTAGGTATTACATACTATCAAAGATATTATTTTAGATGCATTTGGTATCATAAATTTAAATAACTAGCATACATTTTTGGATCAGTTAGTCTACTTAGTTGATAAGAGTTAGACATAAGACATAGAGACCAATGATAAATTATTACAAAGGTTTGAAATAAGGGTGGACCATAAAGTGCTAGAGAAAGTCTCACAAGAACATGAACGTAGACAAGTTGAGATTTCTACATTAGTCAAGCAACTGATAAGAATTTTGTAGACCATTAATTCACTATATTTGAAATTGTGTGATATTAATTTTTTGAAATAGATATCCAAACCTAAGTGGAAGTATAATTATATTGGTCAAGAATGCAAGTTCAAGATCATCCTCATATAATGGATTCACATTTAGTCAAAAGAGGTATACAAAAGATGAGCCACAACATAAAGAAGTCTACATGACTTAGCATTAGAGCATTGAAGTGTAGAGCAATTCAGTTTTGACATATAAGTTTGCAATGGCACAAACACATATGTAAACCATTTTGGACAACTTTTATATGAAATTTAGTATTTGTAGATCCAACTAAGAAGGTAATCACCTATCAATTCAAAATGTAATGATAAAAAGGTGTGTAATTAAAGAAATAAAATAATTAGATAAAAATGAAAAAAGACAATGAATTGTAAACCTTCACTCAAGATCTAAAACCTCCATAGAATATATATTTAAGGAGGATTATAACTCTAGATTTAGTGTGAGTAAGAAAGAGAGAGGATGCATATCTGTACATTCATGTGAAGAGGTAAAGATTAAGTTTGAAATAATATTGAATAGAGAGAAATTATAGGAGCAAAGGACTAAATAGAGTTATTATATTAGGAGATTAGATTGGAGATATACCGAAGAGGAAACCCAAGACCATCTTGCAGAGAAAACAGAGGGTCAATTATTGAATTGGTTATTGTTTATTGAGATTGGTGAATCTCTTAATAGTATGATTTTAATGGACCTATGTAGGCCTCCTAAAGGCATGACATAGACTTGGTCCTACCAAGCTTATGAATTTATGAACCAATTTTCTACTAAGACATTTAATCAACAATTTTAGGGATTGTTGTAATTTTTATATGGTCATCACCATAGAATATTTTGACAAAACAATAACTCATTATAGGTCTTACAATTCTGATTTCAAAAATTCAAATTTTATAGTTTTATGAGTTCATTTGCGATTTTTTCATTATTTATTAATTAAAAGTATCTCTTAAACATTAAATAGTGACATTCACTAAAAATTTAATAAATTTTTAAATTTTTCATAGTCATCAATCCGCACACAATTCTTTTAAAGCTTAAACAATTACAAAATTAAAAAATTGATTAAGTCATGGTGTCCATACACAAGAGGTTTTAGAAATTAGCTTAATTTTCAATTAAAAATTTAAATTAAAAAAAAATTCATTAAAAAATTAGAGAAAAATATTCTTGTTTGTCTTTGGTGTGTCAGGTATCTTCGTTTAAAAGGATTCACAAAAATTCATATATTTCTGTCAAATTATGGTGTTCATACTCATGTATGCTATGGTCCTGAAGCAAACATTTTGCAAACATGGTTTTTAAATATCCATACCAAAAAAATTCTATCATATAGATATAAAATTAAATTATATATTCAAAAAGAAGATCCCAAGCACTACAATTTTTATTTCTGAGGTTTTTATATATTTAATTTCTAAATGGCTTAAATTTTGGCATCAATTGACAATATATTTCAAAAATAGAAAAAACGCTTCCACATTTTTGCCAAAAGTAAGACCTAACTTCTTGCACTGACCCAAATCTTTGGTACAAGATATCAACAATTGTATCATTTGAACTACTAGATTACAGAGTGGTGTTAAGCTCTTCAATATCTTCCATATTATGTCGTCATCCTCTTTTGCTCCTCCTTGACATATAATACCTACATTAATTTCTAATATGTTGCCTTCATATGTTCTTATAGATTCATCTTCCATCATTTTAGCATCTTGAAATGCATAAGTCAAATGTTGTAGCCTCAATTTCTTAGAATGTTCATCACCTTCAAAACTAATTTCCAAAGCTTTCCAAATCAAATGAGAAGTAACAAGTGAATTTAACTAGTTGTATTCAATTTGAGGATATGCAAATAGTATTGCTTCTCTAGCACTCATGTCACACATGAAAATATCTCTTTGTTCCTCACCATAAGTTTCCAAATCTTTTTCAGCAATGATTATCTTTGATGATTTTGTGAAAATCTAATATCCTCAACCTATACACAATAGATGTGTCTTCATCTTTTCCTTGCTAGAAGATTTTGACCCTATTAGAAGTTGTGCCAACCCTATTAGGAGTTGTCGAAGAGAGAAGGACCCATTGTCCAAACAGCTTCTAGGGCAAGACTATTGAACTCACTATCCAACTAATCTCTCAACTATTCCTTGTTGAATAATTGTATGTACTACACTTTAAATTATTTTCTTTGTCCTATCAACTAGACTAATGATTGTCAAACCTTATAGACTAGGTCACAAACATCAAATCCAACTATCAAACTTTAGATCACACGATAAAATGTCACCAATAAAGTTTCCTTCACTTCTACTATGCTCAACTTATTTTTGTATTCCACACTTTGTACTGCTGACAATCATCTACATTCATCCATACATCCATCATGCATGATAAAGGAAAATTTCATTCCTTTATACTGAATCCATAAAATAATTCCCTGAGTTAGTTGTTACACCTTCTTAATTAATTATTATAGGACCACATTAAGAACATGTTACACTTAGCAATGACATTAATCTTCTGCCTTGCAACTTGAATATCTTTTTGTACATGTATCATTATGAAGAGTGAGATTAGTCGTGTCATTACCAACATGTCTTCTTCACATTTTTAACTTCATCTAAATTCAGAATAACAAATCTGCTAAGAGATATAAAAAGTTTGCTACAACATGTCTCTATAAACTCTGTCTCAAAATAGTCTACATTGAGACTTGCATAACTTCTTCCATACTTAATATCTTATTCTTTTGATGTTATATACCTACACTATACACTTAGTAGTATGTCCTTTTGAACCTACTACTACAAGTATGCAATGATCATCCCCTACCAACTTGATCTTTCTATTGTTCTTTTGTTGAATACCATAGAAAATTGTTATGTTGACATCAATCACAAACACAGTCATGAATGTAACATATCATTATGATAATGAACTAATCATGTTTCTAAAATACTCCCCCATAGGAATATCATCACCATTCACGCTTCCAACAAGAGCCTCTATGAGAGAGAAATTGATACAAGAAAAATACAATGAGTCACTGAGTGGTCATTTTGCAATCCATAAGCCACTAGATTTTGTTCATAGATTATACTATTGGCCAAAAATGAAAATAGATATAAAGATGTATTTGGATTCATGCATCATTTGTCAACATTGTTTCAAGTAGAGATTCAAAATTCATGAATCATTTCTCAAAGACTCTTTGGAAAAAACTAGGCACTGACCTTTCTTTATAGTGTGCTTATCACCCACAAATAGATGGGTAGACTAATGTGGTTAATAGAAGCCAAGGGAACTTGCTTAGATTTTTCATGAAGGAATATTGTCAAACATGGGATCATATTCTTCCTCATGCTAAATATGCATACAATGATACTCAAAATAGATCTACTTGCAAGAGTCCTTTTGAAATAGTTTACGGGATATGCCCAAGGGGCATATTGGAGCATAGAGAGTTGGGAAATACTGTAGATAAGAGTGGTTATGCTGAAATTTTTTCTATGTCTATGAAGGAGATTCATGTTGTAGTAAATTAACCTTGATAGATAACACCCATAAAACGAAGCAAAAAGTTGATAAGAAGAAAAGTGACTTACAATTAATGGAATGAGACCTCATTTTCAATAATAAATGTTGAAAAATATACTTAGTTAGTGCCCAACACTAACATGTGCTAAGAAGATAGTGCTGAGTCACTCAATTAAAGAGAAAATCAACACATGCCGAATGATTTAGGTGCTAAATAAAAAATTTTATGCCAAGTCATTCAGGAGCCAAGTTACAACATTAAGGATATAGTGGATTCTAAGCATCAGAGCTTTTGAATGCCTAGTAAATAGTTTTTTTCATAATTGTTTGTAATGGCATAATTTTATAATGATTATGATTGCACGCGATCTCAACAATTAAATTTATTAACCCATCAAACACTGCTTAATCGCTTCATTTCCTTTCCTAGTAAAGATGTTGCCTAAGAATGATTATTTTTTCATTCAATTGAGATGTATGCAGAATTATGTATTTGCATTATAGAAAATGTTCTATAGAGTTGCAATTACTATATTAACTCTGCCATCTAATTCTTTGAATGATCGAAGGCTTGATTTTTTTGATAGCAATATGGTTGGAACTACCAATTAATTCTCATGGCCCTAATATTCATCAACCAATTTTGAAGCCATCACAATTATATCAGAACATTGCATGGAGACATTCTATCAAATATATTGTCTGTGTTGAGGGATTTGACAAAATAAGTCACTATTGTAGACCATCTACAATTAGTTGACTATTCCTTTTTTCTTTTAATAAGCTATAACTAAATACAAATTATAATTTAGTTCTTTAATTAGTCATTTAGATCATATCCTATGTGAATTCTCTTGTCTACAATATATAAATTTATTAATAGAAAAACATTATATATAAGTTATCTAAAAATCATTTTCTTATAACTATCCTTGATT
Organism: Cupressus sempervirens; assembly: GCA_028749045.1. Classification (NCBI taxonomy): domain Eukaryota; kingdom Viridiplantae; phylum Streptophyta; class Pinopsida; order Cupressales; family Cupressaceae; genus Cupressus; species Cupressus sempervirens. The sequence continues at coordinate 159,910,404 of CM053793.1, read as the reverse complement.
TTAGGAAACCTCCTATATCTATAGCTTCAAGATCTATAGCACTAATATCACTAAGTAGGAATCTATAAAATTGAACTATTCAAAATAAAAATTATCTAAATTTTCACTAGAAAATAAAAAAGAATTTCTCTATCTCAATATTTCTTCCATAGATAAATGTCAAAATATTTTCTATAAGCTGGTATTCTCTATTACCTATGCTATTCTCATATTGATATACTAACCTAGATTTTTTATCTTTAACTAGATATAATCACCAAATGTTTACGACATCAACTAGTATACAATGGAAAACACAACATTTTATGGTGATAGTGGCTGACAAATCCACTTCTTGCTACATAACACTATGAGGAAATCTGAACAAACCCACAAGCATTTGGTAGTGGGTAAGTCTATTGGCTTAAATATCCACACTAAATTTCAAGTCAAAGAAATACAATATCACATATTTTTGTTGTCTCTTTTTATAATGCCTCTAATACCTTCTTACTAGGTCTCTAATAACCACATATTTGAGTCCTCAAAATGAACATTTTAGTGCTTTACAATGATAGAATCATATGGGCTCCTACTTCCCATGGTATCTGCTTAGTAAGAGCTGGTTATAATGCAATTTAAAAAATACAAGAATGTCAAACACTTATCAAACCATACATATTTTTTTTGTCAAATATGGTTCCCCCTAAAGCTGGTTTTCTTGCATGGATGGCTATCAATTATAGAGCCCTTATGAGTGATACATTGGCAAGATTGAATATTGCAAATCAATTCAAATATACAATGTGCAATAAGATAACAAAAACATCATATCATCTCTTTCAATCATGTGAGTTTGCATTGGATTACTGGTCACATGTCCTTTCAAAACTAAGTTACCATATAACTCTTCCTAACACACTTGTAGATTTGTTTCTAGCATGGCCAATCCTATTTAAAGATTCATTCTTTTCGTGCATTTGGATCTTTATTCTTGCAATAATAGTATGGCCAATATGGTGGGAAAAAATCTAAGAATCTTCTAACACAATCCTCCACAACTATTAAGTTCTTGAACAAGTTAGACACTGCTATTGAGGAAGCTATCATAGCAATCTTTTAAAAGATTAGCCAAGTATTAGGCTTGCTTTTTCAAGGTCACAATTTACCACCAATAAATAAAAGGTGAACAAGTAGGAGATTAGATGCAGACTACCTCTACCTCCATATGTTAAGCTAAATTTTGATGGAGCCTCAAGAGGCAGCCCAAAATAGTCAGGTATTAGATTTGTAATCCAAAATCACTTTGGTGATCCCATTATGATGCATGCAATGCCAATTCCTCAAGGGACTAATAACCAAGCTAAATAAATGGCATTATTAGGTAGGCTTCAACACACCTTAAGGATAGGTCTCACTAAGATTCACATTAAGGGAGCCTCTATACTTATTGTGGAGGGAATCAAATACCAAAAGTGCTCCAAATGGAGCATCAAATATATTATGAACCAAATCTAGAATATTATGCTAATGTTCCCATCTATTCACACACATCGTGAGGGAAATAAATTTAATGACAAGCTCGCAAACCATCATTGTGATGGTAGAACACTACACTTTGAAGGACCAATGCCATAGATTTTTGACTTCACGGATATGATGCAATCCATAAATGAAGATCACACATTTTTTTCATAATCAGCTCTAATCTCTAGTTAAATATATCCTCAGGGTAATCACTCTTCTTCTACCACATACCTCTTTTTTCTCTATTTCATTATTCTATTCCAAGCTTCCATGCCTTTGTTATAAATATTTATTTTAATATATATTTCATATAGGTCTTGGGCCTTTTGTTCAAAAAAAAAATTCAGTACTTAGTGCCTATAAGATAAATGATTATATCTGACTGTCAAGCAACTATATCCTATAATTGATAATTTATCTTTTAATTCTATTAATTAACATGTGTTTGTGACTCTAGTGTAGTGTAAATTTTCTTTCTTTTTCTGAATTGCTTATCATATTTTTTTATGGACTAAAATATTTGGCTAGAAATCCATAATGGTGATCATCTATTTTTGTTGCCCGCATTGGGTTGCTAAGTAAGACAATAAGGTAGCAACTCACACAGACACTCTCCTATATGGTTTTAGTCTTTGTATGCTTCAAATAGAGTTAGACAAATAACACCCAGCAAGTTGAAAGCATGATTACAAAAATTGTAGTGTTTACAGAGAAAGGCTTATTAGCTATGGAAAAACTTAGTAGCAAAATTTAGTAATGGTGAAACCATGAGGTAGATATCATCAAGTAGTGATAAAATAACTAATTTGAAGTGATTCTATTATTTTAGTTTGTTTTTTTGGTTACTAAAGAGTTACAAGGATTTTATTTGTTAAAATGGATAAACAAGTCCAATATCATTGAAATATAATAGCATATATACAAAATGTTCAATACCATTGAAAAACTAACACCAACAAGAGGAATCTACTATGAATGAGTCATGGGTGACCCCTATTTTGTGAAAACAAATGCAAATCTCCTAATGATGATGTAAATGCTAACATCACTTAAGTTGTTGATTCATGCTTAACAAGAGTAGAGATGCTCCATCCAAAACCAGAGGGATCTTTATTTGTGAAAATTAACACTGTTGTATCCACTGATTATTAATCTCCTATTGTAAATGATTATTAAACAACTAAAAATAAATTCATAGCTAATGTCAAAAAATAACACAATTGCAGCTTCACCAATAAAATTAAAAAATAAATTCACAACACAAAGAACACAATATTTTTGAACAAATCATCCCTAGAAAAAAAACTAAGGGAAACCAATTCTGTAGATGGAAAATATATTAACTTTAGAAAATCAAGAGGTACAAAATTCCTTGCCTCTCACTGATGAAATTTAGACAACCTCCTAATTTCTCTTGCAGATATTTTCCATTGCTATCCCCAATGCTATCACTGTGCTCTTGCTAATGCTACAAGATTGTTATCTTTCACTACAAACTCATTTGCTAACACTAAAAATTCTTCTATGACTTGTGTTCCTCAATTTTGTTCACCAAATGCCTCTCTTGACCCCTCTTTTATACTACCTAACCAAGAGGTTTCTAGTTGCTTCTTCATCAAGACAACCTAGCCAAGAAGTTTCTAGTTGCTTCTTGATAACAACCCAACCAAGAAGTTTCCAGTTTGTTCTTGATTAAAACAACCTAAACAATAGGTTAATAGTTTCGTCTAGGAGTTAGTTAATTAAAAAATATTTCTTTATTACTCACATATGGATGAACAGTTGTCAAAGCTACCTAAAACTAACACTCCCTTTAAGTGAGGAAGTTGTTCTACATGACACCTGACTTATCTCTAAAGAAGATGAATTTAGCCTTCCCCAATGCCTTAGTCAATATTTCTTCTACCTACTCCTTTGTAGGTATGTACTATAGCTAAAAAACCCCCCATTATACATAATATCTGATGAAGTGATATTTGATGTCTATATGTTTAGGCCTATCATTAAATACTAGATTCTTAGACAGCTTGATGCAACTTTGATTCATGTAGTGTATCATAGTAGTCTTGACCTTCTAACCAAACAAGGCTACTAACAACTTCTAAATTCATATAGCTTCACATTTCACCATGCTAGCTGCTATGTATTTTGATTCTACTAAACTCAGAGCCACAAATTTTTGCTTCCTATTAAATCAAGCTACAACTCTTGATCCAAAATTGAAACAACACCTTGAATTGCTCCTTTTGTCTTTTGTATTTCATGCCCAATATGCATCTGTATAGCTCGTCAACCTAATACCTTCACCTTGAACATATCTAATGCCATACTCAACTATACCATGTAAGTAATGCAATACATGCTTGGAAGCTATCCATAGCATTGTCCTTGGTTCAACCATGAATTGACTAAGTGAGTTCACCACAAATGCAATATCTAGCCTGCTATTGAACATGTACATAAGTGAACCAGTCAACTACTTGGATAAGGTGGGATCTACATCATTCTCCTTAGATGTATCTACCTTCCTCCAATTCGTGATAATGGCTGTAGACATGACTTTGCAATCCTCCATCCTGATTCTCTTCAATATTTCAATGTAATATTTCCCTTGACCAAGGAAAAGTTTTCCATTTGTTTGCCACACCTCCATGCCTAGAAAGTAGTGGACAAGTCCTAAGTCCTTCATCTCAAACTCTTCTACAGGGTTCCTCTTGTAATATTCTATGAACCCTAATGAACTTGTGCATCTCACCACTAAACAACAAGTAGTACAAGTTAGCATCTGCTTCACTCTTCACAAAGCCAATTTCTTGCAAGTATGTGTCAATGCACTCATACCACACTCTAGGAGCCTTCTTGAGTTTCTAAAATGCTCTCTTTAATCTACATATGTGGGTCTCTTTTTTGTGTTCTACAAAGCCTTCTAGCTACTCTATGTATACCTCCTCCTTTAACTCACCATTAAGGAATGTTGTCTTGACATCCATTTGAGGGATCTACCATCTCATCTATGTTGCAAATGAGATAATAAATTGTGTAGAAGTATACCTGACCATTGGAGAAAATGCCTCCTTATAGTGTATTCACTCCTTCTTAGAGAACCCCTTGATCATGAACCTTTACTTGTATTTCTTGATGCTATCATATGTACCATGCTTTCCCTTATAGATCCAACATGATCCAACTACTTCTCTATCTATCGGTCTAGGCACTTCCTCCCACACATCATTATGTATTGTTGAAGAATACTCCTCAACCATAGAATCTCTCCATACTTTATGCTATGAAGCCTCTTGATAGCTAGAAGGCTCACTATCTACCAACTAACTAACTAATGCCATATAGTCGTTGAACTTGGTTGGTTGTATCTGCTTTATAGTAGTCTTCCTAGGAGCTCCCACAAACTCTTGAGTATCCCTTAGTGTCTCTTGAACCTCACGATTCTTGCTACTAACTATAGAGGATGAAATATCAACCTCTAAGTATTCTAGATGCATTTCCTATTTCACCTATTGCTCCATGCTCTGTGAATCTTTACCACTTGAGCCTACATTTGTATTGGTAACTATACTTGTGCTTCACTTCCCTTAACTAGGCCTTAGAGCTTATTTTAGCCGCTCACTCTAATCATTTGTTGGAAAATATTTGGATCTTCTAAATGCTTTGTCCTACATGAACATAACATCATGTCTAACAATAATTCTTCTCATCCTAGGGATAAAAATCCTATCTACCTTTGAGGTTTCACTGTACCCAACAAACTATTCCCTCTCTGTAGTGTCATCTAACTTGCTACATGTATCACCTAGAATATGACAATATGCCAAACTCCCAAATATTTTGTAATGGCTAACATTAGGATTCTTTCCTGTGAAAGCTTCCTCTATTGTCATACTTCCTAGTACCTTGTGCGGAACCCTATTTTGAATGTAGATTGTTGTACTACCTGGTTTTTCCCATAATTAGCGAGGCATATCTTAGTCATGTAGCATAGCTCTTGTTGCCTCTAATATAAAATGGTTCTTCCTCTCAACAACTCCATTCTTCTCTGGATTGTAAGAAATAATCCACTCTCTCTTGATTCATTCCCTAGTACAGAACTCCTAGAAGTTATTTCCTTTGTACTCGCCTCCATTATTAGACAAAAGAACCTTTATCTTCTTTCATGTTGAGTTCTCTACTAGAACCTTGAACTCTTTGAATCGACTAAAAAATTCATCCTTGATGTTCAAGAAGTATAACTAGGTCTTCCTAGAGAAATATTCAATAAAAGTAACATAATACTCATATCCTCTTATAGACTTTTTCAACATTGGTCCACATACATCCAAATGTACTGGATCAAGAACACCTTGAGATCTGGTGTCTCTCCTTGGAAAAGATTCTTTCATAAAATTCCCCAACATGAATCCATCACATACATCATCATGCTCTATGCTCACCTCTAGAAAACCTCTCACCATCTCATGAAGTGATTTGAGTGCTCCATGATGAATATGGTCCATCCTCCTATGCCATAGCTCTCCAAGATCTTTAGGATTACAGCTACTCATAAGTTCCTTAGGAGTACCAAACTGTAACCTATAAGTGTGACCACTCATAACTCCACTAGTTATGGGTGATTTCCAATCCTTGTGCTTAATCAACACATGTTCCCCCTTAAAGATTACATTATACCCCCTATCCTAAAGAAAAAATACAAAAATCAAATTCATACCTAAGCCTGACACATGTAACACATCATAAAATAGAACTATCTTTCCATTCTCCCTCTTAAATAGAATAGTCCCTTTCCCAAATGGGTTGATTTTGGGCAAGTTTCCCATAGAAATATGGATATTGGTGTTCTCCTCCTTATAATTGGAGAAGTACTCTCTAACTCCTATCAAATAAAATGACACCCCACTATCATATATACCAAATAGTCAGTGTGGTTAAGCTCACCATATGAGCTACAAGTGAAAACTCATCTTCCATTTTTCTAGAGAGCTCTTTTGCACTTGCTAAATCTGCCACCTACTTCTTTGCCTTCTTCCTTTCTAGAAAATCACTAACATAGTTACCATACTCATGACATCTAAAGAACTTGACTATAGAAAGGTCCTTCTTCTTCTTCTCACTTTGTGAATTCAATCCTTTGCTAGATCCCTTCTTTGCTTTCCCTTTACCTACTAGGGCAAAATTCTCCCATTCCATCTCACTTTTTGACTCTTTTTGGTCCTATTGACAAGACATAGTCTAAACTCCTCTTGAGTGAAATTAGTCTTTAGTTGATCCCAACTCAATAAGGTGTCTCATCCACTAACAGCTTGAACAAAGACACTCCACTATTTAGAAAACTCTTTTAGGGCTATTCTCACTAGCTCATCATTGTTGGGAAAATCTCCAATAGCTACTAACTCATCCTTGAATAGTCTATGCCTAGAGAGGTAACTTGTAACATCTTCTCCCTAGTTCATCCAAGTATTCTTCAGCTTCTCTCTAAGAATAATCTTCCTATTAGTGGTAGCATTTTGGTACAGATTCAAAATGGCATCCCACATCTTCTTTGACATATCTAGCTCCATGATATGTGGAACAATAAGATCCTTGACACCATCAAGTATATTCCTCCTCACGTTGGCATCATCCTTCTTGTATGTTGTGAGCTATGTCACATCTGTTGGTACAACTCCAACACTAGTAACATAATCCTTGATACCATTCTCTTCCAACAATAAAAAAATTATGGCCTTCTAGACACAAATATTTGAGGCATCATACAATCTATCCTAATCGCTCAAACTAACCAAAGACATCCCAAGGGATTAAAGCAATATTAATTTTGAAGACATCACATAAGGTTATATAAACCCTTAATTTCTTTCCTAGGGAAAAACTTTTCTATCGTCAACATTTCTCTAATACCATGTTAAAAAAAACATTGTTGCAGCCACTGATTAGTAATCTCCTATAGTAAATTATTTTTAAATGATGAAAAATAAATTCACAGGTAGTATTGGAAAATAACACAACTGCAACTTCACCAATAAAATATGGAAACAAATTCACAACACAAAGAACAAAATATTTTTGGAAAAATCATACCTAGAAAAACCCCTAAGGGAAAACTAGTTTTGCATATGGAAAATATATTAACTTTAGCAAATCAAGAGATACAAAATTCCTTGCCTCTCACTAGCAGAAATCAGACAACCTCCTAATTTCTCTTGCTAATATTCCCCACTACTATCCCCAATGCTATCATTGCACTCTTACTAACACTACAAGACTATCTGCTATCACCTCAAATGCTTCTACAACTTATGTTCCTATGTTCTATTCACCAAATGCCTCCCTTGATCCCCCTTTTATACAACCTAACCAAGAGGTTTCTAGTTGCTTCTTGAACAAGACAACCTAACCAAGAAGTTTCTAGTTTCTTCTTCATTAAAATAACCTAACCAATAGGTTACTAGTTTCTTTTAAAGGGAGTCAATTAATTAACAAATATTTTCTGATTAATCACATATAGATGAACAAGAATCAAAGATACCTAAAACTAACATTAATCTTTTCAGAGACTTGTCCCTACGACTTCTCTAATGTAAGCTCTGTCACCTTTGCTCCTACTCCACTACCTTTTGAAATGCACCCTCCACATCATTTGTCTCCAAGTGTAATATTGTAGACATTCCTTTCAAAAGCCCATTTTTAAAATCGAATAGTGCTTGCCACATTGGGAGGAAACACAATGACTGCCTTTGTAGCCGCTACTTCACTACCATTCTTCTTTACATTCTCTTCCTTGGCCATTTTCAACCCACTTGAATTTTCAACTCACACAATCTTCCTCTTTCACGCAAAACTCACTTAGAATGGAATGGACTAATTATTGATTATTTTAAAAAAAATTGTAATTTTGAAATTTAAATAGCAACTAGTTTTATTTCTTAGATCTCTAATATCTTGGATCACTATAACTAGATATCATAACAACTTCATTGAATCTATTTCCATTTAGTACATGTCCAATATGCCATTCCATTCTATTTTTATTTCCAATATGGGATCTCACATATGCACTCCAAAACAAAAGCAAAGCAAATAGATAAGATGAAAATGTTGTTTACATATTAATATGTGATTTTAGTTATGTTTAGTTCTTGTTAATTATCAAGGACTTATGACACTTGCATTTGAATCTATATAGTTTTCTTTTGTTCTTTATATGAAAAATTTAATCTATTTATGGTTTCATTCCTGAATGAACATTCAATCTTAAATAACTCAAAAGAGTGTATGGAGAGTACATCAAGATCAATGTTTGGTAGAAATACTAATCTCTTCTTTTTAGAATAATTTATTTTATCTTTATATTTCTTTTAAAGCCTAAGGGTTCACATTATTACATGGCTTCTTATTAGAAATTTTTTATTCTTCTTACAATAATTATCAATCTAATTTAAGAAATAGGTAGGTAATGATTTAATTATTTTGATATTCATATGTTTACATCAACCATTTTACACTTTGCAATAGTTAGAAATATATAAGTCTTTGCCTCCTTTGGCAAAAACCAATATTCCTTTCCATTTTTTTATGAATGAAATTTTAATTGTTAATTTTCAAGTTTCTATTAATTGTAATTATTTTCTAGAAGTCTTTTCATTTTTTTGATGATAGAATTTTTTTTTTAAAACTAGGTTAGCTGAAAATACATTGTATGTATTTTACTTGTTTACTTGAGCTTTGTAGACTTACACTTTAAGTTTGTGCATCCTACCAAACAAGAGGGCAACAACAATAGGCAAAGATGTGGTTTTCTCCTAATTTGTTGGGCCTAGTGAGTACTGAAGGAAGTCCATGAATCAATAAGGAAGATGCTAACTAAAAATGTTGGAAAACTCAAGCATAAGATAGATGATAGTAATAGAGATGTACAATTCAAGGTTGGGGATGTTGTGATGGTTCATCTACAAAAAGTATGGTTGCAAAAGTGAGTTCCCCATAAACTTCAGATGAGAAGGTTAGGACCTTGAACAATACTAGTCAAGTATGGAATCAATACATACAAGGTGGAGTTTCCCTACTCTAGATGTTAATTAGATACTTAAGAGGTTGTTCAAGATTTAGAAGACTTGGACTTGAGTCCTCCACCACCAAAAATAGTTGAGAAGGTACTTGACTCAATAGTTTACAAGAAAACAAGGACAAAGACATACTCAGAACATCTTGCCAAGTGGGACGGAATACAAAAGGCTAACAAAAGGAAAAGGCTAAAAGGCTAAAAGGAACATCTTGTCAAGTGTCACCCTTATGTAAAGGAAAAGGCTAACGCAAGTATAACTATTTACCTTCAATGACATAAAATTGGTATTATTATTTTGAGTTTGAAAATCAAGTAAACTAATAAAATGCATAGAAATGGATGAATTTTAGGATTATAATTTTAATTATTATTTGGAATAAGAATTGAATATTTTTTTCTAATTTTTATAGATGATTTTCTAGCTGCTAAAAAATGCTAAAAATTAGGGGTCCATTTCCCACCACAAAACTATACGAAAATAAACTTATTCCCTTTTTGGTTTGAGACTATGTTATAGATAACATATATAACCAGAATAATAAAAAATAGAATAGGCTTTAGACTTATATTTTCTCTTTTATTATAATTCAAATTTTAATTCACCTGAAATCAATAGTTTTCATCTCCCACAATAGTTTTCAAAATAAATATATTCTAAATAGGAGAACAACTATACATTCTAAGAAGAGAACTCTCTCCTATAGAAGGTCATATAATTTTTTAAAAAAATTCATATGATTTAACATTTTTTCTTTCTCAAAACTTTTAATTACATTATACTATATCTAATTAAAACACCATAAGCTCTATATGAGAATATTCTTGAGACTAAGCTCTATAAAATGGTATTTATATGTTATGTTAAAAATATCATAAAAATTAGCAAGAGTTATTGAAACAACACTTTTCTGAAATAATTTTATTTCTTTAGTAATTGAATACAAAATAGTATAAAACATGCATTTAATAGACATTTCCAGTTCGAAAAGTGCGAGATCGTATATAAAATAGCTAGAATGAATTTATCTACATCATCTATTTGAAAAAATGTATTTTAGATAGAAATACTCAAATTAAGTCATTTTGATAAGTTAACCTTAAAGGTGAGACAACTTTGTAGTTTTACCCTCTAGCTTTCTCAATCCTAGGATGGATTGAACTCTTTGTGTTCAAGGGAGTATGATTCATGAGCATGTAGGCTAACTCCTAGTCCTAGTCCCACATTTTTGGTTTTGGCATGTACTGACCTTAGCCAAGTTAGTGGGGTGTGTTTGGACCTTAGAAGGTCATGTGATGTTTCTCCTAGATGGATTTGACTAGGCTTAATCCATTCTTGATGTTTCTTCTTACCTTGTGTTTAGGATTTGTGGAAGCAAGATTAGGTTATGGGTCTTATAGAGTAAAATTCTAGAGAAAGTTTGAATTTGAGCTTATTGTATCTTCCATGATCTTTTTACATATTTTAGCATAGGTTGAAGGTCATATGTTGTCATTTGATGCAATATTGGGAAAGATGTCAATTTGTTTTAAAAGTTCTCAACTACGCCAAATTGGCCTAAATAATGTGAGTGGATGCTCTAAAGGATAAATAATTCTTAAACATAATAAAGAGACCATAATATGTCTATTTGGAAGATTCCAAGTGTCCAATGTCAAAGTTGCATATCATGAGGATGGAGTTGATAGTTAAGATAACTATCTAAAACCTCTAATAAAACCATGAAAAATGCATTCCAAGGGTTAGATGTTGTAGGAAGTGAATGATGAAACTAAAATCCACAAATGTGTTGTTCCAGAACTGACAATTTTGTATTTTTGGATTGCACGAATAAATTAATGGATTGATAGATTCTTGTTTCTATTGGATCCTGAAATATCATGTTCTCACAATACATTTTTGTTTAGATTGAAAGTGGATAGGATTTCATTTGTTTATAGTTAGAAAATCTTGTGTAAATAGATAGTTTGTCATTCTTGTTTTCACAATTTTTTGAAAAATAGAGCTGCCATGAACCCTCACCATAGAATCATCATGCCCTTGACGAATTTGGAAGTGGATTCCTTGTACAATGTGCATAGAAAAGGAGAAGTTTGGACAAGCCAATTTGTTATTTTTCAAGTGATGTCTTAGGCAAGCTTTTGAAGCATGGCTAGGTGATCACAATGCTAGGAAGTTGTTTTTGATAGATTGAATATGACAGGAAGTTCAGTATAAAAATTATAGGAGGAGGAGGAGGGATATATGAGGAAACTATGGGTGAAAGAAAAGGTTCCCAAGACAATATTTTCTATGAATTTCATTAGACCCTAGTAGGTGTTGTCATGAAATTTTTAAAACCCTTATTTTTAGGCATAAGAGTAGAAAAGTGGTGTATGGACAAGTTGAGTTTCAAAGATCTACAAAATATCAAATTAATTCAAAAAGGGTATTCATATTGCTAATTATTTTTCCACCCTTTTAGAGGAAATTTGGAGTTATAGTCCAAAAACTAAGTGTGGAGGCTTAATTCAACTAGGCCTAATTAGGACATTTTTGTCAAATTTGAAGGAATCGATAGTGAAATCTATGGATTTGCGACCAAGAGGATAGAGAAAGTATAAAATCCCTCAATTTAAATCCCTCACTCCAACTTGAAGGTAGAATGACCATTCTTGATGAAATTGTGTGTTTGGAGAACAAGTTGGAATGTCTCCATGTTGGATGGAAGTTGCAAAAATATTTTTGTAGCTAGATAGGGAAGTGTGTAGGATAAGATAGCTATCCTCTATAGGTTAGCATGAAAAAATGGGAACCCTATTAGGCTAGAAGAGAAGCCTAGGTAAGTCCTTGGTGAAGGAAAGAGCTTGTAACAATCCAGTTTACATCACAAAAATTAAAAAATTGTCTATTTTATATTCCATGCATTAAAAATGCATTTCATATGCTTCATTTCAATAATAGTTAACTACTAGTTCATAAATGAGCAACATCTTAACTAGTGCTTCATTCTACATCTTCATCATCTATAATAAAAATATTTATTCCATGGAACTACTACCAATGATGATGAAAACTATGATGGAACTACATGGATGGAATACCAATAATGATGAAAACTATGCTAGAACTATGAGTTTGACCATCACTTAAATCTCAATGCTTTCCCTTGATGCTAAGACTTGCAATATGATCTCCATAAACTCAAACGTAACTCATGCAACTATTAATGAAACTTCTCACACTAGAGTCTTATAGGCTAACATGATACTTCTAATAGAAGTCAAATAACTCTTTATTAATTTCTCTCTTCTGGGAGAGATCACAAGGCTCAATCTTCCCCTCCTTTCTCTAATATAGAGAAGACTCCATGACACTTGCACATGTCAATCAGAACAAGTAGTCATCCACTACTTCACTCAAACATTTGAACCTTGATCTATCACTATCTCTTTTGACATGAAAAAATTAATGTTTGTACAACATTTTCAAAAAATTTGTGACCTTTTGTAATCATGACCCATCAATCCATCCATAACCAACCTGCATGCAATTTTTCATAGATTGTCCATCACAGTCTCTAGTCCAATATGTCTTGTTGTTGTGACTCCTCAACCCACAAATTTGACAAGTGTGAAAATCCCAACATCTATCCTTAGAATGTCCTTCTCTATGGAAGTGAGAACAATGCACTCTTTCAATTGATTTCTCTAAAATTTTCATAGTTGCAACATCAGTTCCATCTCTCTTGTTGAATCCTAGGCCTTCATATTTTGGCCTCCAAATGGGTTGGATGGGCTCATTCCTTGGCCACGCTTTCCTAATCTATTTTCTTTGAACCTCACTTTCTTTATAATCTTCAAATGGATATTATTTTTAAAAAATGCATTGTTATCATCATAACAATTTACATCTATACTTGCTAAAGTATTCTTATCTTCATCTTTACCCAACTAAATAGGAGAACCTTTCTCTATATCATATGTATTCAAACCACATAGATCACTCATATCATGTATAACACCATAAACTAGTTAATTTAATTTCAAGATCTCAAATCTTTTTCTAAAATCTTTACCTCCTTACCCAAATCTTCTACTTCTTCATTTCATCAAATAACATTAAATTTTCTTTCAATTCAACATTTTTCATAATAAAACCTTTTCTAATTCTTTTTCTAGATTCTCAACTTGAAATAAATATTCATATCTCTTGTTTCCAAATATTTTAAAATTCTCTACTATTCCTAAATTGTACTTCTCTAACACCAAATGTAAAACAGGAGAAGAAAAACAAAAACAAATAACACAAAGAGAACAATACAAAATTACCCAAACATGTTATTTTAGTCCATTGGAATTATATATCAATTACATTGTTGTACAATCTTCTAAACTAATTACAATAGGATGTTTTTATAGAGGTTGTAGGCTCTCAAATATATTGATTTTTTCTATTTTATTATTTTTGCATTATTTAATGCATTCTATATGCTTTGTTTCAATACTATTTAAATTTGCAACATTTAACTAGTGTTTCATTCTAAATCTTCATTGTCTATAGTTAAAATATTCCTTGCATGGGGTGAAAACTATCCTAGAACTATTTATCTCAAAAACTAAGTCATAAATATTTGAAATATGATCAAATTTCCCATATTGTGAACTTGGACCTCCTAATTGTACTTGTGCATTGGATGCTATTACACCAGTTTTGTATGCTCCATTTTGTATACACTAATTAGAGAATGTTTTTTGAATTTTGTATGTGAAACCTAAACTTTATAAAGGGGGGAAAAGAAAATTTCTTTTAAGAGTCTCTAGGATCTATATATTGGTCAGGCAATTGACTATAGATTAGATTTAATTTTGTAAATTATGGAAATGTGAGTTGAGAACCTTATTACTATTATTATTAATGTGTTTATTTCCTTGCTCTTATTCTTATATATATAAGTCCTAATACTTTCGTTTAAAAAAGACACTAAGTCAAAGAACCAAAATTAGTACTATAAGAAGATGTTAGGACAAAAGTTTGTTATTATAGTGTACAGGATATTAATATCAGGTAGTTACCATAACTATGCTTGTATCCATCTGCACCTTGTATAAATGTGTGTCCTCATCATTGAGTATATCATCAAGAATGTCACCTCTCAATATTCTATAACTTATGTCTGTATAGTTAAGGGTGAGTGGACTTGCACTAATTTTGTTGAGCCTTGGAGTTGTGTGTAGGAGATTGGCATGTAAATTTGTCTTCATATTGACATTTATCAATAGATGGTAGTGGAATGATGGTGAATTAAAACAAATCATTTATTTTCTTTTTAAAGTAATAGCTGATTATATAATCCACTCTATGTATGCTGAAGTATCATTGCATTTGGACACTCTATTAACATAGGAGTAATGCTAAATTGTTAGGATGAGAAGAATTTTAGAGAGGATATTATATTGAGTCCCACTTTTAAAAAATCTACAATAATGAGCAGTACAATATGTAAAATCAATTCCCTTCATGTTTAAAGGAAGACAATAAAATATTTAGACAGTAGATATTTATACATATACTATATATCAAATCAACTAATTAAACATATACTTTCATTTAATTTTTTAATAATTTATTGATTTAAAAATAAAAAGCTAAAAATAAGAATCGTGATTGAGAGTCAACAAAATTAGTTCATTTATTCAAATGGAATGAACAAAGTTCAGTGATTTCCCACATGCTAAACACCTCTATCAATATTGTCTTGTAATCTAATTTAACTTTAATGTTGTTATTTTGGGTTCCTCTTTATCTCTTAGTTGTAATTTACAATAAAAACAACTACGGAAGCCGCCAATTGAACTTTGATATCCACAATGTCGGAAGCTCGTTTTATATTAACTTCAATTTATACGTTAACCATTCTAGGTGTCCATGAGGGATGGATATATAGGTGTCCCTCTTTGCCCTATTTCTTATAAATCAATAGACATATTCTTACAAAGATATTCTTTTCCAACTTTCTAGACATAACAACTCAATTGTTCTCTCATTTCTTATTATTTTCTCCTGGTTGAAGTCTCCAACATAGAATTGTTTGTTTGCGTGCATTTGTTGCGTTTACTTTCAATCAGAATTCTTTTTCTTAGCCTTTCATTGTAGAATAAAGGCACTGCAGAGAAAAATATTAATAATTCACTAACTTCTCGTTATGCCCAACAAGAGAAGCCTAACACCTATAACAGTACTGAAACTCCATTAGATGAGCTTTACATAACATGTAAAGACCTACACTACTACAGTAAAAGGTGGGAAAGGTTTCGCCATGAAAAAGCAAAGCAGGACGCCTCCTCCTCTGATCATCTCTGGCCAGAATGTTGCTCCAAATATGGGACCCTCTTCTCAAACAAAGAAACCAGGAGTAAAAGATTTGAAGGCTGCTAAAACTAATAATATCTTTCTAGAGGTCACAATTTACAAAAAGGTATATCCAATAAGCAAAAGATGTATCTGTAAGTGTATGTATTTATCTCTGTCTTTATATAGTCCATTAACGTTCAAGGGGATCCCGTTCCCATTGACCTTCATCAACCCTTTGGCTTAATTGTAACTTTTAGCTTAAATTATATGTGAAACTTTTCTTTATCTATTATGGATCATATTATAAATTCAATTATCAGAATGAAAAAAATTGTTACAGAGTAGAAATAAGAGGATCTTAGAATTTATGTTTTCTAATTATTTGTTTGGTCTGATCATAGATTGATGATCAAGAAAATTTACACAATCTTAATCAGAAATATAAAATTAATATTATAAAACCAGATAATTTTATATATATATGTGTGGGTTTTTCATTTGTTCCTACGTTTCTAAATTGCCCAATGTAATCATACGATTTTTCTCTATAGGCAGCAGCGGAATTGGTGGCAACGTTTATCCTAGAATTTGCTGGTTATGGAGGAATCATGGTGGAAACAAGGGATAAAGTGTTAGGTCAAGTTGGGGTTGCTGCTGTTTTTGGACTGGTTATAGTAGCACTAGTCTAGACTGTGGGACATATCTCTGGTTCTCACATAAGTCCTGCAATTACTCTTGCCCTCTCATCTGTGAGAAAACTGTTTCCTCAGGAGGTAAACGAATCTAGTGCTTAGAAAATACAAATTGGGTTTGATCTTTGAAAAAGGAATATTCTAAAATAAGCTTTTAGATTCTGAAGGACATTGTACTATGTTTCTTTCATGACGCTAAAAATGGTAACATTGATGGCTTTTAATGTCTTTGAAATTATCAGCTGCCCATTTATATTATATCTCAGATTGTGGGTGCCACAGCAGCTGCAGCTGCACTCGATATAATTATTACAAAAGTATCCATTAATGTTGCTGTCAATGTTCCTCCTGGACATCCAATGGTATCACTGGTTGTGGAATTCATTATCACATTCATACTCACCATTGTTATATTTTCAACAGTAACAGATCCTAAAGCAGTAAGTGATTCAATTTACTACAATTCTATATATCTTCCATAGATCTATATTACATTTGATTGTATATCATTTAGCAACATATTCTCACTATGAGGAAAAAATAGGAGGAAAAGAAAAATTGTGATGGGCGTTTGTTTATAGTACATTACTAGTAATTGTTAGACATCGCAGGAATTTTTGAAACCAAAACCAACTATACTTTACCTTTAAATTATATAGTAATACACTTAAATTTTAGTTATTCATCATTTTATCTAAAGAATAGAGAGGCTATATATTATTTTAGTTAGTCATCATTTTATGTACAGAATAGAGAGGCTATATATTATAGCTCACTAGGTGAATTTTTGCCACAATAGTAGCTAATTAGTAGCTAATTGAGTGATGGTTTATCCTGCAACGAGGCGAAATGGTGGGGATTGCTGTGGGTGGTGCGGCTGTTTGTAATGCTTTATTTGCAGGGTATGTGTTGAACTAATAAAGAAATGTTTCCACTTATGTTTTTGGGCGGATCATTGCATTTCTTTTTTGAAAATTTAGTGGCTACTAAATGAAGAATGTTTTCAACCCAGCAAGATCATTGGGGCCTGCACTGATAACATTCAATTTTGAAGGGCTCTAGGTGTATATTCTTGGACCTGTTTTGACTGCCCTCTGTGGAACCTTGTTTTATAAGGGTATTTCTATAACGGAGCAAGAATAGATACTGATTTCTTTAGTTATTTTTCAATGCATGGTGGTATGATAATTTAGATTTTTTATTTTTTTATTTTATTAAATAAGCATATAGTATAAAAGGAGATTATAAATCACTTAGATTTCAGTTTTCTATAGTATATGTGGGAATGGGGTCTTGGTTTAGGAAACACTCTTACTTATTAATTTATTTATAGGAAACTGTGTGGAGTTCTTTTATCCTATGTTTTTCCAAAATACTTTATTAAAGTGAGATTTTGTCATTTAATTCTTATTTTCTGATTGTTCACTTCTGAATTTTCTGGTGGTCTTTTTATTTTTCTATTGTGAAAAATAGGAAATTTTATTTACAAATATTTGGACATTTATTAATAGTACACATAGTAGAAACAATTTGATAAGTGGTAGTTTTATATTAATTCACTTGTATTATATTATACATTTTTTTTAATTCAATCCACATAGCTGAGCATCATAGACATGTGACAACCTTATAACACTTCACATGACTACCTGCCCTGTTTTTCCACATTTTGCATGGCAACCATATCAATGGAACCTTGTGCTTATAATATAGAATTGAACTCTCACCTACACTTTCATAAATAACTTGATTGTTTGCAAATATTCTCATTACTTACACATCACTTCTTCACAGAACAGGCTAGATTCTAGTGAATTTGATGGAAGAATTTCTATTGTTTGTTTCCTAATTTTGAATTGATGAAAAGAAGTATATGATAGAGTACATGATAGAATATATATCTGTGGAGTAGTTCTTGAAGACAAACTGCACCAAGAGGTATTGTTCCTTTTGCAAATTATTTGAGAGGCACAAAATGAATTCAACCTTTCTAGTTATTTCTTTGACATTTGTTTTCAATTTCATGGATAGTGAAGGTTGTGCATGCCTAGATGCAAGATAAGATGCTACTAGTGGACATCAAAAATAGTATCTTACAAAAAGCTAAACAAACATTATATGGTTAGAGGAATCAAAGTGCATTTAAGTGGCAACACAAAAAATTCCATTCATACATGATTTAGATGTAGTTAAACATAGCAAAGAAATTGATAGAAGGATCTTAATTATGAGAATAACCTCATGTTAATGCTTGTAATAATTTTTTGGCATCTCCAATCAATAAAATTATACATTGGCATAAAGCCATTAAAATGGAGCTTACAAAAATTATTGAAGAGGAATGTAGGGTGCATCAATCTACAGAGATTTCAAATATACCTACATTCATTGATAGGTTGCAATTTCTTGCAGACATTTGTATCTAATTGAAAATTTTTTTTTAATCATCCATTTATGGTTGACCTCTTATATGTTTACATTTTAATAAAGCTAACACCGCATGACTAGTACTATAGAAGACACAACTTTGTTTCCTCTATTCGTTAGAAAGTTTGAAGATGCTTGTCTTTTATGGATGACCACAGACAATAAAAAAGATAGATAAATGAATTTCAAAGGCCTATGTAAATAATGAATATTGTTAAAGCATAGGTTTACTAGAGTTCTCAATCAGTATGGTTCTATTATCAAAATAATCAATTTAATTATAAGTAACCTCAACTCAATAGTGCATAAGTTAATGTTTTCTTTTATGATTTCATAATTAACAACCAACTAAATTTTGTGTTTTTCTCTAGTTATTCTTGGCATAAATTTTTATTATAACCTAGATTCAAGTTGTCTGATCAACATTGACTCATCATCAAAGGTTTCCTTGGCTAGTATAATTGTTAGGAAAGCTACTTGCGAAAAATGTCTTCCAAATTCCAATTTACAACGGAAATATAAAAGAATGTAAATCTAGTTTAGAACATTGAGATGCACAAAAAGACAAGAACATTGGAAAAAAATGCACACAAGATAAACACAGGAAGCTAGATTTAAGAAACCCTCTAGGGAAAAACCCACCACCCAAAAAACCCCAAGAAACTTTATATTACAATAAACAATTTACATATAGAAAACTCTATTTTCTAGATAGGTTCATAGGCTTACAATTGCCTTTACAACCAACCCAACTTTCATAGCCCCAAGCTTTGCTTTTGCTTTTGCCCTATTCAGCCCAATGAATCTTGCAAATATTTATAAACTCTACAATTCATTATGGAATCTGGTGCATTATCTGTCAAGAACAAAATGGTTACAATCCCACCCAATGATTACTCATCCATCTAACGATCACTCTTCTAGTTGATAGTCCCTTCAAAAATGGGTCGCTCCCTTCGACCTCTAAAACTCCCTTCAACATCAAAGCCTTAGGCATCACCATACGACTGTACAAACCAAACATGACCTAACCGTACACTATATTGGTCTACTTTACTATACCACTATACATATGTACATAAAACTAACAACTCCACCATACAAATTTTTAAAATAATATTATGTCATTGTACGGTGACCTCCACCATAGGGTGAGGTTCCCTACATCATATGGTGCACACTTCATCACCTTAACAATCTCCCACTTGACAAAGTAGCACCAACCATTCCAACAAACACATCTCTAATCACAAGAGATAACTCCATCATTTCCATCTCTAAGTTTCAATGAGCACCAATCAATCCATGACAAATTTGAATGCAACACAAAGTATCCAACAAATGATCAATGTACTTAAAACAACTAAACTAAACCAAGTTCAATGTGAAAATTCCAACCATGGCCTTAGGAACATAAACATTACAATATGATCTATAAAAAATCTAAACTAGAGAGATTACATTCTCCATTTTTTATATGAAAACATAAACCACACCCTTATCAAAGACTTCGTTGAGCCCTCCATATGTCAACATCTTCAGTCACATGAAGATTAACATCTCCAAATAGTACTTCAAAAAATGTGAAAAGATCCTTCTAGAAGATCATAATCTCACACCTTCAACATCTACAATAAAAATGAAGATCAATTATTTTTCATTGCCAACAACTTCCACTAAGTCGTGGTGTCAAGTTACAAATGGCAGCTACATCACTGCCAACAATTCCTACTATATGGTGGTGTTAAGTCACACATGGCATCATGAAAAAAATCTTCCGCACAAAGATTGAATCACTCTAACCAGTCATCATTAGATGACCTATTAGCCAAAGCAACATTGCTTGCATCTTTGTCATAACTATGAGAAGACTCAAAATTGGAAGAACTCTCCATTTTCTTCTTCTTCTGCTCCTTGTAATCCTTTTAGATATGACCAATTTTCCCTTAATTCCAACACTTCTCTTTGAACATTTTAGGAGAAGATTCAAGCTTCATGTCCTTCTTTCTTTTGTCCTTCACTCTACCTTGAGCAATGAGATCCTCCTTAGTCACCTCAGAAGAAAATTCTATAGAAGTTCCACCTACTCATAAACTTCTACCTACTTAGTTCTGCGGTTTCCTCCTTTTCAAAAATAAATTATTTTTTTTGTTTCTTCCTCTTGTGTCCAAATATTTACACTCACATATTTTATACTTTAGTGAGTTAGTTTTTAAAAAATGTTGTCTAAGAATAATTTAGGGTTTTGAATAAAATTATATTCTTGCTAAAATCATCCTATAAACATTATTCTTTTTCAATTTGAACTTCCTAGGAAAGAATAACTCCATGTTGTTGGACATGTACAATGTTTTTCTATATGTGTTGAAGTATGTAGATTCATTATTTATAAATGTGAATGAATTTTTCCATATTCTCAATATGCTCAAGTCAAAGCTATCAATTTACAATACCAACTCAAGAAACTTCTTGGTCCTTGAGATTGCGATTAATATATGTATCTTGGCATTGTCTGTAATAATTTTGTTTAGTGCTCTAATATGACATATAATTAATGTTGGACACGGAGGATTCATAATTAATTTGGAATATAGATAAGTTTGACATTTTTACTTAATGAATAATCAAACCTATTATTTATTTTTTGGATTAATAAACTTTGATTGACGTTGAGGTTTACATGCACTCAAAGCTTTAAAGAAAACACACCAATCCCATCTATGGCTGAATGTAGAGCTTCCAATTTTTTTCATTTAATCATTTTAGTTCCTTTGGTGTATACACAAATGCATCATTGTGAAGACAAATACCTTAAATAGAAAAGACCCAGAGGTTTGTAATCCTAAATAGAAAACCAAGCCTAGAAGTATGATTTGAAGAGGTGACTAGATGTTCAAAGAAACAACACACTATGATTAAATGCAGACATGCATCCAAAATGTCGGAGCACATGACAAACGCAAGAAATTATCTTAACATTGCAACTTGTGTGAAGATGCTCAATTCTCCTAAATGCTTGCATATTTAAAATAAATGTTTTAATACTCTTCTCACAATTAGGTTTTATCATCACACAATTACCATATTGCTAGGATCGGAGGTAGAAAAAATAATTTTTAGTGAGAATGAATTAATTTTTTAAAAAAATTAGCTTTGAAATTCCTCGTATCTCTTCTTTAATGACATAATTACACTCAATGCATTGTATTCTTAAAGATTTTGGTTTTTTTTCACTTGGATTAGTGTTTGGATTATTCCTTAGGAACCCTCTACAAAGAGATATTAATTATTTTGGTATAGTTCAAATCTTGATCTAATGTGTCTTCTCTTGCTCTCTCATCCTGATGATGGATCACATAGTGTGATTCGAAATGTTGATGGCAAAAATCTTTACACAATCATCATAACTATTTTACAATTATACAATAATTGTGTCATAGTACAATAAATTGTGTCCTAATTGTTCAGAAAATAGAAATATTTAGAATTTAATAATTCCCACACAAGTACAAAAATAAACTGAATATAGCTTAACTCAAACAATAAATGGTTCTCTCCACAAGGCTCTAAGGCTTTGGCTGTAGTTCTCTTGTTCTCTTAGTCAAAATTTTAATAAAAATTGTCATTTGGAAGATGACCTATTATGGCATGGAGGGTTACATTTAAATCAATGGCAACCTCAAACTTTCATGCACCATTGTAATTCTCACCATTTAATTTTATTTTTTCATATATAGTCAATCTCAAGCTTTTAAGAAACATTATAATTCTGACCATTTTTATTTTTTATCTGGTTTATCTTACTTCTAACCATTTATCTTTTATTGATTTCTCTTATTTGAAATAATTTTGGACATGGTGGATGTGATAATATTTCAAGGCATGACAGTCTTTATGCCAGTTCTTTTGTTTTTTATAATTACATTATAAATTTATTAAAACAAGAGAATTTTATTAGGAAATTATTATAAAAAAAAATATTAATGAAACATTGAATAACAATGAAGTGCTTTGATCATTTTTTTTGAATTGTTCACTATTCTACCTACGTAAAAGTTCATATCATTTTAATTTTTATTTATCAACTGCTCATGCTTTCAGACTCTCCCTTAGATAAAATCAAATATACATTATATCCTTATTTTACAATAGGCAGGACTCTGGTTGGAAGATCATAGCTCTTATTTTTATCATAAAGACGTGTGTGATTCATGCATCATTTGTAAAAAGAAAATTTTAACTTCATCAAATAAAAGGTTATACCAACCACTTCTTATATCAAATAGACCTTGAAATTGCTAAGCATGGACTATGTAGTTTTGTTGGCTAAGATGAAACATAGACTCGATAGTGTATATGTGATAGTTGACAGATTTAGCAAAAGGGCTCACTTTGTGACATGAAAAAACCAAGGAAGTTTTACATTCCCTTAATTCACAAGAAAAAATAAGTACACCTCTTATGACATAGATTTATATGCATTAGTCCAATCCTTATGAAAATGGACCATTTTCATAAGGAATTTGTGTTATATCCTAACAAGGAAGCTTTACATTTCCTTAATTCACAAGACAAACTAAGTCACAAGCACATGAAATGGATTGAATACATACAAACCTATACTTTTATTATAAAACAAAACAAGGGGTAGAATAATAAAGTAGCAGATGCCTTAATTAGAAGGTTTCTAACATTATAGAAAATTTAGTTAAGGAGCATTGAGACAGATAGCTTTAGGGATCTATATGTTAAAGATGAAGACTTTTCTACACACTACCAACTATGTTTGGAATTTCAAAATCACTTTCTTTATGAATATGCTGATTATAATTTACAAAATGGTTTACTATTTGAAGGAGGGCATTGTTTTGTTTCAAGAGACTCTATGAGAGAGAAATTGATAAAAGGAAAATACTATGGGTCATTGAGTGGTCATTTAGAAATTCATATGACACTAGATTTTTCTCATAGATTCTAATATTGGCCAATAATGAGAAGAGATATAATTTGTAAAAAGAAAAATGTAACTTCATCAAATACAAGGTTATACCAGCCACTTCTTATACAAATAGACCTTGAAATGGCTAAGCATGGACTATGTAGTTTGGTTAGCCAAGACCAAACATAAACTCGATAGTGTATATGTGATAGTTGACAGATTTAGCAGAAGGGCTCACTTTGTGACCTGAAAAAATCTCATGATGTGTTCAATATAGTAAATATTTTCTACAAGGACCTAGCGAGGATCTACTATTTTCCAATCAACACTATTTCAGATAGAAATTCAAAATTCATGAGTCATTTCTTGAAGATTATATAGAAAAAACTAGGCACCAACCTTTCCTTATGGTATGCTTATCACCTATAAATAGATGGGTTGATTGAAGTGGTTAATAGAAGCCTTGGAAACTTTCTTATATTTCTCATGAAGGAATATTTGTCAAACATGGGATCATATTCTTCCTCAAGCAAAATATGCATACAACGATACTGAAAATAGATCTAGTTGCAAGAGTCCTTTTGAAATAGTTTATGGGATATTTCCAAGCGGCATATTGGAGCTTAGAGACTTGGGAAAGACTGTAGATAAGAGTGGTTATGCTGAAGATTTTTCCATGTATACAAAGGAGATTCATGATGCAGTAAATAAACCTTGATTGATAACACCCATTAAATGAACCAAAGATTTGATGAGAAAAAAAATGACTTACAATTAATAGAATGAGACATGGTTAAGGTACATCTCAATATATAAAGACAATAATAGGGAGAACCTCATAAGATATAGATGTTGATCCCATTTTGATATTGACAAGGAAGTTACAAAACACTTAAGTCATTATTTAATAGAACTGAGTGCATGTTGAGTAAGTAGTACATGCTGAGTATAAGTTATCAATAAGTCACTCAAGTGTCAAGAAAGTTGATACATGCCAAGTGATTCAGGTGTACACCAAGTCATTTAGGAGCCAAGTTACAACATTAAGGATAAAGTGGATTCTGAGCATGAGATCTTTGAAGTCTTGAGTAAAAATTTTTTGTCATAGTTTTTTGTAATGGCACAAACTCCCACATAAACCATATTTGTGTTGACTTGAGGATTTTTTTACATTTTATGGAGATTAATTATGTGGAAAAATTGATGAATCACAATCATTGATTCCTACCTAACCCTTGTCTACCAATGTTTTTATAAGAAGAGGAAACCCTAAAATTTTTGACAACTTGGTATGTGTATGTGAGAGGAGAAGGATGGATGTTAAGATTAGAGAAAGAGCATTCATGGTGACTATGGAGGTTATGAAAAAGATATGAATTGCACAATCAATTAGAGAGAACAAAGCAAAGAAATTAGAGGATAGAGAAGACATATCTAATTAGAAGGATCAAGTGTACATAATGAAAGAGAGGATTTGTTATCTAGTAGAGTGGTTTTAATTGAAGAATCAATGCTGAATTATTCTAATAGGTGAATCAATGAAAATATCTTAATAGAGTAGTCTTAATAGGATTTTGCAAAGCCTTTCACATGGTCATTTCCTTTAAAAAAAATTGATAGAGAAACATTAGACATAGATAAGTACATATATACAAATAGATATGAAGTAAGAAAGATAAAGATATATGTCCATCTAAATGGGGGAG
This sequence comes from Cupressus sempervirens, assembly GCA_028749045.1. Lineage (NCBI taxonomy): Eukaryota > Viridiplantae > Streptophyta > Pinopsida > Cupressales > Cupressaceae > Cupressus > Cupressus sempervirens. The sequence continues at coordinate 159,884,729 of CM053793.1, read as the reverse complement.
ATATATTGGGATAGAAAGATATGGAAAGGGAACAAAATAAATATAAATAGATAGGGGGATATGGTGGGATAAAAATATATAGATGTAGAGTTTTAGAGGTATATGAAAGGGAGTGGTGGAAAGCGATAGATGGATAGAGAAGGAGATTTTTCTAGATATGGAGGAGAGCGAGGAAGATATGGATAGAGATAAAACTATCTGTGTGTGTGTGTGTGTGTGTGTGTGTGTGTGTGTGTGTGTGTGTGTGTGTGTGTGTGTGTGTGTGTGTGAGAGAGAGAGAGAGAGAGAGAGAGAGAGAGAGAGAGAGATAAATGGTGAAATATATTAGCAAAAAAAAAAAGGAGATCCAAAGAGGATGAGAGGAAGAGCCTAATAAAAGGATAAATACTTAAATTACCTTTCATACATCTATGGCATACCACTTTATATTTATAACCAAGGAATGACTACTTTATATGGTTGAAATATCTTATGATTAAAGCTAAGGGTATCACATATGCAACCAATGAAGTTTGTGACCATATAAGACACTATATTTCTTGTATCTTTATGTTATGTTGGCTCTTAATAAAATGAGATAATTTCAATTTGGGAGAATATAGTGCACTCTTTTTTTATTATCTTCAATTCAAATTGACATTAAAAATACTTTAGAAATTTATTTGGATATGTTTATTTTATATTAAATTTGTTGATATTTAAAATATCACATGTTTATATTTTGAAATTTAATTATTTAAGTTTAAATAATATTAAAATTTATTTTATGATACTATTATAAATGTGAATATAAATTATACTTGATTATTTCAAATGGGGAATCAATATGATGTTTTGGACAATTTCATTTTGAATCAAATTAAATCTACTATACTATCAAATTCTATAGGAATCTTGTAATGAGGATAAAAGAATACAACATCAATTATTTTCATAACAAAAGATAAAGTTGGATTGTATGTAGTCTTTTGAACCTCAAATTTCAAATGACCACTTTGTAAAAATGTGGATCTTGAAATATTTCTATTAGAAGCATACCATGGAGTATATATTTAAAATAGAGGATGTCCAAATGTCAAATTATTATGAATATGAGAAATCAATTTGTGAAATTCATCAAAGATATAAACAACATCGATTAGAAGCACTGGTCAACTAGCATATTATCAAACTCATCATTCTCCTACACTCATTAATTTGTGTCAATATATATAACACATATACCAAAACAATAAAATTATATTTTTTAGACATATGCTATAGTTTTAATATTTAATGGTTAAATTTTGACTATCAATAATGTTGGATGAGGCTATTATTAACTAGTTTGGGATTTCTTACAAGGGTTGGGCTTGGTCTTGTTCTGTATCAAACAAAGAACTCACAAGCTTCTAGATTCCATCTCAACTACCAATAAAACTAAAGAATAATGCAAGCCCAAAGTGAAATAAAATATTTAATTCCTCCATAAATAGGAATATTAAGTTCCATCAAATTACAATCTAACAAATATTATAGAAAAACTAAAATCCAAGTCTGGTTCCAATAGTACTGAAACTCCAATCTTGTAGAAGTTTTAAAGGCTATTATTTGAACTCATAACTATAATCAACTTAAAAAGAAAACAAAATAATATTTCATTTATGAATATTCTTCTATGGAGTGCTATTATGCTCCATGGAGTAGAATTTCTTACCTTGCACCACACAACAGTGATCCTCTCCTTGGGCACCCATCTCTTTTGATTTCTCCCCATTGCGAGGTGGTTTGAATACCAGCAGTGAGTATTTTGCATAGAAATATTCTAATCTATACTATTTAAACCAACTTTCAAGAGCAAGTTGCTCCTATCATCACAAAACTACAATAAATGATGGCAGACTAAAAACATAGACAAGGCAATAAAAAAGAAGTTATAACATAAGAGGTGATCGATGACCAACAACACACCTAAACTTTGGCATAGGTAATTTCACATATCTTTCTCATAGTTTTTCTAGAGTCCAAACATCTCCAGGGTTTTATATGAAATGCCTCGTAGAACCTCCATGTGGCTTAATTCAATGTAAAATTCACAAATGCGTAAGCAAGGTTCACACCATTTCTACACAAAAGGAAGAAAAGCACTTCAACATTCTTGAAAACTAATAAATCAAAGATGGCCTAAAACCTAATAAGTTAAAGATTCTATACATATTAAGAAGTTTGAATGGTGTCATACTTAATATTAATTGGAAGGCTGAAAGTCATAGGACGATAGTGGCTCATCAACATTTATGCTCTTTTCTTTACACTTTTTGATACACTACATCCAGTGCCTATCTTGGATTCCAAGAATCAGCTGGAAACAGTGTATAGCACAAAAGAGCATTTGAAGAAATGACCATACTAAAAATATTCTTTGAAGAAATTTTTACATTTTTATAAAATTGGAACACTTGGCCTCCAAGTTCATATAATGAGTAGTGGGAATACCTATATGCATTGGGAATATGTTTTATGATTAGAGTTGTTCTTATTAAAAAGAAGAAGTTCACACAAACAAATTCTATTGCAACCTGCTAATCAATGCATGAATCAAAATACACTTTGATATTAGAATGTATTTTGATGGTTGTGATATGGTTTCTTGCTCTGATATATGGCTATATCAGAGCATCTATGATTAATAGGTTGCAGTAGAATTTGTTTGTGTGAAGTTCTATTTTTTAATAAGAACAACCCTAATCATAAAACATATTCCAATGCATACAGGTATGCCCATTACTCATTATACAAACTTGAAGACCAACTGTTTCAATTTAATAAAAATGTAAAATGTTCTTCAAAGAATATTTTTAGTGTTGTGATTTATTCTAATGTGATTTGCTATACACCATTTCTAGTCAAGACATGTTTCTTGGAATCCTAGAGAAGCATTGGATGTAGTGTATCAAAAAGTGTAAAGAAAAGAGCATAGATGTTGATGAGCCACTATAATCCTATGACTTTTTCTACCTTCCAATTGATTTTAAGTATGACACCATCAGAACTTCTTAATATGTATAGACATCATTAACATATTAGGTTTTAAGCCATATTTGATTGATTAGGTTTCAAGAATGTGAAGTGTTTTTCTTCTTTTTGTGCATAAATAGTGTGAACCTTGCTTAGGCATTTATGCATTTTACATCAACTAAAGCTACATGGATGTTCTACAAGGCATTTCATATGAATTCATGGAGATGTTTGGACTCACGAAGAAGTATGGGAAAGATATTTGAAATTGCCTATTCCAAAGTTTAGGTATGTTATGTTGTTGGTTATCGATCACTTCATATGCTATAACTCCATTTTTTATCGCCCTCATCTATGTTTCTAGTCCACCATCATTGATTGTAGCTTTGTGATGATAGGGAGGAGTTTTTCTTGACCACCTCACAATGGGGAGAAATCAAAAAAGATGAGTGCCAAATCTAGGATTACTACGCATAAAGTCGAGCCCAAGGAGAGGATCACTACTGTGTGGCACAAGGTTAACAAAGTCTCGTCCAAGAAGAGTAACAGTGCTCTATAGCAGAATGTCCGTCAATGAAATGTTATATTTTTTCGTATTCAAATTGATTATAATTATGGCTACAGATAATAGCCTTTAAATTTCTGAAACCTTAGAATTTCATAAGCAATGGCAACAAGACTTTGAATTTTAGTTTTCATTAAAATTTGTTAGTTTGTAACTCGATGGAATTGTATATTCTTTTTTACGGAGGAATTCAATGTTTCATTTTGCTCTGGGCTTGCATTGTTCACTAGATTGATTTGTACAGAGCAAGCCCTCACCCTTGTAAAAAATCCGCACAGTCACCCCACCTATCAGCCAGATCACACAGTGAAAACATGGAAAAACCTTTCCAACAGCGCCACCAAGCTCAGAAATTTGAAATGCATCTAGAATATTTCATTGCGCTCTCAGGGTTACGTGTGCGCCACGAATCTAGTTCTGAATTATATATTTTTTGTGGGTTTTCGGCTTGCATAGAACTAGGGTTTCTGTAAACCCTCGATCAAGCGGAAGAATGAAATCAATGCTGGTTTCATTTGATGGTTATACACATTTAGAACTAGGATTTGTATAACTCACTCTACAGATTGACAGAGATACGATTTAGTGAGTAACTAAAGAGAGAAAGAAGAACGAAAACAAACATTAAACCCTACTATCTCTAAGAACCCTACAAGAATTCTGAGGAAGAAAAGGAAAAATACTAGGGTTTGTATAACTCACTCTACAATCTAATTAACGATTTGCAGAGATACGATTTATTAGTAACTAAAGAGAGAGAAAAGAACGAAAACAAACATTAAACCCTACTATTCTGAGGGAAAAAAAGGAAAAATAAATTGTCGCTGTCCCTCTTGAGCGCCGCTGGGTCTCGGTTGTTGAGGACGACGGGCGAAGTAGTAAGAGGGATAGAACTCCCTGGCATACGGATTCAGCTGTTTCATTTTCTTTAAAGTACTACTAACAAGTTAACAAGCGAAAGTGGAGCCTCAAGGAAGCCCAAGCAAATAGAAAATAATGACTTGAAACCACGATGGCGGCAGTTTTTATAGCAGCTTCCCATACAAGACACCGACCAAAACACACCTGATTTCAAATGGACTCCGTGGCTTGGCTTTTCCATATAAATTGGGGCGTTTATGTTTTTTTAATTAAAAATAGAGAGGTTCTAAACCCATGTGATACCATTATAGCAAACTATAGCATAAAAATTAATATACTTAAATAAATCATGGAAGGGGTTATGCTTTCTTAGTTGACATTCTTATAAATAATTCACATTATTAAAAGAAAACTTCAATAAAAAGTAAAATATTTTAAGCTACATTTATGTAGAATCAAATAATTTTTATTCACTTTTTTCATATGATTTTTATTTATTTTTTATTTAATTAATAGAAAAGGGACTATTTATCAAAAAAATATGGTTTATATCTCATAATCTAGTACACATTAAAAACCAATTCAAAGTGTACCAGAAGACACAAAGTTTAACAAGATCATCACATTAAAATATCTATGTAAATAAAATATTCAAACATAGTTAAATTTATCTAACAATAGACAAAAATTAAAGAAAAGGTTAAAGGTTGTAACTCGAAAATGTATAGTAACAAATATATTACATCATATTCTCCCTCTTATAATTTAAACCATGAAATTTAATAATGGTCATAGGTGTCAAGTTCTACAGTATATTTTTTTAATGTATAGAGAAAATAATATCAAATATGCCAAATACAACTTACTTAACATTTAAAAATATTTTATTAGGTTGAATAACTCAAAAACATTATTTCAAAAGAGGGATTATGTGCACCCAATGAAACATATTAAACATTTTTGAAGTAGTTGATAACAACAAAAAGAAACCACAAAATGTTGAGAGCCGAATTCTTTTTAACCACAGTCCTTAAACTTCTATGCATAAGAAACTAAATGATAAACTAGTATCATTTAAAAACATCATTGCTATTGATTGAAATAAATGACATAGTGCAAAAAACCCTATGGGTTGTAAAGTTTAGAGACATAAATATAAAAATAAAAATAAAAAATAGCATACCCCGGTCTGCTCCTCATGTGCTTCCTTAGGATGGATGATATTGTTCCTCAGTATCATTTATTTTTGACTCCATCTTTTGAGCATGTGTGACATGTTGATGATTATCATGGTAGTATATATTTAGACACATTTGTGACATTGACTACTACTTAGGTATGATATATATACACATGGTTTTATAGTTTATAAAAATGTAGTGTAAATCATGTAATTTTTAGTTTATGTACTTTGTAGTCCTTAAACTTCTATGCATAAGAAACTAAATGATAAACTAGTATCATTTAAAAACATCATTGCTATTGATTGAAATAAATGACATAGTGCAAAAAACCCTATGGGTTGTAAAGTTTAGAGACATAAATATAAAAATAAAAATAAAAAATAGCATACCCCGGTCTGCTCCTCATGTGCTTCCTTAGGATGGATGATATTGTTCCTCAGTATCATTTATTTTTGACTCCATCTTTTGAGCATGTGTGACATGTTGATGATTATCATGGTAGTATATATTTAGACACATTTGTGACATTGACTACTACTTAGGTATGATATATATACACATGGTTTTATAGTTTATAAAAATGTAGTGTAAATCATGTAATTTTTAGTTTATGTACTTTGTAATTAATGTATATATAATTTTGACTCAACATATATGTATCCACAATTTTAGGACTATGTCACCATGACTGTTGAGTATGAGACTAAGCTAGATGAATGCACCTACATCATCCTTCGAGATTATTGTTGCGATTTATGTACATACATAGTTCATTATGCTCTTTATCAAATTTTTAAAATGTATGTATTTTAAATTAGAGGACCTCATCACTACCACATTTGGTAGCTTTCAAAGTGCACCTCCTCCCATTATAGAGGGACACCCATCTCATGTGGTATTATTTTTATTATGTAGTGAATATTCAATTTATTTGCAAGCTAGATTTTGAAACCCATTTCAATTAAGCATGTACATGATGAGGCACCTCATGTTACATAGGATGATCCATCTGCCTCGCGGGGTGTCCTACATGATGATACAACTCATGTTACACAAGATGATCCATCCGAGTTCTCTTCACGTGGACTAAAGAGGACTTTAGATTAGATAGATTAGGTCTCTTTGGCACCTTTATATTGTGTTTTTATGATGTACATATTGTTTATTTTGATGCACTTTGTATTAGGACAGTTAACTTTATTATATGTTTTTTTGACTTCATAGATCATGTTGTGACATGTTAGACGATGTACTATTTTTTTACGACTTCTTGTCATGCTAGTGTATGTAGTATAGATTATTATATTACCATGTTGTAAGTATGAACTATTTTCTTTACTGTGGAATATTTTATTCATGTTATGACACATTTACTATATCAGAGTCTTCTAATGCAAAAGCAACATTCTGGCCTTCATTTACTATATCATCTTGAAAATGTGTGTCAGTAGGTGCTCATGATTTTTGTTTCGAAATTTTAACCCAATTTATATTCTCACATTCTTCCCATTCACCTACAAGAAAGAACTAACAAAAAACAAGCAAGCTCCCTAGTCCATATAGTCCAATTGTTAGAATTTGAACTCCTAAATGATTGCCATTTAGCTAAACTGCTAATTGTATCACAGTCACATCTTGAAAGGATATTCTTCACTTTAACTAGGTAGACGAAACATTCGATTGTAGAGTTCTGAATTGATCACGAGTATAAATATTTGTTACACCATTCAACAATCTCATGTCCATTTTTGAATTTGGCTTTTTCCTCAAATTCTAATTGCTCGCTAGAAAGGGCTTTCTTCATGCATGCACCAACACCGTCATGTTCTCCTTTACCATGTCCAGCCTCAAAAAAAATCCACACGTATTAGATATTAGTTTACCTATGTGTCCTACTCAACCAATAGAATATTCTAGCATTCTTGAATTGTCCTGTACAATTATATGATTATATCCAATGTTGTGTCATTTGAAATTTTCTATCTTTTAAATTATCATAAAAGACCTTGAAACAAATTTGGACAAACTCAGATGAATGAAGTTTATTATCACTCATATAGAAATGGTACTCTCTCAATATTTTTTGATCCTCATCTATACTATCAGTTCATGCTTATAAACTATATGAACATAAATTGTTACTTGCATTGATTTGTAATATTGTGATTGTACCTCATCTTGTGGTGCAAGTGTGTAGTTCTCTACAAAGGAAACAATTGAAAGTATAGTACCATTTGAAAATGTATTCTTACATATGCAAAAATTTCCACCAAGCCATCTAGCATATTGAGAGTGTTTAACATATTTTTGTATGATCCCACTCTTAAACTCGTCCATAAATGCATGACAACTAACTTTATATGTAACTAGATCACACCTTCTTCCAATCTTCCCATCCTTCAATGGATATTCAATAGTTTTGAATCTTTTTACATCAACTAATTGTTGTCCAAAAGTATTCAAAGAATTTTCATGTAAACATTCATCTAACAAAGAAAGATTGCCACACATATCACATGTAGAAGAAATACATGCATTGAAAAGAAAGTATTAATCATTAGGTGGCTTACAAAACAAACCCGATATGAAATTCTGTATAGTTTGAGATGGTACTTTTATACCACATTCCTAACACATTTCTTTACTATGCATGACACCATATATAGATCGAAATACATTATAATGGTAACAAAATTGAACATGAGTTTTACAACATCATGTGATTCTTTCCTTGTTATTCCTTACATACCATGGTTTACACTTTTCAAAAGATCTTTGACTAATGGTAATAGTTAGCACTTTACCATCTACAAATTTTCTAAACAATTAAATTTGAGTCATGTCCAAAAGGTGTTTAGGATGTGGATAGCATATTTTTGAGCCAACTCTCAATTTAAAAAAATCTCTTGAATTAGGTGTTACTCCTATATTATCATGCTAAAAAAGTTCAACCAAACTTTTGACTTCACTAGTAAGTTTCATATCACATCTCGGGAGTCTATGACTACAAGTCCACAAAATATTTTCTAAATCTCATTCAAAGTTAACCTTTCTCTTTACAACTCTTTCTAAAGTCTTACAATTCACATTAGGATATCCACTTATGTTACTAATAAATCTTTTGTTAGTTGTTGATTTGTTAACTAAAGTTGTTGCTATTGCTCATCATGTTACATTCTTATCTTTACACTGACTTCTCCTTTCGATAACATCAAAGACACTAGCAAAAATGGATACAACTTTTTAACGACTCATTTTTATTCTTGGAATTTTAGACATTTAATTAGTTGCAACATCAACTGACACTAAAAATTAGATTACTTATTATAAAAAATGTCTATATAATATATTAGCATGTGTCCTAATTTGTCTTCATGAAACCAATTCCTCAAGATTATCTAGCACATCATTAGGAAAATAAAAATTATGGTCAGACACTTTATTATCATTCTAACATATTCCTTTAGTAATTGGTGTTTCTATGTCTACATTCATACAATTGTTATTTTCAATTGGCATTTCATTTTTACTATTATTTGGAAATTGAATCTCATTTTATTTTTTTCTTGGTATTTCTATCAAGGCACACATTTCTATTGGAGTTTTTTGTGTAGGATCATTTGGCAATCTATTCTCATGAAAAAAATCTAAATCATTTAAATCATAACCTACTTCTAAAAAATCACCAATTTCATCATGAGAAAAAAACATTGAGAGTTTGCAAACACACCTATATTGAATGTTTGATTAGAATGTGCACCTGAATCTCCTTGTATTGGGTCCTTTTCTTCAACCTCTTCATCCATCATGGTATCCTCAATGTCTTTCTCCTTTGAAACATTGCTCAACTATCTAATTCTTTGGCTTCTCTCTTGTTGATGGTGTGCTTCATTTTCTTTATTTGTTGAAATCTCCTAATTTGTTAGAACTTTTATTTTTGTCTTTCTTCATTTTTTTGATCCCATGTTTGCACCAGTTTTGAATTCAAATCAATAGCTTGCAAATTGTAGAAGATAAGAAAATAAAATAATTATGACTGAAATTCACTATTGTAGTTTGATACTATCAATAAATCATTGCAATCATTAAAAATTGGTCTATGGAGAATCTTTTTAGGCCCAATGGTAGATTAAAAATAGGTACCTGATTGTTTAAATATCAGATACCTGATTATAAATCGAGCCCTTGATTTGGTTAATGATGAAATCCAAATTAGGCACCTAATTTTTGAATTACAAATCGGGTGCCTGATTGTAGTGACATGGGCAAGAATTTGACATGGGTATGAATTTGCATGGGGTTTTTACTTGGAGAAAGGCATGGCATAGGCTTGATCCACAAATCTTATGCCTTTATGAACCAATTTTTTACTAAGGCATTGAATCAACAATTTCAAGAAATGTCATAATTTTTATATGGTCATACCCATTGAATTTTTTGACAAAACAAAAATCCATTATAGGTTTTACTATTTTGATTTTAAAAATATACATTTTATAGTGTTATGAGTTCATTTGCTATTTTTCCATTATTTATTAATCAAAAGTATCTCTTAAACGTTAAATAGTGACATTTTCTAAAACTTTAATATCTTTTTAAATTTTTATTATTTTGTAAATTAATTTACATGTCATCAATCCTCACACAATTATTTTAAAGTTTAAAATAAAAAAATAGAAAAAAATAAATTTTCATTAAATTATGGTGTCCATACAAGAGAGGTTTTAGAAATTAGCCAAATTTGTTAATTAAAAATTAATAATAAAAAATATTAATTAAAAATTCAAGAAGAATATTCTCAGAAATCTTTGGTGTGTCAAGTATCTTCATTTAAAGGGATCCACAAAAAAATATTTATTGTGTCAAATTATGGTGTTTGTACATGGGTGTGGTATGATCCTGAAATAGGCATTTTAAAAAAGTGGTTTTTGAAGATCGATACCAAAAAAATTTATCATATGGGTATAAAAATAAATTACATATTCAGAAAGCAGATCCTAGGCACTACAATTTGTATTTCCAAAGTTTTTAATATTTAATCTCTAAATGGCTCAAATTTTGGTATTAATTGACAATATATTTCAAAAATAGGAAAAACACTTCCACATTTTGGCCAAAAGTGAGACTCGACTTCTTGCACTGACCAAAATATTTGGTACAAGATATCAATGATTGTATCATTTGAACTGGTAGCTATACTACTATAATTTTTGATATTTTTCCTACACATGTTCTTAGAGATTCATCTTCCATCATTTTAGCATCTTGAAATGCACAAATCAAACTTTGTAGCTTCAATTTCTTAGAATGTTCATCACCTTGTAAACTAATTTGCAGAGCTTTCCAAATCAAATGAGAAGTAACAAGTGAATTTACCTAGTTGTATTCAATTTTAGGAAGAGAAAACAATATTTCTTCTCTATCTCTCATGTTGCACATGAAAAGATCTCTTTCTTCCTTGCTATAAGTTTCCAAATTTTTTCAGTGATGATTGTCTTTAATGATTTTGTCAAAATCTAATATCCTCGACCCATACACAAAAGATGGGTCTTCATATTTTCCTTCCTTGTTATAAGATTCCAACCCTATTAGGAGTTGTGCCAACCCTATTAGGAGTTGTAGAAGATAGAAGGACCCACTATCCAAAAAACTTTTCGGTCAAGACCATTGAACTCACTGTCCAACTAATCTATCAACTATTCATTACTGAATATTTGTATGTATTATACTTTGAATTATTTTCTCTGTCCTGTCAACCAGACCAATCACTATCAAACCTTGTAGACTAGGTCATGAACCTTGAATCCAAATATCAAACTTTAGATCACACAATAAAACATCGGCAATGAAGTTTTCATCACTTTCGCTGTGCTCTACTTATCTTCACATTCTATACCTTGTACTATTGATAATCATTTATATTCATCCATACATCTATCATACATGATAACGAAAAATGTCCATGCTTTATACTAAATCCATAAAATAATTCCCTGTATTGGCTATTGCACCTTCTCAATTACTTATTATAGGATTACATTAAGAATATGTTATACTTAGCAATAACATTTATCTTCAATCTTGCAACTTGAATATGTTTCTATAAACGTATCATTAAGATGAGTGATATTACCATGTCATCACCAACATGTCATCTTCATATCTTTAACTTTGGCTACTTAGAATAACAAATCTGCTAAGAGATATAAAAAGTTTACCAGATCATGCCTCTGTAAAGTTTATCCAAATTTAATATGTTATGCTTCCATGGTTAGCTACCTATATTAGACACTTAGTAGTATCTCCCTTTAACCTTGCTTCTAAAAATACTCAATGATCATCCCGTACCAACTTGATCTTTCTGCTATTCTTTTGTAAGATACCGAAAAAAGCTACTATGTTGACATCAATGACAAACATAGTCATGAATGTAAAATATCATCATGATAATGAACTAATCATATTTATAAAATACACCCCCATAGAAATATCATCACCATTCATTCTTCCAACAAGAGGCTCTATGAGAGAGAAATTGATACAAGGAAAATACAATGAGTCATTGACTGGTCATTTTGCGATCCATAAGACATTAGATTTTGCTCATAGATTCTACTATTGGCCAATAATTATAAGAGATATAAAGATGTGTGTGGATTCATGCATCATTTTGTTAGCTTAAAGAATAAATTTGACAACTGAGTGTCAATACACTTAACCAAGATCAAGAATAGGTGTCGAGTGCAATAGATGCCGAGTAATCTTCAGGTGCTGAGTAAAGTGTAGGTGTCGAGTAAAGTTTAGATGCCGAGTAACACAGTTTTGTGTAAGTGCTGAGTGACTTAGTAGAACAACATGTTCCGAGCAACAAAAATATTTTAGGAGCTAACTAATCTAGGATATCAGCATAACATTTTGGAATCGCACAAACTATGATGAAAATAGTCTTTACAGCCGACATAAGGAAATCTCGAAGGATTTAATGATCAGATTGAATCTTTTATATTTCCTATGTAATTTGCATGCAACCAATAAGAAAAATGATAAAGGTGTCCAACCAATAAGCAAAAGATAAGTATTAAGCAAAAATGAAGATTGAATATGGATCGTAGATCCAGACCTAACCCTAAATCCTCAAATGTCTTTATAAGGAAGATGATATATCATAGAGAAGATATGATAGAGAAGGAGATGATGAAGATGATGATATAGAGGAGAAGATATAGAGTGGTTGATATACTATTTTCAGAAGTGAAAGATATCAGATCACAAAGGATCAAGATCAGGCAAATCAGAACAGAGCCAACATTCAGCAATCAAGGATTGTAAACTATTAGGTTCATTTTACCTAATACTTTCTAGCCATTGTATTAGCATGGAAATCCTATGATGATAGGTTAGCTTAACAGCTATTTCATTGATCCTAGAGATAGGTGATTAAATCCTTTAACAGGGTGACACTTCATGTTGAGTGTTTGTAAATCCTCTAACCAGGTCACTATTGACACAGTGTAAATCCTTTAATAGGGCAGGCCTTTAACAGGGCAAACCATCAGAAGTGGTTAAACAATATTGCTGCAGTAATTTTTGTGGGTATCATCCCCACCCCAATTTTACCTTCTTATTCCTGGAGGATTTTTGGGTTACCAATTTCAGGTGTTATGTGTTATTGATGCATGTGTTAGTTTCATGTTTCCTTAATGTATTTACATGCATGCAATTTATTTCCACATAAAAGTTTTATAGGATAAATTTTAGTACTTCTGATTCACCCCCCCCCCCCCCCCCCCCCTCTCATAAGTACTCTTTCCACATTTGAATATTCCAATAATTGGTATCAGAGCGTTACTAGGTTCTCATAAGGAAAAGTTTAACAGCTTGGAGGAAAAGATCTAGAGATGGAAGCTTTCAAACTTGGAAAGATCATTGAAAATCAGGTGATAGATGTGCAACTTGCTCTGCATAGGTTGGAGGAATTTAGAATCAATTTGAGAAACTCATTAAAAAAAAGGAAAGATCTGCCCATAGCTGAGAATGATATACACTACAAGGAAATTGATACCACCAACATATTTTCCAACGGAGATACCAAAGAGTTTGATGCAGCAATAGCAGAACTGATGGAGAAAAACAAAATTCAAGCAGAAGAGATTAGATCTCTCAAGATGGAACATGAATCATAGGCCATAATGATATGTGAAATTACAGAACAAAAGAAAAGAGCAGTTGATGATAAGGTCATGATGGAAAATGACAAAAGGAATCTTACAAACATACTTGAAGAAAAATGTACTGAACTGACAAGGATCTCAAACATGCAGATGGATACACTTGCTCAAATGATGAACCTTCATCATGAACTCAATGTGAAGGACATTGAGATCTCTACTCTGAAGATGCAGAATGAACAAATGTAGAATGAATTGAACAGAGAAAAAAAGGTAGCAGAAAATCTCAACAAGTCAAGTCAAGCCATCAAGTATTTTGAATAGTTGCTGAAAACTCCAAGATCTTCCCATGATACATCATGACTTGGTTACAGTAGCACTGAAGTTGGAGAATCGTCAAAAGTGCTGAACAAAGAAGTGACAAGTTAAGAATACTAAACCCACTTGTCATTATTGTAATAAGAAGGGACATACTACTAATGTGTGCAGGAGTAGAAGATTCAATCAATCAAACACACCCAAGAGTAAGAGTTTCTGTCACAAGTGCAACATGCAAGGACATATGACACAAGATTTCAGATCCAATTTCACAAGGACTCAGAGATTTGATGGACATTGTTATAATTACAATAAGTATGGACATAGGGCATTTGAATGCAGATCAAAACCTATGTGGACATCAAATCAACCAACAAAAATAGAAGGAAAAGAAAGTCATCGTCATTGGGATTACAATACTAGGTACAGTTGTCATTATTGTCACGAATATGGACATACACCACAGAACTACATAAGAACACATTTCAGAGGGAACTACAAAAGATGGTTGAACCAAACCACATGTTTCAGTTGTCTGAAAACTGGTCATATCAGCAAAAACTATCCTACAAGATCAAAGGCACCCAAGTCTGAAGAGAATAAAGGCAAAGAAAAGATTGATATTGAAAAGATAAGGGGGCAAATGAACAAGACTTGGAAAAAGAGAGATGAGTGCAATACATCAAGTGAAGGGATCACTTCACCCAATGGGTCAAGTGATCACACTTCATCAAACTAAGCATGAGAAGTGTATGGGACTGATATACAAAGTTATATCAGACATTAGTCCCAAGAAAAAGAAGCAATTCAAAGTATAAATCTACATGAAACAAGATGTCAAGACAAAAACTAAATGTTGATGTCGAGCTACCTTTGGATATCGAGTCAAAACTCAAAACAGATGCCGAGCTCCCAACAGTGACTGAGCTGATAACCGATGCTGAGTTGAAAAACTCCAATGGAAGCCGAGTAGAAAGGAAATTTAGTAGATGCCGAGTTAGGTTGAAATTTCTTCAGAAGCTGAGTTGGCAGTTGAGCATTTAATGCGATGAAATCAGGGTGTATTATTGCGATTTCAATCAATTTTTTGCATCGCGATCAAGAAGCAAAGCCGAAAAAGGAGCGGAGAAGATCAAGAAAAGTTTAGAAGCAATTCGTGAAAGATTCCAACAACGATCTCGTCAATTCAAAGTATTTCTCTTAAGTGCCGAGCTACGTAGGTCTCACAAACTTGTTTGAATTATGAAACCCTAGTTTGGAAAACAATGGCATCCGGGTCAGGAATCACCAAGGGATTAGAAAGCCATGAAGTTCAGTTGGTCAGCAATGAAGTAAAACCACCTAAATTTAAGCCCATACCTGAAGTAGCATACAAGAATGATCCTGCAGGTGCATTATCAGTTATTCCGGATAAAGTTGTTATGGTAGAAGATGTTCGTAGATGCTACAATTGTAAAATTGGTGCCATAGGAGACTTAGAAATTCATAATGCATATGATAAATTATGTGAAAACAAAGTACTGAAAAATGAGTTTTCCATTGTAGAAAGAAAAGGATTAACCAAAACCCTAGCATTTCCGACTGTCTTCAAAATAGAATGGGTACGGATAGTTTTGAGCTGAATACATAACGAAGCTTTTTGGTTAGACTCAGGGCCAGTAAAATTCACCAAGAAAATCATTCATAGGGTTACTGGTATTCCAACCCTAGATCGGCCAAAGACCCTGCGAAGTGACAAAAGGGAAGTAATTGAGAGAAATATAGGTGCAAAATGGAACAATAGAGGGATGACTATCGACACAGTCACTGATCCTCTACTAGACTTTGCTGTAAGAATTATTTCACACAAATTCTATCAATCAAGCAGATTAAATAGTGTACCTTGTATAGCAGTTGATGTTGCATAGAAGATAATAAAAAGGGATCACACTTATGATCTGCCAGAGCTCATGTTTCAACAGATTAATGAAAATCTGGGAGCTATAAGGAAGAGCAAAGGAGCTCAATGTAAATTTGGATCAGTTTTGATATGTATGTTTTTCTATCTGATGAAAGAATTTCCTTCTATAGGGAAAGTTAAATGGAATCCAGACAAAACAATTGTTGAACAAATTAATGGATACATTGAACAGATGGGTGAAAATTTTGATGCCCAAATGACTGGTTATTTTGAGGACTTCAAAAAGTCCATGAAACAAAGAATGTGAATTCTAGTTTCAATGACTGAGAAATATGAAAAAGATATTTGTTTTCTTGTAGATATAGATTATACTTATGTGCAAGTAGTTATACCTAGAATAAGATGGCTTAGGCCACTAGGATATGAACTTGATGTTGATCAAGCCTCTGCAGCAATAACAACCTTACTTGTAGAAGAAGTAGACAAAAATGCAAAAATCTTTGGAACTTATGATGTTGTCAAATCAAAGATAATAACAGAGTTGAAGACTGCTTCAACAGTAAAGAAGAAAGAGAAAATGGTAAGACAAATCAAAAGAAAGTTTGGTATAGAAGAAGAAGGGACAACAGAAGAAGAAGGAGATGACATTAAAAAGGAAGAAGAATTCATTGAAGTAGAAGACGACAAACTTCAGGATCAGACTCAAGGGTCAAAAGGAGACAAAGATGAAAGTGCTGAGGTTGAAGTAGCCAAGGAAGCACCAGTCAGGAAAAAGACCACAACTCCATCTTCTCCTAAATCCAAGGGGAGGAAAGTAGCTGCCCCAACACCAAAAAGACCATCCACAAGGGCCATAACTCAAAAAGCAAAAGAAGAGGCTAAAGGGAAGAAGAAAGACTCAAAGAAGACTGCTGCTGAGTCAAAGAAGAGGAAGTTCATTCCCCAGTCTGAAATAGATGAGGAGGAAACAAAGTCAGAAGACAACAGTCAATCTCAAGAGGTAAGACAAATACCCCAGATTGATGTTGATAAATTATGTATAGAAATTAGAAATAATGATTTGAAAGGATTAAAGAATCTGAATTTTTCTAAGCTCAACAAAAGGAGAGCAAAATAACTTAGAGGAGTCTATGTATGCTATGATGACTGAATATAAGCACACACCTCTAGAATTAGATGACTCTATGCTGAGAGAACTGTATACAATCATAGAGGATAAATGGCATTTTTGTTTACAAATGGAAAAAGAAATAAGGGAGTCAACATTGGCAAGATTGTTGCCTGATTTGACTAGAGATCAAATAATAAATGCCATAAAAAGGCATGATAACAGATTCACTCCCAAGTATAGAGCATTCAGTATTCTACAGAATAAAATTGAAGAGGTAGTTACCAAATCCACAAGATTGTGGAAATTAGTTTACAAGAAGATTGAAGATGTATATAATGAGGAATATAAGGCAGAAGCAATTGCCAAGATAAAAGAAAAGGGAGCATCAGAAATAAAAGAGAAGAAACTAGTGGAGAAGGAATGTAAAGGAGAAAAGGAAGGAGAGGCACTTAATGAGGAGAAAGAGGAAGAGAAAGATACATCTGAGCCACAAGATCAAAGTATGCAAGACATACAGGTATCTCCTCCTAGTCCTCTTCATGCCACCATCACACCTACAGATTTCATAAAAATAAAGGATGTTACAAAAATTTCAGTTCAAAACATCAATCCATTAACTGCAGAGGATTTGGAAATCCTTGACCAATAATCTTTAATAGCAAAATTAAGTTCAAATCCTATATTGGTCAGTGTTGATGAATTACAAAATCCAGAAGTCAAAGCAAAAGCAAGGGTAAAAGCACAAATGCCACCTTTGATCACACAAACTACTGGTATTCTATTCCTTCCACCACCACCTTCACCAAGTATAAGTACTGATACACTCCAAGTGCCAAGTACAGTAGCAGGGGAAACAAAAGAAAAATCTGAATAGCCACCAAGTTCAACCCCATCTAGCATTCAAAAAGGGGATACTCAAGCTAAAGAAAAAGAGACACAGAAAAAGGAGGAGACTGCAATACAAACACTGGTTGCATTACCCAAATCTGGGACTCCAACACAAACTCTTCAACAGCCGAGCACAGATGGATTACAGCTGAAAATCAGAACACCAGGCTCGAGCTCATCAAAAGCAGTCAGGAGACTTCACTATGGAGTTCCTGATCTTGATGAAGAAATTAAAATCCCATATTATGAATCTAGTACTATTACTGAAGAAAAGATTAACGAAATTCAGAGTGCACTAGACAAAAGAAGGAGACAAGAAGCACTAAGAAAGGAATACAAGCATAAGCATACATTGAATGAAATTAAGGAGATATTCACAGAAGCTTTTTTCTTACAATCTCCAGATGAGTCAAGACCAATCATGGAACAACTTTCTGATATAGTTGACTAGGTGACTAATGAAGACTAGGAAACAAATGTAAAATTACTTGAATGGTCAGAAAAGAAGTTCCAAGGAAAAGTAAACAGTAAAATATCCAGTGATATAGCACTAGAACAAGAAGAACTGGCAAAGAAAGTTACAATAGTTAAAATTGTACTAGGAAACATCTTTTCCCTGTACAACAAGTTGTGTGATTTTTCAACATTCACACAAGACACTAGCCAGAAAATACTGAGTTTGGAAAGCAATCTGAAAACTTCTAGTATGCAAGTCCCTACAGATCTAGCTCAGAGTGAGAAGCATTTTGTCCAATCGCTTCACACACAAAGAGAGCTAGCCATTTTGACAGCAGAGGAGGCGACTACAAAAGCCAAATTGATACAAATGCAATCATCAATTACTCCTCATTTGGGATTACTTCATAAGGAGAAAATAAATGCAAAGACAATCGTCAGGAAAGACCCCAATATTTCTTCATTTGATGGACTTGTACACCTAGCAGCAGAGATTGCCATCCAACATAAGACATTAGATGTCGCATTAGCAAATTGGGATGCAGCTCTGAAGATACTCCTTGAAGTAAATAGCACATTTTTGGCCAAATATGGCATTTCATTGTAAAGACCCTTGACATAAGTATCAAAAAAGGGGGAGAATAAGTAATTAAAGAAAGAAGTTGAGTACAGGAATGAAATGATAAGTATAATAAAAGGGGGAGTAAGTATAATAAAAGGGGGAGATAGCAGAGATAGCCAATTTTGAAATTTTGACAGGGAGATAGCAGAGATAAGCAAATTTTGGAACTTTGGGGGAGAAAGCAAATTTTGGGAAGCAAAGTTTGAATGAAGGATTAATTACTGAGTCACATGGGTTAAGTGTTTTTGCCACTCATGTCAAAGGGGGAGATTGTTAGCTTAAACAATAAATTTGACAACTGAGTGTCAATACACTTAACCAAGATCAAGAATAGGTGCCGAGTGGAATAGATGCCGAGTAATCTTCAGGTGCCGAGTAAAGTGTAGGTGCCGAGTAAAGTTTAGATGCCGAGTAAAGTGTAGGTGCCGAGTAAAGTGTAAATGCCGAGTGAAGATCAGGTGCCGAGTAAAGTTTAGATGCCGAGTAACACAGTTTTGTGTAAGTGCCGAGTAACTAAGTAGAACAACATGTGCCGAGCAACAAAAATATTTTAGGAGCCGACTAATCTAGCATATCAGCATAAGAGTTTGGAATCGCACAAACTATGATGAAAACAGTCTTTACAGCCGACATAAGGAAATCTCGAAGGATTTAATGATTAGATCAAATATTTTATATTTCCTATGTAATTTACATGCAGCCAATAAGAAAAATGATAAAGGCATGCAACCAATCAGCAAAAGATAAGTATTAAGCAGAAATGAAGATTGAATATGGATCGTAGATCCATACCTAACCCTAAATCCTCGAATGTCTTTATAAGGAAGACGATATCTCATAGAGAAGATATGATAGAGAAGGAGATGATGAAGATGATGATATAGAGGAGAAGATATAGAGTGGTTGATATACTATTTTCAGAAGCGAAAGATATCAGATCACAAAGGATCAAGATCAGAGGAAGCAGAACAGAGCCAGCATTCAGCAATCAAGGATTGTAAACTATCAGGTTCATTTTACCTAATACTTTCTAGCCATTGTATTAGCATGGAAATCCTATGGTGATAGGTTATCTTAACAGCTATTTCATTGATCCTAGAGATAGGTGATTAAATCCTTTAACAGGGTGACACTTCGTGTTAAGTTTTTGTAAATCCTCTAACTAGGTCACTATTGACACAGTGTAAAGCCTTTAATAGGGCAAACCATCAGAAGTGGTTAAACAATATTGCTGCAGTAATTTTTGTGGGTATCATCCCCACCCCAGTTTTACCTTCTTATTCTTGGAGGGTTTCTGGGTTACCAATTTCAGGTGTTATGTGTTATTGATGCATGTGTTAGTTTCATGTTTACTTAATGTATTTAAATGCATGCAATTTATTTCCACATAAAAGTTTTATAGGACAAATTTTAGTACTTATGATTCACCCCCCCACCCTCATAAGTAATCTTTCCACATTTGAATATTCGAACACATTTATATAAATAAAATTGTAACTTCATCAAATAGAAGGTTATAGTAGAGCTTTCTTATACCAAATGCACCTTGGAATGGCTAAGAATGGCCTATGTAGTTTGGTTTGCTAAGATCAATCATAGACTTGATAGTGTATATGTGATAGTTGATAGGTTTAGAAAAATGGCTCACATTATGCCATGAAAAAATATCATGATGTGTGCCACATAGCCAATATTTTCTTCAAGGAGCTAGTGAGGATCCATTATTTTTTAGTCAGCATTGTGTGGATTCATGCATCATTTGTCAAAAGAAAAACATAATTTCATCAAATGAAAGGTTATAGAAACCACTTCTTATACCAAATAGACCTTGAAATGGCTAAGCATGGATTATGTAGTTTGGTTGGCTAAGACAAAACATAGACTTGATAGTGTATAGGTGATAGGTGATAGGTTTATCAAAATGGCTCACTTTGTGCAATGAAAAAATCTCATGATGTGTACCACATAGCTAGTATTTTCTTGAAGGAGCTAGTGAGGATCCATTTTTTTCCAATCAACATTGTTTTAGATAGAGATTCAAAATTCATGAGTCATTTCTCGAAGACTCTTTGGAAAAGACTAGGCACTAACCTTTCTTTATGGTATACTTATCACATGCAAATAGATGGGTAGGCTAAAGTGGTTAATAGAAGCCTTCAAAAATTGCTTAGACTTTTCTTGAAGGAATATTGTCAAACATGGGATCATATTCTTTCTCAAGCTAAATATGAATACAATGATACTCAAAATATATCTAATTGCAAGAGTCCTTTTGAAATAGTTTATGGGATATGCCCAAGGGGCATATTGGAGCTTAGAGACTTGGGAAAGACTACAAATAAGAGTGGTAATGTTGAAGAGTTTTCCATATCTATGAAGGAGATTTGTGATGCAATAAACAAACCTTGACTGATAACACCCATAAAATGAAGCAAAGAGTTGATGAGAAGCCAAGTGACTTACAATTAATGGAAAGAGATGTCATTATGGTATGTACATCTCAATAAATAAAAACCACAATAGGGAGAACCTCATAAGATATAGATGTTGATCCCATTTTTATATTGACAAGGTAGTGACAAAAAACTTAGGTCACTACTTAATAGAACTTAGTTCATGTCGAGTAAGTAGTACATGTTGAGCATAATTTTTCAATAATACATGTTGAATAAGATACTTAGTGCCCAACACTAGTTTTTTCCAAGAAGATAGTTAGTGCCAAGTCATTCAATTGTCGAGAAAGTAAATATATGCTTGGTGATATAGATGCTAAGTAAAAAAATGTATGTAGAGTCATTCAGGAGTTGAGTTACAACATTAAGGATATAGTGGATGTCAAGCATCAAAGCTTTCAAGTGCTGAAAAAATAGTTTTTTCATAGTTGTCTGTAATGACACAATTTTATATGTAAACCATTTTTTGGTCAACTTAAGTATTTTTTTATAGATTTAGAAGATAAGGATGGATGTATATTTGCGAATCCTAATGCATTGCATGAAACCAATTAGAAAAAGGGATGAATTAAGTAGCGAAATTGATGAATCTCAATAATTGATTCCTACCTAACCCTAGTCTACCAATGTTTTTAATAGGATAGAAAACCCTAAAAAATTTGAGAGGCCGGTATGTGTATGTGAGAGGAGAAGGAAGAATGCTAAGAGAATTCATGGTGACTATGGAGGTTATGCTAGAGATATGAATTGTAGAATTAGTTAGAAACACAGAAAAATAATTAGACGATAGAGAAGACATATCAAATCAGAAGGATCAAGTGTACATAAGGAAAGAGAGGATTTGATATCTAGCAGAGTAGCGCTAAGTGAAGGATCAATGTTAAAACATTCTAATAGGTGAATCAATGATAATCTCTTAACAAAGTAGGCTTAACAAGCTTTTGAAAATCCTTTAACAGAGTGCATACTTTATTTTGAGTTAAAGTCCTCTAACAAGGTACACTTTTAGCATGGCATTGAAATCCTTTAATAGGGTAATATTTAAAAGTATTTTAAAGCCTTCAATAGGGTAGACTTTTCATAGGGTCATAGCCTTTAAACATAGTTCCACAGAGAGACATTAGACATAGATAAGTACATATATACAAATATATATGAAGTGAGAAAGATAAAGATATATGTCCATCTAAATGGGGAGATATATTGGGATAGAAAGATATGGACAGAGAACAAAATTGATATAAATAGCTAGGGAAATATGGTGGGACAAAAATATAGATGTAGAATTTTACAAGTATATGAAAGGGAGTGGTGGAAAGTGATAGATGGATAGAGAAGGAGATTTTTCTAGATATGGACGGGAGAGAGGAAGATATGGATAGAGATCAAACTCTGAGTGTGTGTGTGTGTTAGAGAGAGAGAGAGAGAGAGAGAGAGAGAGAGAGAGAGAGAGAGAGAGAGAGAGAGAGAGAGAGAGAGAGAGAGAGTTTGTTTGTGAGAGAGCAAGGATACAATAGAAAGAGATATAGATGGAGAAATAAATTAGTAAAAAAAAAGGAGATCCAAAGAGGATGAGAGTGAGAGCTTAAAAAATGGATAAATACTTAAATTATCTTTCATACATTTGTGGCACACTCTTTTATATTTATAACCAAGAAATGAGTACTATATATGGTTGAAATAACCTATGAGTAAATCTAAGGGTATTATATATGCAACCAATGATGTTTGTGGCCATATAAGACATTATATTGCTTGTATCTTTATGTTATGTTGCATCTTAGTACAATGAGATAAGTTTAATTTGGGAGAAATTGATACACTCTTTTTTTAGTATCTTACATTCGAATTGACATTAAAATTACTTTAGAAATTTATTTGGATAATGCTTGCCCCCAGTGTAGTGTGCAAGTGGGAGAGGAAAAGTGAATGGATGGATAAGTGGAATTGGAAGACACTAGATACATGGTAAGAAAAAAAGGGAGGACTCAAGAATCTAGATACATGGATTGATCCATTGATATTTATTTCTCTCTCTTTGTTATTTTGAAGGAATTTTTACTATTTTTGCATAGATGCTTGTATGATAATGAAAGGAAGAATGAAATGGGTTTGAAAATGGAGGTGAAGGACTTATGACAAAGATTGGTTAAAGGAGTTGGAGTGGTTGGGAGGAAGACATGGTTGATGGATGCTAGATTGAAAGACTTGTGGATGAGCAAATGATAGAGCTGTAAAGATCATCATTGGCACATACCTTGAAGGGTGATGCATAGGAAGAAATTTTGGGCGATATATAGAAAAAAGTTTGAAGTTTGGGATATAGGGACCCAAAATGGATGAAGGAGATGATGGATTTTGGGGTATACGGACACAAAATGGAGTTGGTAAATGGAATTTTTTATGATTTTTGGATGAAGGAAGCCTTTGGATTAGTGAAATTCGATGCCATTTTTAAATTTTCCTTTAGATTTATTGCTTAATTAAGTAGCTTTGGAATCCACATAATTTTTGTAGTTTTATTTTCAGCCTTTGTGCCCTTTGGACTTTTTTCTTTCTTTTTGATCACATTTTTCTTTTCTTGAACATGTGTTTTAGAGGTGACATTTTCATCCTTAGATTTCTATGCATATTTGGCTTGATTCACTTTATCTTTGGCATCCAAGTTACTTTTATTGGCCATGGTATAGGTGTATGAGGATAAATGGAATGGAGAGATTATAGATTAAATTATGGATTGTAAAATTTGGAAGAGATTCAAGGATCTGTGCCTTTGTTGTTCTTTATTAGGAGCTTGAGTAGATGAAGTGGAAGAATTAGATATGGTGGATGGATGTATGTAAGGACACAAAATGGATGGAAGGGATGAAGGGTTTGGATTTGGAAAATAGTGATCCAAAATGGATAGAAATGATAAAGGAAGTGGAGTATGGATATGAGGTCCCAAAATCAACTTGAACTATGGATCAGGGGAAGATTTAGTTTTCGATTGAGGAATTTTTGAATTGGAAGGAGTGGAAGGTATACCAACATCTTGACTCATAAGGAATTTTTTAGTGGCTAATATTCGCCAATTGGTTAATTTTAAGAAATTTTGGCTAATAATTTAGTTCTTAAAAATATTTAAAATTGCCACATTTTTATTAAATTTAGTTATAAAAATATTTAAATAGTTAAATATTTGCCAATTAATAATAGAAATTATTTTAATCTTCCAAAATAATGTAAGATTGACCAATATTTTTATATCTCATTTTCAAGGGAGGTTGCTTAAAGTTTACCTTGAGATTCTTGAGACATTATTTCTTCAATAGGATACTTATTATTTTCAATACAAGATACAAGTTCATGTATATGGGGTTCATGAGTGGAATGGATAGGTGTGACAAGATCTCATGGAGGATTAGGATCACAAGGGGGATTATTAGGGATAATAGGATTATGAAATGAAAATAAAGGGGTACTTTGATCTTGATTTTTAAGCTTGAGGGGATGAAGTGGAAGAATTAGATATGGTGGATGGATGTATGTAAGGACACAAAATGGATGGAAGGGATGAAGGGTTTGGATTTGGCACATAACGACCCAAAATGGACAGAAATGATGATGAAAGTGGAGTATGGATTTAAGGTCCCAAAATCAACTTGGAATATGGATGATGGGAACATTTAGTTTTGGATGGGGGAATTTTGGAATTGCAAGGAGTGGAAGGTATACCAACATCTTGACTCTGATTCTTGAGACATTATTTCTTCAATAGGATACATATTATTTTCAATACAAGATACAAGTTCATGTATATGGGGTTCATGAGTGGATTGGATAGGTGCAACAAGATCTCATGGAGGATTAGGATCACAAGAGGGATTATGAGGGATAATAGGATCATGAAATAAAAATAAAGGGGTACTTTGATCTTGATTTATAAGAGGATCATGTATTGGGATGGAAGGAATGATTGGATCATATAGCAGAATAGAATCATATGATGGAATAGAATAACATAATGAAGTGGATGGAATGGAACCATGAGATGGAGTGATTTGATCTTGAGATGGATGAGTATTAGTGGTTGGAGTGGAAGGAATGTCTTCATGAAGTGGAGGATTTGTGGATGCTAGCTCTTGAGATGGAATGGAATCATAAATGGGTGCCATAGAGGGAATGTCTTGATCATGATTAGGAAAGGGATCATGAAATTGATTATGAGGGATAAATGTATTTTGAGGAATAAGGGATTTATGGGATGGGGAATTTCTTGGATCTAAAGGAGAGGAAGAATCCATTATGGCATGCTTTGGAACAAGTTCTCGACATGGCATTAGGTGTATAACTTTGAGTGATTGGATCATTTTATTTTTATATTTGAGAAAAATGGGATGCAGATGATGGCAAATTTGGAGGATTAGGATTGTGTGAAGGTTGAAATATAGGTAGGGGATTGAGATGATGGCTTTGGACATTAAGATGAAAGTATGGGGAACTACATGGAGGATTCGAGTTGGATGGGACATGGGGATTATGGATTTGGAAACATGGGGGAAGAGGACATACATTTTGAAAGATAGATGTTGTCTTTTGACCACCATTTTGTAGGTTAAGGGAATAATTCTTGAGTTCTTTAATTTCTTTCGCAATGAAATTTATGTTTGAGGAATTATCAAATTGATGTCGATGGCGTATGATTTACCGATTGCTCAAAAATGTTTTTCTATTTTTGCATTTTTTGACAGTCGAGAAAAAGGTTTTGACATTGAGAACATGGAAATTCTTGTTGCCTTGACCACCTAATTTGAGATGAAATGATTAATTTCAACGAATTTTGATTATCATAATTGAATTTTCTCAAATTTGAGGTGTTTTTCCATTAAATTTCCCATTAAATATTGGAATTGCAATAGTTATTAATTGTAGTCAAAAGATTATTGGAAATTGTTTTCGCTTGGGGAGGAGCATGGAGATTGATCAAGTATTGTGCAAAATTTTCCCATAAGACTTAATTTTATATGTCCTTGTTGATATGTTGTCATTAAAAAAATTAAATGACAATGGACCAGTCATCTCTTTGGGGAATAAATATATGTGTTTCTATTATCTCAAATTTTATTAGAATTAACATTACAGGAAATCCCAGTTATTAGGGTTTTCTTTTATTCATTTTTAATTGAACTTATTGCTAATGAATTCTATATCAGCTTTTCTAGGCTGATTTCCTTGTGTTTTTAAGTCTTGTTTGCTTTACTTTGCAGTTCTTAAAGTCATTTCTTTAAGGAGATTTTGGATTTCCTTGCTTTGAAGAATGAAAGAGGTTACATTGTTTTGGATGGATTGCTTAAATTTGTGGGTGAGCGAGAAAATAGAAAATTTACATATATGATGGTAAAGATAGGCCTTTCTGTCAGCTTGTTTGTTGCAGTTTATGTATTGATTCAGCTCAGAAGCAAGAAGTAACTTCATGTTCTTCTTTTTATTGCTACCTCTTCCTTCCAACTTGTTGTTGGAATATTAATTATGGTTGTTTGTTTCTCGCTGGAGCCAAATGCCCACCTACCTCCCTGATGACTTGTAGAATGATCAAATAAAATTTTTTGAATTCAAAAATGAGGGGGAAAATATTTTTGGAAAAAGACAAAAGGAATATTCTATTCCATTTGACCAGACAGAGAGTTAGAAGAAGAGAAAATCAAAAGTTGTAGAGAAGGAAGAAGAGAGAAGTGATTAGCAGATCTAGGCATTAGAGTGCAGAGAAAAGGAAGTTCATTTCATGCCAGTAGTTGCATGTGTTTCTTCTATGATCATTCTATAAGTTTAATGTTTTATTGTTTCATTTTTCCTGTTGAAGCAATGATTGCTCCAGGTGTTACTGTATGTAGCCATTAGAGCTGCAAGTTTAAAGTTTCTAAGTATTGAAGTTGTTCAAGTTTTACCAGTTTAAGGTTTTTTGGTTGAAGTTGAATGCTCCTAGTTTTTGTAATAGTTTGAATCTAAGTTGAATAGTAAGCAAGCAGGCATACATGATTCCATTTCTTCTTGTTCATTGCATTTGTGAAATTTATTGTTGAGTATTTCAAGCTTTGGGTCTCTGGTCTTAATGGCGAAAATATTCATGTCATAAGTCTACACTCGATATTGTCTTAGGTAGAAGTCATCTGCAGTGGCTACCGAGTTCACTCAGTGCCTTCCTCTACCAAACTTCACCCTCCTATGGCTACCGAGTTCACTCAGCATCCATACTACCGAGCTCACTTGATATCCAATGTCTACCGAGTTCTTCATTTATCGAGTTTTTTCTTCATCTATTGAGTTGCTCTTCTACTGAGTTCACTCAACATCCTTTGTCTACCAAGTTGCTTGCTCTTCATTTATTGAGCTCACTTAGTAACCTCTCTTGCCACTTAGTTTCTTAACTGACGAGCAAATTTTTGGCACTCGGTAATAGTTTGTGCCATGCAAATTTTTTGGGTTGTGAGTTTTAGATTTTGTTTTAATATTTCTCACATGGTATCAGAGCTTTGAGGCCCCACATCCACAATGAGTTAGGTCATTTTTTTTCTTGGGATATTTATTATGGCAAGAGATGCAGGAAAGATATGGTAGCAGTCACCATCCTTTAATGGACAAAATTATGATACATGGGCAAAGAAGATGAAAACCATTATTTTTGCAAATGATTTGTGAGATTTTTTGTTTAATGGATTCAATGATGTGATAGACCCAGCTTAGTATGCTGCTCTCACAAATGCACAAAAGACTCATTTGAAAGAGTCAAGGATGAAGGATGCTAAGGCATTAAGTTTGATTGAAGCAGAAATGACAAAAACTATTTTTCCCAAGATTGTAGCAACAAATTATGCAAAGGAAGCTTGGGATATCCTTGAGACAAACTTCAAGTGGACTGATAAAGTTTGCACAATAAAGCTACAAAATATAAGGAGGGAGTTTGAGAACTTTCAGATGAAGGAGAATGAATCAGTTGTAGACATTGGTATGAAGCACAATTTGATGAACATTGGTCAGCTCATTCAAAATAGATACAAAGTGCTGATGGAGAATGATAGTTGTATCATTCATCAAAAGGATAGGAGCAAGAATTTACTTGCAGCAGTTCAAATGACAAAGAACAGAATGTTTCCCTTGAGGATAGAGAAATGTTTCTCATCTCAAGTTCGTGCTGCACCTCCCACACAATCAGCTATAAGGAGTGCGATTGAAGACCCCTTATGGCTATGGCACCTCAAGTATGGTCATCTTGGCTATGCTGGTTTAAATTTGTTGTCAAATAAAAGAATGGTAGAAGGTTTTCCACAAATAGAAAATTCATGTGACAAGTGTGAGGCTTGTATTTTGGGTAAGCAACATAGGCTTCCCTTTAATTCTGCAAATTCTACAAGGGCTCGATATCCATTAGAGTTAGTGCATACTGACCTAGTCAGTCCTATGCAATTTACTTCCACTGGGGGGAGTACTTATTTCATGACATTTATAGATGATTTCAGTCATAGGACATGGGTGTATTTCTTAAAGAAAAAATTTGAAGCATTTGATAAATTTGTAGAATTTAAAGCCCAGGCTGAAACAGAATGTGGACATTATATCAATGTCCTAAGATCAGATAGAGAAGGGGAGTATACCTCCAATTATTTTGTAAATTTTTGTATGAAACATGGCATAAAGAAAGAGCTCACAACTAGCTATACACCACAACATAATGGAGTGGCTGAAAGAAAGAACAGGACCATTGTTGAAATGGCAAGGAGCATGATGAAAGAGAAAGGTCTCCCAACTAAATTTTGGGAAGAGGTTGTGACAACAATACTTTACATAATTAATAGGTGTCCTACAAAGGTTGTTCATGACAGAATTCCAATGGAAGCATGGTCACAAAGAAGATGGACAGTTGAACATCTAAGGGTGTTTAGATGTGTTGCATATGCACATGTGCCTGAAGAGCAAAGGCAAAAATTGGATGATAAAGGTATGAATTGCATCTTCACAAGGTACAACCCAATATCAAAGGCATACAGATTGTATGATCCATTGAATAACAAGATGACTCTTTCAAGAGATGTGGAATTTCTTGAAAATTAGTCTTGGTATGGTCTAACTGATGAGTCACCGAGCACTTAAAGCAAAGTGCCAATTATGAATAAATAGGATGTTGATGAATAGCAAGAAGAAGGAGCAGATAGAAGAAAAGGCAACTAGCCTCAGCCATTATCGAGCTCCTCTAGGCATGATCGATTGTTAGTGCCAAGTAGTAGCAGTGAAGATTCTGATCCCACACTCTCCTCCCTACTAAGAAGAAAGACCAAGAGTCTTAGGGAGATATACCAAGATGAAAGGTATGAAGATTATGATGAGAGTGTTAATTTTGCATTATTTTTGCATAGTGATCCAATATATTTTGAAGAAGCTATTAAGGAGAAGAAATAGTGTAAGGCCATGGATGAGGAAATAGATGCTATAGAAAGAAATGAGACATGGGAGGTAACTGATTTTCCTCCCAGGAAGCGAGTGATTGGAGTGAAATGGGTCTATAAGACCAAATGCAATGCTGAAGGCAAGATTGATAGGCATAAGGCAAGGCTAGTAGTCAAGGGCTACAAATAGAAATATGGAAAAGATTATGATGAGACCTATGCCCCAGTTGCAAGAATCGAAACCATGCATGCTGTCATAGCAATTGTAGCTCAACACAAATGGAAGGTATTTCAAATGGATGTGAAGTCCACCTTCCTAAATTGTATATTGAAAGAAGAAGTATATGTGGAGTAGCCACCTAGTTATCAAGTTGCAGGTGGAGAACACAAAGTATATAGATTGAAGAGACCTCTTTATGGACTCAAGCAAGCTCCAAGAGCATGGTGCAGTAGGATTGACTCATATTTAATGAGCAATGGATTTAGCAAAAGCAATGGTGAGCCTACTGTCTACATCGAGGCAACAAATGGTAATGTGTTGATTTTTGTCTTGTATGTAGATGATTTAATTTTTACTGGAAATGACAAGGCTCTAATTGGTGAGTTTAAAGAGGCCATGAAAAATGAGTTTGAAATGACAGACCTATGTCTCTTGAAATACTTTCTAGGCATAGAAGTAAAATAAATGCATGATGGCATCTTCATCTCTCAAGAAAAGTATGTAAGGTAGATCTTGGAGAGATTGAAAATGCAGAATAGTAACGCAGCCCCAACACAAATAACAGTAGGTCTAAATTTAAGCAAGGAAGACTCTAGCAAGAGAGTGGATCCAACACTATACAAGAGTATGTTTGGAAGTTTAATGTATTTGACTGCAACTCGGCCAGACCTAATGCATGCAGTAAGTTTAATTTCTAGATTTATGGAAACACCAAAGGATTCCCATTGGCAAGGGAGAAAAAGGATCCTAAGGTATGTGAAAGGTACCAAGGGATTTGGAATTCTGTATACTGCATCAAATGATTTCAAGTTCGTGGGTTATACTGATCGTGATTGGGCTAGAAGTATAGATGATAGGAGGAGCGCTTCCAGATATATGTTTCATATGGGATCGGGTGCAATGTCATGGGCATCCAAGAAGCAACCTATTGTTGCTCAATCTATAGCAAAGGTTGAATACATAGCAGCAAATGCAATAGCATGTCAAGCTATTTGGTTAAGGAGGATCCTGACAAATTTAAATGAAAGGCAAGAGGTTGGAATTACAATTTATTATGACAACATCTCATCTATTGCATTGTCCAAGAATCCAATCTTCCATGGGAGAAGCAAGCATATAGAGATCAGATATCACTTCATCAGAGAGTTAGTGGAGAATGGGGATATCAAAATTGAATATTGGATGTATGAGCAGCAGTTAGCAGACATTTTTACCAAGCCATTAGGCATTGGGACATTTTTACACCTATGAGAGTGTCTTGGTGTAGTTGATTTGGATCAGTAGTGATCCTTGTTTGTTTGGCTCAGGATAAAGGGGGAGTGTTGGAATATTAATTGTGGTTGGTCATTTCTCCCTAGAGCCAAATGCCCACCTACCTCCTTGACGGCTTACAGAATGATCAAATGAATTTATTGCATGGTAGGTGAAAATTTTTTGAATTAAAAAATGAGGGGGAAAATTTTTTTGGCATAAGACAAAAGGAATGTTCTATTCCATTTGACCAAACATAGAGTTAGAAGAAGAGAAGATTAGAAGTTGCAGAGAAGGAAGAAGAGAGAAGTGATTAGTAGATCTAGACGTCAGAGTGCAGAGAAAAGGAAGTTCATTTTGTGCTTGTAGTTGCACGTGTTTCTTCTCTGATCATTCTATAAGTTGAATGTTTTATTGTTTCATTTGTCTTGTTGAAGCAGTGATTTCTCTAGGCATTACTGTATGCAGCCATTAGAGCTGCAAGTTTAAAGTTTATAAGTATTGAAGTTGTTCAAGTTCTACCAGTTTAGGGTTTTTTGGTTGAAGCCGAATGCTCCTAGATTTTGTAATAGTTTGAATCTAAGTTGAATAGTAAGCAAACAGGCATATGTGATTCTATTGCTTCTTGTTAATTGCATTTGTGAAATTTATTGTTGAGTATTTCAAGCTTTGGGTCTCTGGTTTTAATGGCAAAAATATTCATGTCATAAGTCTGCACTTGGTATTATCTTTAGGAGAAGTCATCTACAATGGTTATTGAGTTCACTCAGTGCCTTCCTCTACTAAACTTCACCCTCATGTGGCTACCAAGTTCACTCGACATTCACACTACCAAGCTCACTCAGTATCCATTGTCTATCGAGTTCTTCATTTATCAAGTTGTTTCTTCATCTATGAGCTCACTCAGCATCCTTTGGCTACTGAGTTGCTTACTCTTCATTTGCTAAGCTCACTCGGTAACCTCTCCCGCCACTCGATTTCTTAAGTGCCAAGAAATTTTTTGGCACTCGGTAATAGTTTGTGTCATGCAAATTTTTAGGGTTGTGAGTTTTAAATTTAAATTTATATTTCTCACACTTTTCACATAATGATTTTTAATGATTAGTAACTTCTGATCCTTTTTGGTTTTTGTACACTTTGTATAATTAGTCAATAAGAATTTCCAAGGTTTGATGTACTTCTTAACTTTTTCTTGATGTTTAAATGTAATTAGGTACAAATACCATGCATAAGTTAAAGAGAAAAGTCTTATCATTAGTACAAGATGAGTCACAAATGCCTATTTAGGATATTAGCTAGTCCTTATTAAGCCACCTAGAAGAGGCACAAATTGTAATATGATTATTGAAGCATGGTAACCTATATGATACCTTGGTGAATATGAAGGAATAGAAGTTTAAGTTTGAACCCCTTAAACAAATAAATAATCATGTTATGATTTGGTGAGATTTGTAGTAGGAGGAGGATGTTAAAAGAGTTGACTGCCATAGTCCATCATCGAGTAGCAAGAACTTGCCTGATGATGAATAGCTTCTCCTGCCAAAATTAAGAGATATTGTATTGGAGGAGTTTCGGTTTTTACCCTGAGACTTGTCTTCTAAAGCTGTACAATATGGTGATAAGGATAAATAGTCTATGGAGATAGATTATAATGTAATGCCTAAGCATGATAGGCATATGCACGAGGAGGCAATGAGAAATATGAGTGCAAAAATTGAAAGATTGAGGGTCTGAGGGAAGAAATTTATGAAAATGAATTGCTTGAGTATTATCATTGTTGAATTGCAGAGGTGACTAAAGTTTAATGTAGTTGAGATTAAAATTCTTAATATAAAAATAAATGCTTTGGAAGCCAGAAGAAGAAACTTGAAGAGGAATTAGTAGAAGCTTCTTTAGTTAACAAAGAGCTTAAATGTTCATCGAGGATCTACAAAGACAGATACAAATGGATGATAAAGAGTGAAATGAACAACTTCATATGCTTCAAGAAAGAATCACAATTCTTGAAGACAAGGAGAAAGAAAATTACATCAGTTGAAAGAATTAGAATGGAAGTAGTTGAATTAAGAAGGGCCAAAAAAAGTTGCAACATGAAAAGCAGGAGTTGATAGTGAAACTAGACTATGTAGAAGCAAAAGTCACGCCCCTTTCTAAAATTATCGAGGTAAAATTTTCCATCTATATTTCTCTAGGTCTATTCGGATTGCATCTAAGTCATAAGTTTTTTCCAATTTACAGCTGTGTGTTTGAATTGTTCTCTATGGATCTAATGTGGTTCTTCAGTTCAAAAAAAGGTTATTGATTTTTTTCTTAAAGTACAGGCAGAGGTTATTGAGAAGGAAAGAGAGGAGGTCAATTTATTGAGGCATGAGAATAAAGATTTGTCGAAGTAAATAGAAGGACTACAAAATAATCAGTTTAGTAAAGTTGAGAAATTAGTTTATTTGAGATGGGTTAATGCATGCCTACGCTATGAGTTGAGGAACAACAAAGCTCCACTAGGGAAAGTGACTGCACTATGAAATATTAAATCATAACTTTAATAATTTTGATCGGCACTAACTATTACCAATTGCTAGTTTTTCTCAGCACGTGAAGGTGTTGAGTGGCAGTTTTGCTCAGCATCAAAAGATGCCAAGTGACAGGAGATAGTGCCAAGCTAGTTTGGCACAAGAAGATACGAAGTGAACTCAGCACTCAAAGGGTAAATCAACTCAAATGGATGTCGAGTAAGCTTGACTTCAATTGAAAAATTATAATTTAGATAAAGACCAAATTTTCAACATGAATAACCAGAGAGCCAAAGCTTGGAGCTTTCAATAATGAACTTCTTAAATGCAATAAATAAGGAAGAACAATGCATTCACATATGCCTACTTGCTTTATATTCAACTTTGATTCAAACTATTTAAAAATATGGGAGCATTTGGCTTCAACCAAAAAACCCTAAAATAACCCTAAAACTTTAAACTGGTGAAACTTTAAACTTGTAGCTCTAATGGCTACATACATGAATGCCTAGAGCAATCACTACTTCAACAGGTCAAAAGAAATGAGCTATGAACTTGTAGAATGATAGGAGATCCAACATGTATTGAAGCTCTTCTGCCTTCTAGACACTTCACACTGATCTACTGATCGATTTCCTTTTTTTTCTTTCTTTTTTGCTCTCTCTAATCTATTGAACTCACTAAATGAATGAATCAAACATTCCTTTTTGTCTCTATGGAAAACATTTTTCCCCCTCTTTTTCGATTAAATATTTGAACACTCCCCCTTTTTTCGAAGCCAAAAAAACAAGGATAATTTTTTATCCAAGTCAATTACACCAAGACACTCTCTTACGTGTACAAAACTTCCAATGCCTAATGGCTTAGTAAAAATATCTCCTAGCTGCTGCTCAAACTTACAAAATTCCATCTTGATATCTCCATTCTCCACCAACTCTCTGATGAAGTGATATTTGATGTCTATATGCTTGCTTCTACCATGGAAAATTGGATTCTTGGACAATGCAATTGATGGGATGTTGCCACAATAAATTGTGGTTCCATCCTCTTGCCTTTCATTCAAATCTGTCAAGATCCTTCTTAACCAAATAGCTTGACATGTTGTTGAATTTTTTGCTATCTATTCAACCTCTACTATAGATTGAGAAACAATAGGTTACTTCTTGGATGCCCATGAAATTGCACTGGGTCCCATATGAAATACATATCTAGAAGTGCTCTTCCTCTCATCTATACTTCCAACCCAATCACTATCTATATATTCTACCAACTTGAATTCATTTTCTGTAGTATACAAAATTCCAAATCCCTTGGCACCTTTTACATACCTTAGGATCCTCTTTCCCGCTTGCCAATGGGAATCCTTTGGTGTTTCCATAAATCTGGGAATCAAACTTACTGCATGCATCAATTCTAGCCAAGTTGTAGTCAAATACATTAAACTTCCAACCATACTCTTGTATAGTGTTGGATCCACTCTCTTGCTAGAGTCTTCCTTGCTCAACTTTAGGCCTATTATTGTTGGCATGGGGGCTAGCTTACTATTCTACATTTTGAATCTCTCCAACATCTACCTTGGATATTTTTCTTGAGAGATGAATATTTCATCATGCATTTGTTTTACTTCTATGCCTAGAAAATACTTCAAGAAACCAAGTGCTATTATCTCAAATTCATTTTTTATGACCTTTTTGAACTCACCAATTAGAGCCTTTTCATTACCAACAAAAATCAAATCATCTACATACAAGACAACGATCAATACATTTTCATTTGTTGCCTTGATTTAGAGAGTAGACTCACCAGTGCTTTTGCAAAAACTATTGCTCATCAAGTATGAGGTAATCCTACTGTACCATGCCCTTGGAGCTTGCTTGAGCCCATAAAGAGCTCTCTTCAATCTATATACTTTGCATTCTTTACCTACAACTTCATAACTAGGTGGCTGCTCCACATAGAATTCTTCCTTCAATACACCATTCAAGAAAGAGGACTTCACATCCATTTGAAATACCTTTCATTTGTGATGAGTTACAATTGCTATGACAACATTCTTGCAACTGGGACATATGTGTCATTATAATCTCTATCGTACTATTCTTTGTAGCCCTTGATTACTAGCATTGCCTTATGCCAATCAAGCTTGCCTTTAGCATTGCATTTGATCTTGTAGACCCATTTCACTCCAATCACTTGCTTTTTGGGAGGCAATTCAGTTAGCTCCCATGTCTCATTCCTTTCTATAGCATCTATCTCCTCATCCATGGCCTTACACCATTTCTTCTCCTTAATAGCTTCTTCAAAATATATTGGATCACTATGAGAAAATAATGGAAAATTAACACTCTCATCATAATCTTCATACCTTTCATCTTGGTATATCTCCCTAAGACTCTTGGTCTTTTTTGGTATCAGGGAGGAGAGTGTGGGATCAAAATCTTCACTTCTGTTGCTTTGGCAACTAGCTCAGTTGCACTATTACTTGACACTAACAGTCGGCCATGCCTAGAGGAGCTCAAAAATGACTGAGGCTACTTGCCTTTTCTTCTATTTGATCATTATTATTGCTGTTCATTAGATTCCTCTTCACTCATAATTGGCACTTTACTTGAGGTGCTTGGTGATTCATCAATCGGTCCATACTATGACTAATTTTCAAGAAATTTCACATCTCTTGAGACAATCATCTTGTTGTTCAATGGGTCATACAATTTGTATCCCTTTGATTTCGAGTTGTACCCTATGAAGATGCACTTCACACCTTTTTCATCCAATTTTTTCCTTTGCTCTTTAGGCACATGTGCATATGCAACACATCCAAACACCCTTAGGTGTTCAACTATCCATCTTTCTTGTGACCATGCTTCCATTAGAATTTTATCATAGACTGCTTTTGTAGGACACCTATTAATTAGGTAAATTACGGTTTCCACAGCCTCTCCCCAAAATTTGGTTGGGAGACCTTTCTCTTTCATCATGCTCCTTGCCATTTCAACAATGGTCCTATTCTTTCTTTCAGCCATTCCATTCTACTGTGGTGTATAGCTGGCTGTGAGCTCTTTCTTTATGTCATGTTTCCTGCAAAAAAAAACAAAATAATTGGAGGTATACTCCCCTCCTCTATCTAATATTAGGACCTTGATATAGTGTCCACATTCTCTTTTATCCTAGGGTTTGAACTCAAGAAACTTATCAAATGCTTCAGATTTAGATTTCAAAAAATAAACCCATGTCCCACGACTGAAATCATCAATAAATGTCATGAAATAAGTACTCCCCCTAATGGAAGTAACATGCATAAGACCGACTAGGTTAGTATGCACTAAATCTAATGTATATCTAGCCCCCATAGAATTTCTAGAATTAAAGGGAAGCCTCTATTTCTTACACAAAATACAAGCCTCACACTCGTCACATGAATTTCTTATTTCTAGTAAACCTTCTACCATTATTTTGTTTGACAAAAAATTTAAACCAACATAGCCAAGATGACCATACCTAAGGTTCCATAGCCATGAAGGGTCTTCAATCATAGTCCTTAGAGCTGATTGTGTGGGAGGTGCAACACTAACTTGAAATGAGAAACATGTCTCTATCCTCAAGGGAAGCATTCTCTTCTTTGTCATTTGAACTATTGCAAGTAAGTTCTTGCTCCCATCCTTTTCATAAACAACACACCTTTCATTCTCCATCAACACTTTGTATCCATTTTGAATGAATTGACCAATGCTCATTGGATTATGCTCCATACCAGGGGAAAAATACACATTTTGTATTTCCTTCTTCTCATCTTGCTTGGTATGGACCATAATAGCTCCTTTGCCCAGTACCGGTAGGGTTCCATTGTTACCCATTTTAATCTTAGATTTGAAACTCTTGTTAATAAATGAAAATAAAGTTTCATTACAAATCATGTGGTTGCTACATCCACTGTTGAGGTACCAAACTTTAGGGCTTCCTTCTTCACCAACATTACATATGATGAAGGTAGTGGCATTGTTTCCACTTCCCATGTTCACATCAGCCACATTTTCTTGTCCTAACTGATGATTTTTCTTCTTCCAACACTCACTTTCATAATACCCATATTAATGATAGTAGTATCATTCTAAATTACTCCTATTTGAGTTATATTTTTTCTTATCTCCTCTTGAAGTGTTCTGAGAAGTGCTTGCTCCCTCTACTCTACCTGTGGTTTTTGCTATAGCATTTCTTTGTCCTCCATTACCTCAGCCTCTACCTTTGGAGTTTTTCCCTAAGCCATTTCTTCCTCTCCCCCTTCCTCTTGGGTTTGACTAAGCCTTGAATGCATTCTCTTGGGAAGAAGAAGATGCAGATTTGTTGATCCTATGCTCATGGGTTTGAAGGATGCCCATCAATTCATCCATTGTCAAAGTAGTGAGGTCTTTTTCCTCTTTTATGATCATGACCAAATTGTCATATTTATGAGGTAAACTCCTCAATATTTTTTCCACTATCCTCTACTCTTGATAGTCTTCTCCATTTGACTTTAGTTGGTTAATCATATTGGAAGTTCTTGAACTGAAATCTACAACTGATTCATTTTCCTTCATCTGAAGGTTCTCAAAATCCCTCCTTATATTCGGTAGCTTTATTGTAGGGACTTTATTAGTCCCCTTGAAGTTTGTCTCAAGGATATCCCATGCGTACTTTACATAATTTGCTACTGTAATTTTGGGAAAAACTATCTTTGTCATTGCTGCCTCAATCAAACTTAATGCTTTAACATCCTTTCTCCTTGACTCTTTCAACTATGTCTTTTGTCCATTTGTGAGAGTAGCATACTAAGTCAGGTCTATCACAACATCAAACCCACTAATCACAAACTTCCATAAATCATTCGCAATTATTATGGTCTTCATCTTCTTTGGCCATGTATCATAATTTTGTCCATTGAAGGGTGGTGGTTGCTGCCATATCTTTCCTGCATCTCCTGCCATGTTAAATATCCCAAATTTTTTTTCCCTAACTCACTATGGATGTGGGGCTTCAAAGCTCTGATACCATGTGAAATATTAAATCACAACTTTAATAATTTTTCTTGGCACTAACTATTGCCAAGTGCCAATTTTGCTTGGCACATGAAGGTACCAAGTTGCTTGGCACCAATAGATGCCGAGTGACAAGAGAATGTGTTGAGCTAGCTCAAGACAAGAAGATGCCAAGTGAACTCAACACTCAAAGGGTAACTTAGCTCAAATGGATGTCGAATAAGCTTCGCTTCAACTAAAAAAATATAATTTAGATAAAGACTAGATTTTTAATGTGAATAAACTAGAGAGCCAAAGCTTGGAGCTTTCAACAATGAACTTCTTAAATGTAATAAATAAGGAAGAATAATGCATTCACGTATGCTTGCTTACTTGATATTCAACTTTGATTCAAACTATTAAAAAATTTGAGAGCATTTGGCTTCAACTAGAAAACCCTAAAATAACTCTAAAACTTTAAACTTTTGAAACTTTAAACTTTAAACTTTAAACTTGCAACTCTAATGGTTGTATACATGAATGCCTGGAGAAATCACTGCTTCAACAGGTCAAAAACAATAAACTACAAACTTATAGAATGATAGGAGATCTAACACGTACTGAAACTCTTCTACCTTGTGAACACTTCATGCTAATTTGCGGATTGATTTCCTTTTTTTCTTTTCTTTTTTCTTTTCTGCTCTCTCTGATTTGTTGAACTCACTGAATGAATGAATCAAAAATTCCTTTTTGTCTCTGTGGAAAAATGTTTTCCCCCTCTTTTCAGATTTCAAAAACTCACCTACCACATTCATTATTTCTAACTATTACGGGGATGGTATGTGGCCATTTGGCTCCAGAGGAAAATGTTAAAATGCATTAAATATTTCAACATGCACATGATCTCAACAAAATCTTGAGCCCAAGATCCTAGGATAAGGACAAAAAGCTTATGTTAGAATATGTTGGCCTAGATGTTTTTACATTGCATAGTTCATAGATAATGACTTTGAGAATGCATCATCTAGGACATCCACACCTTTTGAGAATGTTGATTTTGATGATTTTTCATTGGATAGTGCATCTAGTAGACAAACTAGATTAAAAAAGTCTAGCTTGATCCACAAACTTAAAAGATGGGGAAGAAGTATGGATGACTCTCTAGCATTTCTAGGTGGATCAGTAGGGGAAAAAAGAGGAAATGGTTCTATCAACTAGGAAAAGAACCCATGACACAAGTGTTCCATTGATTTCTTTAGAAGGGAAGTTGATTCTGACACAAGGACGTAGTTGATTCTAATACATTACTTGATGCCCATGATATAGAAATGAAATTTCTTGTGGCACATGGTGTATAAATGCCATAAGTTAGTTCATCTACTTTTTTTTCAAAAAATCTTCAAAATTGAAGGATTCATCAATCAGTGTGGCAATTTCCCTTGGACCTGTGTCAAAGCCTGGCTCAAAATATAGGCACTGGTTAGCATTGCAATGAGAGAATGCTAATAAAAGAAAAACATAACAAGACCCAATGAGAAAAAATTTGGAAAAATTTAGAACTGTATCACTTAGCGAAGATGTGAGACCAAAGAATTTAATAGGAAAGAAGATACTAGAAGCTCTTGAATTTGGAGATTGTCAAACTAACTCCCCATGTGACAATCCAAGTCAAGAACCAAAAATTAGGAAAATGTAACTTGCTGAAGTACAAAAGAGGCCCACAAAGGTTGCAAAGGCACCCCCAAGCCTTCCATGGGTCTCCAACACACAATGGTATTCCATTTAAAGCTTCAAGTGACATTCACATGCCAACTCCTCCACCCATACCCCCATCTACAACTATTTTTGGTACCCCTGTTCATAGAGTGCCACAAGTAGTTGATTTTTACCTATCTTTGGCAAAAAAGAGAAGCCCAAAAGGAGGTCATTGATGTGAGATCTGCCACATCTGGTGATGCTATAGATGCTCATAATATCTTAATTGGAGAGCTTGAGATCCGATT
This sequence comes from Cupressus sempervirens, assembly GCA_028749045.1. Classification (NCBI taxonomy): domain Eukaryota; kingdom Viridiplantae; phylum Streptophyta; class Pinopsida; order Cupressales; family Cupressaceae; genus Cupressus; species Cupressus sempervirens. Next base: position 159,843,811 of record CM053793.1, on the reverse strand, counting down.
TGAATATCAATTAGTTGTAAGTTTCACATTTGTAGTGATAGTTCAAATATTATGGATTTTAATTTTTGTGGTATAGCTACACAGTTCTAGAGATTATTTTCTCCATGAAAGAAAATGGAATGGTTTGTTCTAATGTCCTTCACAATGACAGGTCAAAGCTGATGTAGAAACTCAAGGTGACTTTGTTTAATCTCTAGCTAATGAAGTTTGTCTAGCCATCTATACAAACATTAAAGATGTTAACTTTGTACACTAGGTGGATGAAAAACTTTAATTTTTGGTATATTTTGTCTCCCCAAATGTTAACAAATAAATAACAATGTACTTACTTTGTGCACTAGTTAGATGTGGAACATTTTCATCTTTAGTTTTTTCCTATTTTAAATAAGATGTTTATTTTGTATTCCAAAATAGGAAGGACTAACAATTAATTTTACTAACCCAGCAAACAATTCTTAATCATTTCATTTCCTAGTAAAGATGTTGCCCAATAGTGATTATTTTTCCAATCAATTGAGATGTATGTGGAATTATGTATTTTCCTTGTAGAAAATATAGTATAGAGTTGCAATTACTATATTAACTCTATCATCTCATTGTTTCAATGATCAAGGGCTTGGTTTTTTTGATAGCAATATGGTTTGAACTACCAACTAATTCTCATGGCCATAATATTTATCAACCAATTTTGAAGCCATCACAATTATATCATAACATTGCATGGATACATTTTATCAAACATTTTTCTTGTGTTGAGGGATTGGACATAATAAGTACACTATTGCAAACCATCTACAATTAGCTAACCATTCCATTTTTCATTTAATAAACTTTAACTAAATGCAACTTATAATCTAGTTCTTTAATTAGTCATTTATATAATATCCAATGCGAATTCTCCTCTCTACAATATGTAAATTGATTAACAAAAAAAAATTGTATATAAGTGATCTAACAATCATTTTTCTATAACTATCCTTGAGCTTAGGAAACCTCCTATATCTATAGCTTCAAGATCTATAGCACCAAGATCACTAAGTAGGAATCTATAAAATCTAGCTATTCAAAATAAAAATTATCTAAATTTTCACAAGTAAATAAAAAAGAATTTCTCTATCCCAATATTCCTTCCATAGATAAATGTAGAAATATTTACTATAAGTTAGTATTCTCTATTACCTATGATATTCTCATACAAATGTGCTAACCTAGATTTGTCATCTTTAACTAGATTTAATCACCAAATGTTTAGAACATGTCATTTACATCAACTAGTATGCAATGGAAAACACAACATTTTATGATGCTAGCAACCAAAAAATCTATTGATGTGTGTTTTATGGCTCACCAAATAGTAGAACAAAATATCGAAATATCTTATCCTCTCTTGAATAAAGTCTTGTGTATGGTAAGATTGCTAAAAGATCATTCAATGATTTCAAGGTTCCTCTAATGCCAGGGCTTGACTGTGTATAAGATTGGTGGTTGATGTGATTTTCTGATGATCAAAAGGGGCCTTATGTGTATATTTAGATTCATTTCAAGCCATACTAGATGTGGGAGCTATACTAAGGTTTTGCAATGAAGTTCTTTTTTTGGAGTTTTCACAATATATGCAAAAATTAAATAAGATGGGGTTCAGGAATTCTATTCTAATCCTAAGGGTAGTGATAACAAAAAATAGTATTCTAGTGGAAAAATTCCTCAATTTACTGAATTTTTCTTCGCCAAGTTATACTACAACTATGCGTGAATTGGTGCAATCTTTAAGGGTTATGCCAGTGATTTTCATATCACCACATACACCATCATAAAGAACAATGTATACGAATGATAGAAGTTGAGCATATGCATGAAAGGGGTCCAGGCTAACTTTACACAATGAGTTAGAATCACTAAAACATCAAAAGTATGAACCAAGGGAACTCATCAATACACCATCATATTCTTTATTGTAATCACCACATATTGACTATGCCTAACTTAATCTAATTGAAGAAATTTAGGAGAACAAGCAAGCACTAAGACATGTCAAGTATTCACCAAGCTCCAATGAAAACTTTCTTATCTCAGCAGCTCATAGCAACAATATCCTAAAAGTCCCCTTTACAAATGAGAAATGAGGCCTTTATATAGGTCCTCAATTACAATAGGTGGCTTGGATGGTCACAGTAGCCGATGGCCAAGACTGTGCCACATCATCCCTAATTAGGGTTAGGGAAAAGGAAATGAATCTACATTAATGTAACAAGGAATGCATTACTATAGTGGGTAATAAATGCCCACTATGCATGCTTTTTTAGGAAGGATTTGGGTGCAATAAATATCCACCATGCATGTCCATTACTCAATAAATGCTTAGTCTTCCTTGAATAAATTATTCTTGATTCCATTCTCTGAATGCATAGAAGTTTGACTTGGAGACCTCAGTTCTTCATTAAAGATAATTGGATGCCATGAAATGATGATGGCGTCCATGTAAGCTCGAGTCTTTTCCAATTGCATCATTTTACCTAAGATCCAACTTTGACTAACTTTTCTAAAAATCTCTCTTTGAACATTCTCGTCTTCCATGTACTTGCTTGAAAATTTATCTCCCTAAAATGGATTGGAATCCCTTGTTGATGATAATGTTACACTAGAATTTCTTCATATTGAACTTCCTTCGCCATGTTCTTGGATTTTTGGATTTGAACTTTGATCTTTGAACCTTGAATGTTTGGGACCGGATCACTTAGTACTTTGATCTTGGTACTAGAATTTTTGATTTGAGCAGCGTTCTTGAATTTCTAGAACTAGAGCTTTCTCCTCCTTTTTCTTCAAATATTTTCAATTCACTGTTATGCATTTTCTTACATTTTGAAGAATTTCCCCTTTTTTAACCATCATCAATCATTATTTCAATCTTGGGTACACACTTGAAGAGGGTGAAATTCAAGATCTGGAGGAGAAATTTCCAGCACTTAATCCTTTTTCATTTTCCCATGAAGGAGAAAGTTTCCAACACTTAGCCATTTATTCTTCCGTGAAGGAGGAATTGCCAACAGTTAGCTAGATTTTCTTCTATGAAGGAGAAACTTCCAACACTAGCATTTTTTCTTCCATGAAGGAGGAATTTCTAATACTTCCCCATTTTTTGCTTCTACGAAGGACAAATCTCCAACACTTAGCCATTTTTGCTTCCATGAAGGAAAAATTTCCAACACGTACCCATTTTTTTCTTCCATGATTTCTAATTCTCTTGCTCATGGAAATTTTGAGTGGTCATGGATTTTGTCCATGATGGAAGAATTCTGCAACAACCATTTTTCTCCAAGGCTGGACTTTTTGAGAGATCATGGATTTTGTCCATGATGGAAGAATTCTGCAACAACCATTTTTCTCGAAGGCTAGATTTTTTGAGTGATCATGGATTTTGTCCATGATGGAAGAATTTCACAACAACCATTTTTCTCTAAGATAGGATTTTTGAGTGATCTTGGATTTTGTCCATGATGGAAGAATTCCATGAAAACCATTTTTCCTATTATTTTCATGCCTTTCTACTTTTGGATATTTCATGGGTGATTCCAGACTTAACCATTTTTTCTTTATTGACTATCATGCTTGCTCATTCTTTTGGATATAGACACATTTACCCTTTTGGCTCTTTATGAACAATAGCTCACTTGTTGCAGAAATAGACCTGCCAAAACTATACATTCTAAAAATAGTAAGTTTTCCCAAAGTCAAAATAGGGCCAATCTAAGAGGCAGTGAAATTTAATAAAAATAGACTTACTAAAAATAGACTTTCTAAAAATAGTAAGTTGTCCCAAAGTCAAAATAAGGCTAATGTGAGAGGCAGTGAAATTTACTAAAAATAGACTTACTAAAAATAGACTTTCTAAAAATAGTAAGTTGTCCCAAAGTCAAAATAAGGCCAATCTAAGAGGTAGTGAAATTTACTAAAAATAGACTTACTAAAAATAGACTTTCTAAAAATAGTAAGTGAAGACATTCAATTATCAAAAAAGAAAATAATTTCCATTCTCAGAGCCACATGGACAACACTTTCCACATCTGGCCAAGTTTACCAATTCTCATTTGAAAGATGGAACTTTAGAAGATTGAGCCCAATACTACCAAGAACTAAATCCAAAAGGATGAGACCAAGAGACAAAAGGGGGGCCCCCATTTGCAATGGGGCGATGGTGTGAAAAGCCCACAAAAAAATCCACTTCTTACCACATAACACTTTGAAGAAATCTGAAACAAACCCGCAAACATTTCACAAGGGGTAAGTCTATCAGCTTAAATGTCCACACTAAATGTCATGTCAAATTAATACAATATCAGATATCTTTGTTGTTTCTTTTTCCAATGCCTACAATATGTTTTTACTAGATCTATAATAACCACATATTTGAGTCCTCAAAACGAACATACGAGTGCTTTAAAAAATTAGTCTAATGCATGATTGTATGAAAATGGCTTTAACAACTAATTTTGAGCTGAAATTGTTGCATATATAACTTTGGCAATGGCACTGATGGAGATATAAAGTCCTCATACTTGCTTCAGCATTTTAGAAAAAGGAGAGAAATAATTTTCTGAAATAATAAGAAATGCATGTAAAGGCACAAAAACTCCATGCAAAATGACATGTGTAAAGTGTGCTGATTGAAAGGATTGTGCAATGGACAATTTTGAGTAGAGTATAGTTGTACAAGAATAACATACTAAGAGCATATTTTTTCATGAAAAATTCCATGCAAGATGAAATGAGACTAGAATGATGTACACAAAGGAATCTTGTAAAACATTAAACTAGAACAATACTAATAACCTCTATAAATATTTATGTAGGTTTATGTTTTGACCCTTCTGTTACATTATTAATAGAAAATGTACCATATAACCTCAATATTTATATCTTATCTAATGTGATGCATATCATAATAAAGATTAATCAAACCATTAAAAAAATTATAAAACATTTGAGCCAAGATTAATGAATTGGACGAGAAAGAGATAAGATGTGGTCATTTTGTCCACTACAAAGGCAGAGTATATGGAAGCTACTTATGCCTACAGTATTGAATATAGAAGATATATCTATATGATTAGGTAACTCAACTTCATAAGCATTACCACTATCAAACTTCTATCTTACAAGGTCCAAACTTCATCATCTTTAGCTTATATTATATTACAATAGGAAATCTTCCTTTTTTTAAATAAACCGTCACCTCACCACCAACTTCAAAATTATGATGTCTTCTAGACTTATCATCGTTCTCCTTATACTTTTGATTACTTTGTTCCAATCTCAACTTCACTTCATTAAGTAAAGACTCCATAAAATAAGAAAATTCTTCCCCTACAAAACTTCTCTTTTCTTCACCAGCAACATCTCTCAAATCTGATATACCTCTAGGCTACATTCCAGTAACAATCTCAAATGTGTCTTCCCTATAGTCATATTCATAGGATTATTATATACAAATTGAGCTTGTGTCAATACCATCTTCCAATTATTTGTCTTATCTCCAAATAAACATCTCAACAAATTACCCAAGCTTCTATTCACAACTTTTGTCTATCCATCTATCTATGGATGGAATGTAGAACTAAACTTTAACTCAGTACCCATATTAATGTCTTCCAAAGTAACCAACAAATTTATTGTATCTGTCAGAAATAATACTTCTTGGAAATCCATGCAATCTTACAATCTATTTAAGGAAAAGTTCAACAACATGCTCAGCATTTGATGTCTTCTTACATGGTATGAAAAGAGCCATCTTAGAAAATCTATCCACAACAACAAATATAAAATCATACCCCTTCTCTATTTTAGGCAATCTAAGAACAAAATCCATACTGATGTCACTCAAAGGTTTCCCGAGAACATTAATAGGTGTGTATAGACCAGTATTCTAACTTACTCCTTTTGCAACTTGACAAACTCCACAAGTCTTTATAAACTTTTGAACATCCTTATACATGTGTGGCAATAATACTTATCCTTCAACAAACTCAATGTTTTATCAATTCCAAAGTGTCTAGCCAACTCACCACTATGCATCTCCTTAATCAAATTAAACCTCATAGAACTTCTAAGAATACACAATTGAATACATTTGAATAACATACCTTCTTGAATAAAATACTCATCATACTTACTTATGTGATCTATTAGATTTGGTTCCCTACACTCTCTCCACGCCTCAAAAAAATCAGGGTCGGTATTATATAACTCTTTCGTGTCATCAAAGTGAAGAACTTCTTAGTCAATAAAAAAAATCTTCTGCCAAATGCATCAACAACTTTGTTTCCATCTATACTCTTATGCTTAGTGAAAAATGTGAAACTTTGCAAGTACTCAACCCACTTCATATGTCTCTGGTTCAATTTATGTTGACTTTCCAAGTCCTATATAGTTTTATGATCAGTATACAATAGAAACTCCCTAGGAATCAAATAATGTCTCAACTTCTTTAAGGCTTGAACAATAGCATAAAATTCTTGATCATACACAAAATAATTACTTTTAGCATCATTCAACTTTTCACTAAAGAAAGTAATAGGTTTTCCTTCTTGACTTGGTAAAACTCCTATTTCACTACCATTTGCATCACATTCAACTTGAAATACATTATTGAAATCAAGGAAAGCCAATATAGGTAATTTATCAACCTTTTGTTTCAAATTCTCAAAACTCTTGTAAGCTCCATGTGTCAACTTGAATTTCTTTTTATCTCCTCTCATTGTCTCAATCATATAATTATAAACATAACTAAAATTTCTTATAAACTTCTAGTAGAAACCAGCCAAACCATAAAATGATCTTACTTCACCCACATTCTTAGGTACAAGTCATTCTAAAATTATTTTAACCTTCTCAGGATCCATTCTCAAATCATCAGGTCAAATTACAAATCCCAAATACACAGTCTTCTCTTGCATAAAAGAAGACTTCTTCAAGTTAATCACCAGCTTCCCCTTCTTCAATCTCTACAATACATATCTAACATGCTCAAGATATTCTTCCTTAGTTTTATTGAGTATCAGAATATCATCCAAATAAATAATCACAAACTTACCCAAAAATCTTTTCACAACTTCATTCGTCAACCTCATCAAAGCACTAGGTGCATTAGACAAACAAAAAGGCATAACCAACCATTCATACAAACCATCTTTTTTCTTGAAAGCAGTCTTCAATTCATCACCTTCTTTAATTCTGATTTGATGATAACCACTATTCAAATCAATCTTTGTAAAATACTTTTCTCCACTCAAACAATCCATTATGCCATCCATCCTCAACATAGGAAACCTATATTTCACTGTGATCTTACTAATAGCTCCAAAATCAATACACTTTCTCCATTCACCATTCTTTTTAGGTTGTAATAAAATATGTAGAATAGATGGACCTAAGCTTTCTTTGATAATAACTTTTTGCAACAACTCATGCACTAGTCTATTAAGTTCTTCATTCTCTATTGGTGTCAATCTATATGGTGCTTTATTCAAAAAACTAGCTCCATGAATCAAATCCATACAATGACTTATACTTCTCATCATAGGTAAACCATTAGGTATATCATTTGCAACAATATCATTATACTTATTGAGAAACTCTACAATTTTAGGAGGTATAAATAGTTCAAACCAAAGTCAAAGTCAGCAGGCAAAAAGAGTTCAAGCCAAGTCATGCAAGAGGAGACTATAAGGAATTTGGTGGATTAGAGGCAAAGAGCCATAGTGGAATGCTCTATTAAAAGGAAGTGAAGATAATATCCTGGAATATAAGGGGGCTAAATGGGGCCCATAAATAGGAGGTAGTTTAGAATATGATTCGAGACCAAAGACCTAATTTTATGTTGATTCAAGAAATAAAAATGAAGAAGGAACTGCTGGGTAAGATTTCCTTTAGCAACACCATGGCAGGTGGAGCCTCTAATTCTAAGGTTGTATTAGGATACCAGCTTACTCTCTTTAACAATAAACATTTTAAAGTCACTTATATGTATAATGAAGGTAATATTCTATTGTGTAAAGTGTTCTATATAAATAACAATGATTCTTGGTTTCTTTTGAATGTCTATGCCCCTAATTCTAAGAGGGAGAGGAAGGATTATTGGACTAATCTTTGCTCTATTATTTAGAATAGTAATCTTTAAAAATGTATTATAGTGGGATATTTCAATAATCTCCTTACTGATGAGGAAAAATGAAGAGGTTTTGCCCCGAATTTGGATATCAAGTTGGATCTTTCAAATTTCATTAATAGTTTGGCTCTTCTAGATTTTGATCTTTGGGGTGGTGTTTTCACATGGTCCAACAAATGATTAGGGAGTAAGTCCATCCAAGTTCATTTGGATCAAGCTCTCATCTCTCCAAATTGGTTGAACTCTTTTTCTTGTAGGCTCTCCCTTCTCCCAAGAGTTGGGTTTGATCATTCTCCCATTTCCCTCTCAATTGCATATCTTAGTGCCAAGAAGAATTATCCATTTTAGTTTGAAAAGATGCGGATATCCCATCTAGCCCTTTTGGAAAGGATCTCCTTTTGGTGGAATATTAAGGTGGAAGGGACTACAATGTTTAGGGTTTCCAAGAAATTGAGTAATGTTAAATGTAATATTAAAGTTTGAAATAAGACAAATTTTGGACATATCTTTTAGGAAAAAGAGGAGATTTTAGATAAGCTTAGTAGTATTCAGGATATTATCTAGAAGGAAGGATATAATGATTAGAATAGGAATATAAAGATGTCAATTCTCACTGATTTGCATAATATCTAAGTAGAGAAGAAAACTTTTGGAAACAAAGATCCTGTATTAATTGGCTTAAAAAGGGAGATCAAAACACCAATTTTTCCACCTTTCCACCCTTAAGCATAGAGCTGATAATAGGATCATAGGGAGTAACAAGAGCTAGGTTCTTTTGACATAAGAAAATGATATTGCTTCTAAAGTTGTTTCTTTTTTCTCTTATCTTCTTTCTTGGGATCCCATGTTATATGTGGTGGATCAGAATGAAATTGTTTCATCTCTTCCCCAGTTAATTCAACCGCACCACAATTAGATGTTGTAGGCAATTCCTAAGGGTTAGGAAATCAAATAAGATTTGTTCTCTTCTAGTAAGTAAAGCCCTAGGGAAAAATAGTTTTCCTACATTCTTCTTTTAGGTATATTAAGAGATGGTTATGAAGTATGTTTTGAAGGTGGTGCAAGAATTTTTTGGGGCCAAGAATCTTCTTAATGAACTCAAATCTACTTTTTTGGTTCTTATTCTTAAAGTTATAAGGGAATATTTAATGGATCAATTTATGCCCATCAGTCTTTGGAATTCATTCTACAAGATCATTTCAAAGGTGTTGGTGTATAGAATCCTTAATGTTCTTCCATTGATCATATCTCAACAGCAAATGGGTTTTGTTCTTGGAAGAAAAATCTTGGATTCTATCATGATGGTTCATGAAGTCATTAATTCTCTTGAAGCAAGCAATAGAGAAGGAATTCTACTCAAGTTGGACCTCTCCAAAGCTTATGATTCTGTGGACTAGACTTTCCTTGGTGCTATTTTCTAGGCTTTTGGTTTTGATCTTGAGGTGCATAAACTCATTTCTTAAGATATTTTTTCTTCTTTGCTTGCCATACTGATCAATGGAGCTCCTTTTGATTTCTTCAAACCTTTGCGAGGCTTATGATAGAGGGATCCCCTATCGCCTATCCTATTCATTATCATGGCTGAGTATATTGGTAGGTTGATTCAGATAAAAAGATAGGATGGGATATTAGGAGGTATCAGGCCTTCTTTAGGACATGCTTCTTTTACCCATCAATAGTTTATGGATGACACTATCATAGGAGGGGAAGCTTCAATTTAGGAGGCGGGAATTAGGCCATCTCATTAATTAGGTAAAAAGCTCAGTTTTCTTTATTAATACTCCTATTGAAAGACAAAGGAAGATTGTTGGGATTCTTGGGGGTAGGGTTGGCAACCTTCCAACTAGCTATCTTGGTCTCCCATTGGGAACTAAGCTGCCAAATCATTTTTGGAATGGGATTCTTGATAGGTTGAGTAAGAAGTTGGTAGGATGGAAAGGTACCACTTTAAGCCAAGCTAGAAAATGTCTTGTGGTAAAATCCTCTCTTAAAAAATCTTCCAATCTATGCCCCAAGTCTCTTTGAGATACCAGCTAAATATGCTGAAAAAATGGAAAAGATCTAGAGATATATTCTTTGGTCTGGTCTTGAGGAATAGAAAAGATACCCTCTTGTGGCTTCGAATAATATTTTCCTCCGCAAGAGTTATGGAGGTCTTTGAATTAGGAAACTAAAACATCTTAATAAGGCTCTTCTAGATAAGAAGATCTAGCACATTTTCAATAGTTCAAGGAAATGGAGAGATGTTTTAGTGGAGAATTATATTAGAAGGCCTTCTCTACATTTCTTCTCAATGATCCTAACATCCTAAATGGTTCGTTCATTTGGAATGGTATTCTTAAGGAAAGAGACGTGGCTAATTCTAAGACCAAATGGAAAGTGGGAAATGGTGAAGATATCCTCTTCTAGCATGATAACTAGTTTATTCAAGGTCCTCTCACTAACAGTTCTATTTATGACATCTGGGAAAATATTTGTATTAGAAAATTTGGATTGAAAGTTAGAGACTATAGAATAGACCAGGGATGGAGAGACCTATCTCTCATTTCGAATGATCTCAAGCCAATAAGTGTGATGATGAATTCAATGATCTTGAAGAATAAGAGGGATGAATTAATATCTGAGGATAATCCTAATAGTTGCTACTCAGTGGCATCGGGGTATAATTCCCTATAGAGCCAAAAAGAGAAATCTCCATGGGTTAAGGCCTAGTTGCTTAGCCTTACCCCTAAGATTAATATGTTCTTCTAGATGATGTTATAAGATAAAATTCTTGCTTTGGATAATCGAGCAAAGAAATGTCAGTATATCCCAAATAGATGTATTCTTTGCAAGCATCAATTAGAGTTGGTTAATCATATTCTTATCCATTGTCCATACTTCATGTAGGTTTTGGATTTTCTCACAAAGAAATATGGGGTTACTTGGTGCAAGCCAGGTAATATTTTGAATTTCTTTTGTCAATGCGATAGTATGTATAAAGGAACAAATTTTTATGCTATAAGCTCCTAGACTTTGCCTCACTTCTGCTGGGGAGTTTAGAATGAGAGAAATAATCAAAATTTTAGAGATTGGGAGGAACCTTCTTATGTGTATGTAGAAACAATCAATATTAATATGAAGGAAAGCTTACAGATAAGAAAGGGGGAGATATTGAAGATGGAGGTAGGAATAAGGAAAAGGAAAAGGACATGAGAACTAAAAGACAAGAGGTGAAATCAAAACTCCCACTTGAGCATTGTAATAAAGCCAAATTTGATGGAGTGGTTAAAGGGAATCCTAGTCTTTCAAGATGTAAAGGAGTAATTAGAAACTATCATGGTGGAGGAGTTGCTCCTCTCTCTTACCCCTTGGGAATCCAGAAAAATTATTATCCTAAAGCCATTGTTGCTCTTTACACTATTAAATTAGCCCTGGATGTGGGAGTCAAAAAAGTATGGTTGGAGGGGGACTCAAATAATATTATTAGATGTATCAAATTGGTTCTTCATCCCACCTAGATTGAAGAAATCTATAAAACACTTGGTGAATTTGAATGCATTTCTGTAAGCCATGAGTACAAGGAGGCTAAATTGGTGACTAATTGGTTCTCCAATGAAGCAATAAAGAAAGAAATGGTGATGATATGGAATATGGGTAGGAATATTCTGGAAGACACAAAAAGCCTAATCGACCGAGAGAGGATCTAGGGAGGTACAGGTGAAATCCTAAGTTAATGATGGAAATTAAAACAATTATAGTAAATAGGGAAGGAACAGATGGGTGACATTTAGCATGTCAAATTGACATGCTTTATGGGGCATCTATTTTCCTTACCATTTTTATGATATCAAAAGGTAAAGTGGTAAAAGAAAAAGTAGTTTTAAATAGAATATATAGTAGATTGAGAAAGAGAAATAGAGGATGTAATTTATGAGAATTGTAAATATTTAGGCTATAGAGATGGTGGGTGAAAGGGGTGTGAAAGAGCTAGTAGGTGAGGGAGACAAATGGAAGCAAAGAACCAAAGTTCGGGAGAAGCTTGAAAAGGGTGGAATTGCAAATCATATCACCAAGCTTCATGGATATGACATAGTGATAACCAATATTATGGTCAATTTGTGGAAGGATTGTAGGGTTAAAGTGGATGGGGTATCATATCAAAATACTGTGGAGGTCATCACCCATGTCACTGAAATTCTAGAGGAGGGGTTAAAGTTCTATAGAGATAAAAAGATGTTTGTGAATGCAATTAAGGATTTTGCCAATAATACAAAAGAGAAAAAGGAACTAGTGAAATGCAAGACCTACTATGAGATGGAATTATTTAAGAAACTTTGGAGGTATGTGATAAGGGCCATTATTGAGTATATATCTCTAGATACTAGATTTTATAGGGTTAGAACCCATCATTTAATTTATCTTAATCATTTTTGTTATGGGGTTAAGGTTTCCTTTCCATTTTATTTGTATTCTTCCATGAACAAGAGCATTTCTTGGAAAAAGAAAAAACCTACTTCTAACCCAGCCCTACATGACGGTTTACTTCTCTTGATCTATGAGCATTTTAAGGCTCAATCTAGGAGTAAAACCATGGCTCATGAGGGGGCTACTTTAGAGAAGACAAGGTGTTCTAACTTCTCCTTAGATTTGGAAGAGGTTTAGAGTATAAGCTCAGAGGAGGAGGAAGATTATGTCTCATCTAGAAAGAAGGAAAGTGGAAAAGATAAGGAAATTCCTACTTCAACTAAAGTTTTGTGTAGGAAAAGCCTCAGGGTCCTTTGGCCCAAAATTGCTAGTCAGGTGGAAGAAGAGTAGAATGAAGAAGGTGAAGATATGGATACAGATGAGGAGAATAAGGATGAGGAAGATGAATATATAGAGGATCCAGTTGATAACCCTAGAAAGAAGCAGAGGAGGATGAAAGAGGGGGACACACTTTTAGAGGGGAAAACTATTTCTGGTCTAGAGATTTCTATGCTTCCTCCCTCTCCAAGTCCAAGCATGAAAAGGGGGAAATAAAGGAAGGAAGTGGTGAGGTGGTTATAAAAGATAGGTGTATGGCATAGAAAAAATTTCAATGTCAGAACTTCAAAGATGGGGATTATGAGAGAAGTCACTAAATCCCCAAATTCTTGAAGAAAAAAAGATGGAAAGGTCTAGATGGAGGAACTTATTGATCTGATGTTGGTGGCCATCACTGACAATGTGAGAGAAGGGGGAATGAACCTACTTAACAAGGCAATACATAGCATAATAGACAATTTTAGATCAATTAAATGGTTGTTTCATGAATTGGAGGATGTTAAAGAAATAATTGGATAGCTGGAAAGCTAGGGGAAGAAATTTGAGAAAGTGAATTTGACTAATCAGGTTGGTGAAGAAAAGGATGAGAAATTTGGAGACTTACAACCATAAAATAGGTAACCACATGATCTCTATTGTGAACTCTCTCAATGAAAACATTGTTACTCTTGCTAGAAAGCTAAAAGCTAGAGGTCTTCTAGAGGATAATGAGGGATAGGACAAAGCCAAAGATAGGATGGATGAGGAAACCATCATGGACACAACCCATAGCAAGCTAGATCGGACCTTCTTGAAGAATTAGGAACAAATGGTTGAGGAGTGTCAGAAAGCCTATGAAGCGGAAAAAACTATACAAGACCTTGAAAGGAAGGTAGAGGAGTAAGTAAAGGATTATCAATTTATGTCTTTTGGCTTTTTGGTTTGGCTTTTTGCCTGTCTTTTGATTTGGCCTCTTTTTTGGCCATAGTTTTGTTTCTAGGATTTTTTTGTTCTATTTACAACCCTCTAATATGTAACAAATTTTGGCTTTCAGGATCCCTATAAAACCTATTTTTCTTATCAAAAGCTTTGCAATTTCTAATGACTCTCATTCAATACTACCAGTTTTTGTTGTCAATCAATCACCTCTAACTAGTACTTAGTTAACACTATTTTCTAGCTCTCAACTGCTATTGGAACAACTCAGTCTTCTTGGGATTATGGTAAAATAGACTTGATTCTTCTCTATTTGCTTTTCAAATTATTTCCTATTGACCATGCAGATTCTTACAGTAGTACACTCATCGTTATCTAGATTTTCAATTAGAGGAAACAATATTTTTTTCTTTCCATTCACCTAAAGAGTATATTGATTCAATCTTCCATCATGTACAACATATCTTTCATATTGCTAAGGTCTACGCAACAAAATATGACAACAATCCATAGGCATAATATCACACAAAAATTCATCAATGTAATGTCCAATCTTGAACTTCACAAGGCATTGTTCATGTACCACTATCTTATGCTCATCTTTTATACATGAAACATGATAGGGTTTATGGTGCTTCAAGGTCTACAACTATAAATTTTTTACCAACTCTTTTGATGCCAAATTTGTAGAACTTTCACTATCAATGTTCACTTTACAACATTTTCTAGCCATCTTACATCTTGTCTAGAAAAGACTTCTCCTAAGGATAGGTTCCTCATCACTTCCCTTATTACATAAGGTTATGCTCACATTAGATTTTCTCTAGCATCAGGTCCACCTGGTGAACCCTCATCATCTCCTTGAATCACAACATCTCTATTACCATGTCTACTTTAAGAGGATCTACAATTAAAGGATCTCTATCCCTTTTTACCACATTTGAAATAGTTACCATAGAAACTATTACTAGAATAATAATTACCTCTTCCATGGTAAGAACTAGTACCTCCCTAGTAAGAATTACCAGCTCTCCATTCAATCTTTTTTTTATCATCATTCTTCCATTTAGACTTTCCCTTATCTTGCACACAACTATCAGATCTATCACCTTTTTCATAAGATCTACCTTTGCCTCTTTGGAATCTACCACCTCTACCTCTTTTTCTTTGTTCATGCCTATTTTTCAAGATATCATATGCTTTGAAGACATATTAATAAGCTTCCTCTACACTTTCCAATTTCACAAAACTTATCTCATCTCGAACTCCAAATCTTAATCTAGTTAGGTACCTTGCAATTTTATAAACATCATCATCCACATGTCCAAATCTAATGTACAATCTATAATATTCCGCAGTATACTCCTTCACACTCATCTCTCTTTGTCTCAAATTTTACACCTTTTTCAACAAGCTAACTTGATAATTTCAATGGGAAGTAATTTTTTGTTTAACTTTTTCACCATTTTCACCCATGTTCTAAACTTTTCCTTTTCTCTCCTTTGTCTATCAGTATATAAATTCTCCCACCATAGTGAGGAATGTCCTTTTAGCATGGTGACTACAATTTTCACCATCCTATTATCATGAGTGTTTTCATACTCAAATAACTTTTCCATATCAGAGATTCATTCTAACACAAAATTTGTATCCAATTTTTCATCACAAGGAACAACTTCTACAATAGGCTTTGAATATGCCCTAGTCAATAATTTTATCAATCTTTCTTCATCTTGATCATTCTTAGGTTTTGGATTTTGTTTTGGTGCTACTAATTCATCATCACCGACAGCATCAAGATGTGCTCCTCTCCTCTAGGTTGTTTCTACAATATCTAATGTAGTTTCAATTGTCTCAATGTATCTAATATTGCATTACCAACATTTCCTCTACCTTGAACCATCTTTGACAATCAAGCTCCTACAAGATTGTAACCCTCTTCATGCTATACATCATATCCATAGATTTGTAACCCTACAACCAAATTCACTTAGGGTTATACATGATTCAAACAACACAAGGATGAACCTTAGCTCAGATACCACATGACATAGGGAGATAGTAGAAAACTAGGGCCAAAGGTACACCCAACTATCCAAACCATCCACAAGAGTTAACATAGTGGAAAATAACACAAACAACAACCACCAAAGGAGGTAGGAGAACACAATGTTTTATAGATTCATCAAATAATCAATATACATGCCTAGTTGTTGGCCTTCTAGGTTGCAGCCAAATAAAAATACATCCAAGCTCCGCAATCCAATTTTGAAACTCATATTTCTAGACACATGCTTCCCTCTTCCCAGAATCATCTCTCTCTTCTTGATAACTCAATCCTAGACCTCCTTAAATACTTGTGTGGCCATAGGGTGTCCTATCACAAACCTAAACCTTCCAATAAATGCATGCATAGCCACAAGTTGTCTTACATCAAATATTAACTACCTATCACAATATTAAATGCAAAGGTTGTTCAAATAGGAAACCACACAGACAACTTCATCAAAGATGGACCAAGAAAATTTTGTCAGTCGATAATTCTTGACAACCACCCAAACTTAGAAAATACATGAACTTGGTAACAACACAAACTTGATACCCATGTCAACTTCAAAAACCACTCAAACTCAGCATCCAAATAATAACTTGGTAAACAAATAGCACTTGGCAATAAAGGATGATGTGGCAACAAAAGAACACTTGACAACAAAAGGCAGTCGATAGCCACTGCAAACTCGACATCAACTAGGAAGCT
Source organism: Cupressus sempervirens (assembly GCA_028749045.1). Lineage (NCBI taxonomy): Eukaryota > Viridiplantae > Streptophyta > Pinopsida > Cupressales > Cupressaceae > Cupressus > Cupressus sempervirens. Next base: position 159,827,192 of record CM053793.1, on the reverse strand, counting down.
CACCATCTACTAATTGCTCAACAATAATTGAGAACTCAGTAATGTAATACATTGCAACTCAACAAAAACTAAGAAAACTAAAAAATGTGTAGGATAATAGTGCATCCCAGGATGCTCTTGCATCATTATTCAAGTAACATAAGTCCACCATGGGGGGAGGGGTAAATTGTAGAACCTGAGAATAGAAGATTAAATAATTGGGATAAATTCTTTGGGGTCCAATTGTTGACTTATGGAGGTATAAATAGGATTAAAAAGATACTAGAAGGGTGGGGTGAATTATAATCTTAAACACTTTAAACTTTTCACCAGTTCATTAACATCTATTAGTAAACATACATAGTGTAAATTTATTGTAACATGTAAGTCTGATCTATCACATGCATGAAAAGAAATACATAACACAATAGTTTTTATATAGAAACCCTCTAAGATAAAGGTAAAACTAGGGTGGGGTTGACACCCTCAAATTTTCACTATTGCAATAATAAAATTAACTTGTTATGGTTACAATGTTTGATCATAATATATCATCTACCCTATGAGGGGTCTGCCCTATTAAAAGATTAAGAGAGTTCTAGGTATCACATTGTTAGAGGATTTAACACTTACAAAAAAGTAGAATTTGTTATGATATGTACAAAGTTTTATTTAGAAAACTCTATTAAGAGATTTACCCTATTTCAAGTTGATAAGAACTGCTTCAGTACTTGACTCTTAGATTACTCTGTATGTTGGTTTCTTTTCTTCTCCTTACTAATTGATCCTCTCTTGTGATATGATAAACTTTTCTTCCCTTTTTAATTCACTTCTTTGAATAGGTCTTTTGCTAAGTGATAAGAAAACCCTTTCACTAACTTTTGATCTAATCTTGATCCATCACTCACATATTAATTCTTGTTCACATGCATACACTTATCCATTATTTTTCTTTCTCTCTTTTTCTCTATCACACATGAAGTGATCTAGGTCAAAATCTCTATTTAAAGAGTTTAACAAAAGAGTTTTCTAGATTCTTCCATAACAACCTCTTCATCTGAGCCATTGGTCACACAACATAAAGATATGTAAGCCACATCATTAAAGTGTAAAATATCTATAACAACCTTTACAAATATTAAATATTTTTTAACAACCTTTTCATTTATTAAATTTTCTTTCCAAGTTGGTTTGGAAATTTTTTTGCCTCATAATCTATTCAATTTCTAACCTTTATTTAACGCTACATTGCTTGGTCTTTATTATTTTCTATAGGCCAACATTTCTTTCACTAGATTTGTATTGTGCTTGGCACACACTATCTAACTTGACACATGTATGCTTGAAACATGCTTGGTGACTATTGAGATTAGCTCATATAGAAAATATTTACTAACAATAAACTTACTTAGCTCCTATAGAGTTTGGTACATACTTTCTTATGTAAATGACTCAACCTATAAAGAGTAGATTGGTTGTAGTGATGACTTTTTGACTCTACTTTGTAAATGAATAAGTGTTCAACACTTATAGATAGCAATGGTTAGAGATACCATCACCAATTAGTTTCAGTGGAAGAGAATCCTTTCTCCAAGTCCTCCAAAATACCCACACTTCCATAGTTGTTATCAAGGAGCTCATCCTTTTTGTTCTTGGCTTTATAAGGAGGTAGCATCCTAACCCCTAGATTAGAAGAATTCTTGGGAGTAGTAAGATTTTGGGATTGAATAAAAACTTTTTTATCTCAAGAAAATGATGAGGGGAGGAGTACAGGGGTAAATTCTAGTGGAACCCATAGATTCTAAATAAAATCCTTTTATGATTTTCAAGGGAGCCTTTTGCTTTACATTTTTGAATAGACAGAGAAAGGGAGGATTAAATCCAAAAAGAAAAATAGAACAAATCCTTCATGTGGAAATGATTCAACATAGGGAAAATATGGGAGTGAATCCTTTTGTGCCTTCTTTTGTAGACAATAAATTGGACGAGAACCTTGACCAAGGCCTTCCAACCCCTTCCATTGCCTCTTTCTTAAATACATGATGCAATTTAGGGAATTTTTCATCTAACTCCCTAAATACCTCTAGAGATTTCTTTGAAGACATTTCAGTATATGTTGGAATCTTGACCCCTTTCATGCTTATCCCACCAATGGTAGAGATGGACTTCTGAGTTATGAAAAATATAACATATCCCACCATGACCTTACCACCATCCCATGACTCCAAAATTTTTTTGAAATTTTTGGATTGTATCTCTTAATGCCCATGATATAATTTTTCAACCATTCTTCTTAAGAATCTCATAGTGCTTCATATCATTTTGGTACTCTACCCATTCATCAGGCTCAATCTAATATGAGTCTCTTCCCATCCTTCTACTATGATGAATAAAGTAAAAAAACATGGATTCATGAACTAAAAATTCCATAGATGCCAAGACTAAAAAGAAACTCAATCTTTTCTTTGTAGTGACATTAAGCAAAAAAATCAAAATGGCACTCTAGCTTATAAAAATTATGTGGCAAATGGAAGGTCTATAAATAGTAATAATGACAACATAAATAATGCACAATTTGAGTGAGATCATGAAAAATCACTTTGTACACCTTACAGGGATAGATAGAGGGTTATCCAAAATTTTGAATCTATCTATAAATTTCTCCACACTCACTAACCTATCTACAACATGATTTCCCTCTCAATATGTGTGTCTAAATGAAAAATTGTCAAAGTTTCTTAAGATGTGTTTAATTAAAAAAATTAAATCCTAACCATTCCACCTTGTCAATGCCACATCCTCTTAAAAATTAATGATTTTTAAATAATTCACTTCAATGATAAACTTTCTTATATTTTGCCTAGTCAACAATAGGACCCCATGGTTATTCTTTTGAGTAGTTTTTGACAATGACTTTCAAATTGGTTAAATTGAATTGTCATTACTAACCGCTAAATATTTCTTAAATTTTTTCCCATCTCTGTTATATTCACTCATTTTATTCACAATTAGCATTTAAAAAGTTACATTGCTAATTTGAGGAAGGGTACTCCCCTTAATACCATAAACACATAATAGAAACAAAGAAACAAAAACAATAATGAGAAAAAAATAGGGGCTTCTTATTATCATTGAAAATGTGGAATTATAGAATTCACAATTAGAATATTCTAATTCACATGGACACTTTTCATTATAGTAATCTACAACAAAGTTGTGAACTATCACCTAGAGTTGCCCTACACGATGTTTAGGCTTTTCCTAAATAGACAGATTTATGTCACCTAGAAAGGTTCCAAACACTCCAATTTAATACCTAGGGTTGATAGACCCTAAAAATACACATAGATTACACCAAATATACTTTTGACATTTATTTTTTAAATTTTGGGTAGCTCAAATTCGGAAGGCCACAACTCTCAAACCATTGCACTGATTGGCTATTATAACAACTTTTCAAAAATCTAGGCTCCTGATCTACAAGATCAAATGAATGAAAGTGCCCATGCATCAAATTTTTTGACCTCATCTAGGGCCCCTAGGGCCTTCAAAATAGAGTAATCAACCTTTGTGTAGAAAATTAGCACATTCTAAGCTCATATAAAAAACTTACTAAAAATAGTAAGTTCCAAAAAATAATAACCCCCTCATCTACTAGTCCTAGTTAAAGTAGAAAAGGCAAAAAATAAAAATATTTTAGGTTGATGGAATATTTCCTTACACCCAAGATGGTCCTACATCATACACTCAGGGTAATTTGAGAAATGAGTTTGTCATATCTCAAGTGTTTAGAGGAAAACCAAAATGGTTAACCTCCACCCTTCCTATCCATGATGAATCCTCTACCAGCCTCCCTTTCCATTTGACTAGGTTTCTTCATAAATTTTCTTCCTTGTAATTTTTCCAACATGACTATCAAGTATCTCCTCAATTTCCTTTGTAGCTAAACTGGATACTGGAATACTCCAATGTGCTTCCACCACTTTATCTCCATCACCTCCTTCATAATACTCTATCAAATCTTAAATGTTAAATACTAGTAAAATATTCAATTCAGTAGGTAACTCAACTTCATAGCCATCTCTAGAATCATGTCTTTTCACTATATTACTCGGTCAAAACTTCTTCATCTTTAGCTTATCATATATACCCAATAGAAGATTCTCTTTTCTCAAATGTTTTGTGACTTCATCCCCAATGTCAAATTCCTTATACCTCATTTTCACATCATCCTTAGCTTTATACTATGTATATATCTTTAGAATGTTCTTCCTCACATCCTCATGGATATTCTTCAAATGTTCAACAAAATCTTTTGTTTCAACACTACCTGTCTCTCCTTTACCAAACTATCTCAATTCACAACCATTTCTAGGACTGGCCCCATATACAATTTGCAATGATGATTTACTAGTATTCTTGTTGACATAATTATTATATGAAAAGTGTGCATGTGGTAAAATAATATCCCATCCTTTTGGCTTGTCTCTAACCAAACAATTTAGCAAATTTCCCAAAATCTAGTTCACAACTTCCATCTAGTCATCGATCTATGGATGATGTGATGAACTAAACTTTGAATCCATCTTCATTTTCTTCCATAATGTATGCTAGAAAAGCCCAATGAATTTGGTATCTTGATCTAAAACTACACTCTTTGGTAGATCATGTAGTCTCTATTGGAAATCTGATTGAAAAGATCACTAATGAAGAAGATTGATTGAAAGAGGGAGATTGGTGTTAAGAGAGTGTTTTCAATCATTGTTTTATCATTGATGTCAAACCTACTATTTGTAGGAATGGAAATTTCTTACAAGATCCAAGTACTATTACTTAGTTGATTGATGAAGAGGATTTAATCAACAAGATGTAACAAGAGCACCTAAGGGAAAAGTTGAGTTATGATATTGTAATGAAGTACAAGGATTAGTTAAGACAATGGTTAAATGATGTATTGATAACATACTTTAAGATGCTAAGGTTGACTACACTTAGAAACATTGGAGGAAGAAGTTGTAATGAGGTTTACTGCAAAGATTAAACCAAGTTCATTAGTGGGTGGCAAGCAAGCTAGTTAAAGCTAAGAAAATTCTCAGTTGAAGCTAAGCAAATTTTCAGTTGGAGCCAAGCAAAAGGAAAATCTAGTGTGTGCCAAGTGATCTTCAGGTGCCAAGTGAAGTTCAAGTGTCAAGAAAGGTATCAAGTGTCGAGCATCAAAAAATCTTAGTTGGTGTTAAGTGAACTTTAGGTGCCAATCATCAATAAAAATGTATTTGATGTTGAGTAACTTAGTATATGCCAAGGACCACGATTTCAATAATGCCGAGTTGCTACATTATTGAAAAAGTCTAAGGTTTGCCAAATCTAAGTTGACATAGTTGCTACCTTAAATTTTGTGAACTAGTTGGAGGATAAGATGATGATCTGGTGGCACAAAATTCTATGTAAACCATTTTTAGATAAATTCAAAAGGATTATTCAAGAAGTTTCTAGAGGAAACACAATATGGGTTAGATACAATGAATCCTACCTAATACATATGAATTAAAATCAAAGGAAGAAAGAATAGAGTGGGAAAAGGGAGTTCCAAACTACTATTTAAGGAGTCATAGACCAAGAAGCAAATGATGCTACTACTAAAGGGCCAAATTGTGAAGTGATTAGAAGGGTGTCAAGGAGAAGGCATCTAGGAGAATGAAGAGCATAGAGGGTTTTCTTCGACAAGTGGTTAGAGAAAGATGATTGTATTGGTACATTGAGCATGGAGACTCAAGGAGACTAAGGTTGAAAGGAGGGAAAGCTAACAGAGTTGTAGAGATTGAAGGCTAGGCAATCTGAAGAGCTGAAGAGTGATCTGAGATCTACAAATAAAGTTGTATGTTATAATTAGGTCAAATATTTTCTAATACTCTCTAGAAATTGTATTAGATATGAAAATCCCATGGACATAGGTTGTTTTAATAGCCATTTGTAAATGTTTTAATAGCATGGCATTCCAAATGAATTTTCTAAAGTCCTCTAACTAGGCCCCCTTCTAACATGGTGGATAAATTCTCTGATAAGGTCACATTTAATAGTGTGTTCTAAGCCTTTAACAGGGCAGGCCTTTCAATGGGCATCACTTCAGAAGAGTGATAATTGAGTAGTATTTTACTGGTATTTTTCCCCAAATTGGGTTTCCATGTAAATCACAATGTTATCTTTTGATCCTTTTATGTGTTATGCTTGCATCTTGATTTACAGTAACCTACTAAATAGGAAAGCTAAAGCGTCAATGAATGAATGGTTGAATGGGCTCACCACACTTAGTGAAAAAGTTTGAATTGGACATTTGGACCATGAATAACTAATTCACCCCCCCCTCTCTCAATTATTTTAAAGCATTTCTAACAATTGGTATTATAGCTATCTGCTGATTTAGTTTCAAGGTACTAGAGGCAAGAAGATCAAGATGTCCAAGAGAGAATTTCCCAAGCTCAACAAAGATAAATTTTTTGCATGGAAGAGTCTAATGAAATTGCACCATGGATCAATAGGTGACTATGTACAAATCTCAATTGGAACTAAACATGTAAATTCAGCTAGACCGCTTACTGCAGATGATTTGAACTAAAGGAAAGAACACAATCAAGCAATGCTAGAGATTGTCTCTATACTCAACTATGTAGAATATGATGACATCAAATATTGTGACACTGCATTCAAGATGTGGAAAGTCCTAACAAATATCTATAGAGGAGATTAGAATGTCTAGAGAGCAAAAAGAGAAAGCTTTAGAGGAAAATTTGGTGACATGAAAATGAAGGAAGGTAAAAATGTTGCTCAATATGCTGCTAGAATGAAAGAAGTGGTAAGTGCAATAAGAAGTCTAGGTGGTCAATTGGAAGAAGAAACTGTCAACAAAAAATACGTAAGAACTCTGCTCCCTATCTATGCTATTAGAGTTTTAACCATCCAAGAGCTAAGGTGTGTACAAGGAAACACACTTACCTTTGAAGGTATAGTGGGAAGACTTACTGCATTTGAATTGTCCAACTTTGAAAACTATAGACCTAAGAACCTTGAATCTAATTTCAACGCTAAGATGAAAAAAAAAGAAATTGAGGAGGAGACATCAAACAAGAAGAGAAGAAAAGGAAAACATGCATCCATTGATAGTAGCACATATGAGGAAGATGTGAAACAATTAGAAGCACTACTAGCTAGGAGATTCCATAGATGCAAAGGTAAATTCAAAGGTAAGTTCCCTATCATATGTTTCAATTGTAATGAAGTGGGTCATATTGCTATAATATGTACACAAAAGAAGAACTACAAAGAATGAAACAAGTACATGAACAAGAGAGAAGATGATAGAAAAGACTACAAGGATAAATGAAAAAGATGCTACATTGTTGAAGAAGATTATGATGAAAATGATGATGAAGTAGTCTACATGGCCATGATGGATGAATTAGATAAAGATGAAGATGAAGTCACAACATTGGTTACTTGTGTAAACAAGAATGACAAGTTGATCATAGATAGTGGATCCTCACATCACATGATAGGAGATAGAACTAAGTTTATTACCTTTACTCAATATAATGGAAATAGTGTTAGATTTGGAAATGGTGCTCCATGTTAGATCAAAGGGAAAGGTTCCATTAAAATTACTGAGAAAATTTCATGTGATAATGCATACTATGTTGAAGGATTGAAGTACAACTTGTTGAGTATATCGTAATTAGACAATGTAGGTTGCGAACTAGAATTTGGAAAAATATCTTCCAAGATCTATGATACTAATGGAAATCTAATAAGAAAAGGTGAACAAACTAGGAGTAACTTGTTTTACCTAGTTATGGAAGATGCAACTTGTCTTGTTGTTAGACTTGATGATGTGTGGTTATGGGATAAAAGATTGTGTCATGTTAACTTTGACAATCTAATTAGCATTAGAAAAAAGAAAAAGGTCAGAGGGTTGCCTAAACTAAAGAAACCTGAAAACACAATGTGCAAACAATGTCAACTAGGAAGATGACTAAGTCTAGTTTCAAAAGAAAAACATACACTTCCAAGGAAGTACTAGATCTAGTTTATAAGGACTTATGTGGTCCAATAGAAGTGCAAAGCTACCTAGGAGACAAATACATAATGCTATTTGTAGATGAATATTCAAGGGTGATAAATACTATGTTTTAGAAGCAAAAATTTGATGCATTTCAAATGTTCAAGTGGTATTTGGCCAGAGTTGAGAAGGAAATAGGAAAGAGTCTAAAGTGCCTAAGATTAGATAGAGGAGGTGAGTTTACATCAAAATAATTTGAGATGTTCTACAATGACAAAGGTATCAAAAGGAAAACATCAGCACCAAGAACTCCAGCCTAGAATGACATTGCTAAAAGAAGGAATAGATCAGTGATAGACTGTGCAAGAATTTTGATGATGGATAAAAATATTGCTCTAAAGTATTGGAGAAAAGCTATAAGCGCTATTGTTTACACCCTAAATAGAGTAGAAGTCAAGAAAGGCATGAATGCAACAAATTTTTAATTATGGTATGGTCACTCACCTAATGTAAAAAATTTCAAAGTATTTGGTTGTAAATGTTACATTCTAAATATTACTAGAAATGGCTAGTTTGATGCAAAGAGTGATGAAGGCATATTCCTTGGATACTCCACTAGAAGCAAAACATATAAGTGTTTGAATACTAACATTGATAAGATTGTGGAGAGAACGAATGTAAATTTTGATGAGCATGCAGAAGTACAAGTTGGTGAATCCAAGCAATGAGAAGATTATAGATCTTTTGTATACTCTTATCATTTTTTTTCACTCGCCAAAGATTCAAATTTCAAATGTTTGGCTCATCCAACAGCTAATTCCCAAAGATAATACAATTTTAATGCCAAGCCTTATGATATATTTTTTGGCCCACAAGTTTGTAATTGTAAAATCTGATGAAGATATACGGTTGGCGCTATCTCGCCATCGAAAGCTGCGCAAGATTTACGTTCATGACATGGCGCCCTAATGCCACATGTCCGGTGGGTCCAAACATGTTTTGACGGGTCAAAAAAGTTCCATGGTACTGTGGGTGCTATGTCGCTATCATGTGTTGGCTAGAAAATCTTCATAGCGACATAGCACCCGATGGAGAAATTTTCACAGCGGGCAGGTTACATCATCGAAAAATGTTTGCGGCAGGTCGGACAAATATGTGGTTCACAGGCCAATAGGGAGGTGCAAAGTGTATGAGTTAGAACATATGTGGTTCACAAGCCTAATGATTTTTAGAGGGAAGTATGTGTAGAGTACGAGGTGGTTCTGATTTTCAGATCAAAATTGATCTACGATGGGCGCCATCGCGCTATGGAAAAGTTGTGGGAGATTTACAACAGTGACATAACGCCTGAGCACCATGTGTCCCTCAGTAGGGTCAAAGTAGTATAGACCCTCTAGGTTGGTTCCTTGTCATACCAAGGTGGTTCTTCATTACTCCAATGGGGAACAACTACGTATGGCAGGTCAGAATACAGTCAGCGCATGGAACCAGATCTTCAACGTTGCCAGTGCAAGAAAAGGTTAACTTTTCCACTGTCAGATCTGCAGAAATCAATGGCAGGTCCCATCGCACTATGGATAAGCTGCATTTGTTTTGTGTTAGCAACATGGTGCTTGCAAGACATGTGTCCTCCTGGGTCCAGGGTCAGAGGCACAGGAAATACAGACAGCAATACGTGGCCGATTTCTATTGATCGATGCATTGAGGAGCAGTATCTATTGCTTGTTGTCAGATAAAGGAAAATTGATGGAAGGCACCATGTCACCATGATGAAGTTGCATGATCTTTACCATGGTGACATAGTTCCCTTTCGCCACATGGATTAGTGAGGCTAGGTCTCGCTAGGGTACATCAGTTACGTACTACCAGGTGTCATTCGAGTGTGGTGCAATTGCTGAGGTGGCACTAGATATGATGGGCCCAGGGTAAAGAAAGCACAAAGCATGATGAGTCTTCACGATCGTCAGATCAGGGCAGATCAACAAGAGGCATCATCTCGCTATGATAAAGTTGTGTGACCTTTACCATAGTGACATAGCATCTTGCTGACGCATGTCTCACTGGTAGACCAGGGTTGACGGTTAGCAGCTGGCAGTTAGTGTGATTGCTACAGTTAACAATAACAGTTTGAAGGATGGCACGGTTAGTTCAATAAAAGGAGGTCAACCATAGAGGACTTCCCATATGGTAGAATGAAAAGAAGCGATTGGCTCGCATGGCCCAGTTGGCTTGTGAAACTAGGTTGACCCTCTGACGCCCCGCTAATTCATGAACCAAAAAATGAAGGTGATCTATTTTGTTGTGCGATCTGATCTTCATGATCAATCCAAAACCACCAGAAATGAATACAAAATATAGGAAGAACACTCCACTATCTTAGTCGATCCATCTACCAGGTCAAAGCGCAATTATGGTACCATTTTCAGTCCTCTCAGACACTTTTTGCAACAAAGATTAGATTTTCCTTAGATTTCCATGATTGTCCTCCACAAGACTTAATGGATGGTAGTTGCAGGGTCACTTCAGCAGAAAAAGATCTCAGTTATGCCTGAACTATAAAGGCAGATTTTGTAGTTTTTGTAAAGGACTTCTCTCTCTGATTTTTCCTCAGGTTTTTCTCTGCAATTCTTGTGTGAATTCCCCTATGCCTCTGAACTGTCTGATTCTCCATTTATCTCCTTTAGCCATTGGTATTAAAGTGCAAGAATTATTTTCCTGTGCCATTGTTTTGTGGAAATCTGTAACTCACATGACTGTATCTCTACTAGCCTATGAATGATATATAAGTGAATTTCTTCCTTGTGTCATTCATCTTGGTTTTCTGATCTGTATGTGGTTATTTGATGAAAGCAAGTCTAGATGTGTATATCCTTAGTTTCATTCTGGTTTAGTAGCACATGTATGGGTAGAGAATTGATCCGAACACTCTATTTTGGTGCATCACCTCCTTAGATTAGAACTAGGTAGATTTTCTTTCGTGCTCTCTTTCTCCCTTTTCCTCTCCAAGAGTAGTTAGGTGCACCCTGATAGTAAGAGTAAGCCGGCCTTCTCCAGAGACTCAACCTCATAGTTCAAGTCCCACAGCTTGGAGGTTGTTTCCATGTTTCACTAGGTTGTCCTCACACATAGGCCTTGGACAAGGGTGCAAACCTTAGTGACAACAATTTTTGGCACGCCTGTGGGACTCATCCTTTAACAAATTTAAAGTCTACTAGTGTCAAGAAGAAAGAGTTTCAGAGATTAATGCAGAAGAGGTAGTTTTGGCTTCAGTATCCAAGCCTTCAAGAGGCTGATTCTTCAAAGTACTTGGTGACTCTGAACATCAATATCTAGTTCCAGGCCAAAGTTGCAGAAATTCATGCCTAGAGCTGAAACAAGGGCATCTTCTAGAGGTAAATTTCAATATCAAGAGCTTTCTCTTTCAAATCCTAGAAGAAGGAGGACTAGAACTTCATTATCACTGGTTAGGGGTGTATTAATAGTTAATATACCTATGAGATCTATCTCTACTCCTCTTGTTGCTCAAACTCATCCTAGATTGCCATCAACACTCATCAATAGAACACTTGTTTACATGGCACAGCCAAGAGTGCATGCTTTTTCCACCTTTAATGGTGGAAGTCCTCTATTTTTAGCTCAAAGACATGATATACCATTATCTGCACTCAAGAGTATACCTTATTTTTTTGGCAAAACTTCCATCTCCCCTTTAGAGCATATTCAAGAAGTAGCAAATGTCTATAATATTCATGGTATCACAGAGGATGATGTTGTTGTCAAAATTCTAGCCTCATTTTTAAAAGGGAAAGCATTATAGTGGTATAGAGGCTTAGCTAATGGTTCTATAACTGATTGGGATGGACTAGGAGCAGGATTCTGCAAACATTTTGAGGATAGAAGTGACCATCTGTCACTATTAGAGTAGATGACTACTATAAAAAGGCCCCCCCATGAATGTATGACTGATTTTAATTATAGATTTCAAAAGACATGGGATAGAATACCTACTTTGGTGAAACCTACCCCTAGTAATGCCTTCTTGCATTACCTTAGAGCCTTTAATAGTGATATTGCCACTACAATCCAAACTATGGGAGGAGATACCTTGCCTAATGCTTATGAGATAGCCATAAAAGCTGAGAACATCCTGATACAAGGAGGAAAGTTGGCTCCAAGGCCCCCTATGTCTTTCTTTCCTGATGTTCCCAACCACCAACTAGCAATAGCCCCTCTTCCTACAACTTCTACATCACAAGCCCTTACTCCGGTCCCTCAAGCTTCCACATCCTCAAATGGGATAGATGAACTCAAAGAAATGCTCCAAGGTCTAGTGCTAAATAAAGATAAAAGAGAGAAGACCCTTGATAAAAAATTGCAAGAGCAGGGGAGGGAGTTGAAGGACCAAGGAAAGAGATTAGTAAATAGTTTCTCCATGATACAAAAAATGAGTAACAATGTGGTGGCCTTGGAAAGGCAGCAAGCTCAAGGTGGCAGGCCTCCGCAACTGCAATATCAAACTCCAAATGGTGGTAGGCCTCCTAATCAGTGGAATAGCTCTTTTGATCAGGGTAGGCAAAATAGTCATGCTTCTTCTTCAAGCTCAAATCAGAATAGAGCTATAGTCCTTCAAAATAACTTGGCCAAAGATCAAGATTTCTATCCTTCCTGCAACTATTCTTATACCTATTACATGTGCCAAAAGGTAGAATCTTATTTGGCCTTGACTGACCAAGAACCTACAACAAAGAAGTCATACAAGGAGGATCATCCCAATGAGGCCTCATATATTCAAGGACGTGATGATTGCTCTTTCATGAATCATCAGATTGGGGAGAATTGTAATGTAAACCATGATTCTGTTGCTCATAACACAAGAAGTAAGAAGAGAGCTATGGAACATGATGCCCCTCCTTCTCCTAGGAAATCCTCAACTTCAACTGCTACACCTCATATACATGCAGCAAATGAACAAACAAGTACTTTACAACAGCAAAAACAAGATTCTAGAAAGAAAGATTCAAGTGATCCTTATGTTGCCCCATCTCAACCTCTTATAAGTGCAGCTCCCAAAGTTTCTACCAAAGTTTCCAATACACCATTCAATTTGGTAGAGAAAATGAAGAAGACAAATGTGAATATTTCTATGTGGGATGCTATTGCTACCATACCAATACAGAAGAGGATGTTGTAGCAAGAATTAGAGAAGATTGAACCCAAGGATCAATCATCTACCATGGAGAGTGCCACAAGCCTAGTACAACCAGTAGGGGATGTGGAGACAAATAAAAAGGTTAGACCTCCTCCATTCTATGTTTCTCTGATTATAGGAGGCAAATTAGTCCACAATTGCATTATAGATTCACAGGCTAACAACTCAGTAATGCCTAGGTGTGTTGCTGATGCTTTAGGAATGAAATATGAGCCCATTGTTAGCGATGTCTTACAATTACATGGTAGTACTATCAAAACTGTAGGTATCCTTAGGAATGTGGAGATGGCCCTACATGCATGCCCTAGTTGCATTGTGATTCAAGACATATGTGTTGCTGAAGTCAAGCCCTATTTTTCTATTTGTGTTTCAAGAGACCTCACTGCTCAAATTGGTGGATTCATATCTTTTGATTGGTCATATATGTCATTTAAGACCAGATATGGAGCCAATGCCTCAATTAGAGCAGAACCTCAAGCCCTTCATCATACTGAATCTTACAACCCCAACCCCATCAACATGAATTGCCCTATTCTAGAGATGGATGAAAATGACATAGTAAATGAGCTTGCCACTTCCATAGCAGAGATTTCTGATTTCTTCTTGGATGAGTGGGCAAATGCATATCAGTTTGAGCCTATGATAGAGAATCTTGAGATAGGCCTTAGTACATATTGCATAATAGAGAAAAATGCTCAAGTTCCTAATCTTATTAGGACTAATGATGATATGAATGGAACATGGAGTATGTAATTTGATGGCTCAAGGAATAGAAATGGATCAGGGGTTGGTGATATGTTGATCTCTCCTACATAAATAAGATACTACTTCTCCTTTAGCCTGCAATTCAATTGAACCAATAATGTGGCCAAGTATGAATCATTGATTCAGGGTCTCTTACTTGCCCAAAAGAGAGGAATTCAAGCCTTGAGAGTATATGGGTATAGTGAGTTGGTAGTTAACCAAGTGAGAAACCAAAATATCACCAAAAATGGCCTGCTCAAATCTTACAAACACAGAGTTTGGGATTTGCTTGAGGGCTTCAATGCATTTAATATATAGAGCATTCCTAGGAAAGAAAATAAACATGTTGATAGACTTGCAACAGTGGGTGCATCTTATGATGTACCAGGGAATCTTGAGAAGAAGAAGAAGAAGCAACAAATAAGGGTAGTAGTGAGGCTTGCCATCCCTAAAAACAACACTCATTGGCAGGTGTTTGATTGTAATGAGAAAATTGCGAGTTTCTTACAGAATGCGGCAAAATTTTCAGATAGGAACTCGTCAAGAATGCAAGATTAGTATGGTGATCAGATCATTCATCTCAGTTCTAAAAAGTTTCCCAAGGGTCTCATTACCTTGGAGAGTGTCTTTAATCTTGATGATCAAACAAGAGGCAAAGGAATGAATCTAGCTGCAGAAAAGGATGATCATGCCCCAGTTACAATTGCTAATGGAAAATCTTTGAATATGGGGAAGGTATGTTCTGAAACTGAGCAAAAAAACTTCATTCAATTATGTCAAGAATTTAATGATGTATTTTCTTGGACATATGATGATTTAAAAGGGTTTTACCCTAGTTTGTTTCAGCATACCATAGATTTAATCGATAGGGCCAAACTAGTAAGGCAAAAATAGAGGCCAGTGAATCCTAAGATTGAACCTCTAATGATAAAAGAACTATCCAAGTTGATAGAGGCTAATATAATATTTCCTATCAAACACTCATCATGGATAGCTAACCTAGTCCCTATAAGGAAGAAAAATTGAG
The DNA here is from genome assembly GCA_028749045.1 of Cupressus sempervirens. Classification (NCBI taxonomy): domain Eukaryota; kingdom Viridiplantae; phylum Streptophyta; class Pinopsida; order Cupressales; family Cupressaceae; genus Cupressus; species Cupressus sempervirens. The sequence continues at coordinate 159,812,183 of CM053793.1, read as the reverse complement.
AAATTAGAATGTGTGTGAACTTTAGAGACCTTAACTAGGCTTCCCTTAAAGATCACCATCCTCTCCCTTCCATGGAGCAGATTCTATCCAGAGTCAGTGGGTCAAGGAGATTCTCTTTTCTTGATGGCTTTTCTGGTTATAACCAAGTGTTGGTTAAAGACTCTGACAGATATAAGATAGTATTTACTACTAAATGGGGCACCTATGCTTATTGCAAGATGCCATTTGGACTAACAAATGTAGGTGCCACATTTCAAAAGGCAATGGAAACGGCCTTTAAAAATTTAATTGACAAATTTTTCTTAGTATACCTTGGTGATATAACTGTATATTCAAAAAATGTAGAAGATCATTTTGATCATCTAAGATAGGTATTTCTAAGATGTAGAGAGTTTGGGGTTTCCCTTAACCCAGCCAAGTGTGTCTTTGCTACAAACCAAGGAAAATTATTACGACACATTGTATCTAAGGATGGGTTGACCATTGATCCAGAAAGAACAAAGGAAATACTTGCCCTTCCTCTTCCTAAACACAAGAAGGGGATGCAAAGTTTCCTTGGTAGAATAAATTTTGTAAGAAGGTTTATTCCTAATCTTGCTACCATGGTGAATCCTCTTATAGCTATGTTGAAGAAAGGTATGGTCTTCTCATGGACCAGGGAAGGGAAGGAGAGTTTTGAAGAGATCAAGGCAGCCATAGCCTCAGCCCCTACTCTCATAAACCCAAATTTTGAGAAAGATTTCATCCTCTACACTTTAGGTGGTGAGCCAAGTATCTCTTCCATCTTGACTCTAACAAATGACAAGGATGAGGAGCAGCCCATAGCCTTCTTTAGTGAAGGGCTCAAGTAATATGAAGATAAGTACAACTTTATTGAGAAGCAGGCCCTTGCGGTCATCAAAGCCTTGAAGAAATTCAAGCACCTCTTATCTCACAATAGGATCCATTTGTTGGTGCCCCATGCTAGTGTAAGAGAATTCTTGTTAAGCAAAGATATTAGTGAAAAGAGAGCTGGATGGATCACTAAGGTAATGGAGTATGATGTTGACATTTAGATTACCAAGCTGGTAAGAGGGAAAGGATTGTTAAAGGAAATGCTGTCAAGCCAAGATTCTGATGAAGAGGCTGCTATGGTAATAATAGAGCAGCAAGAGGTAAGAAATGCTAATGGTCCAAGGAGCTGGATAAATGATATGAAGAGCTTCCTATCAGGGAATGGATACCCTCAAGGATTGGAAAGAGCTAAAAGAAGACAATATAGACTATAGTCCATTCCCTATGTTGTGATTGATGGTATCCTATTCAGGAGGGATTTTAATGGGACCCTATTGAGATGCATTGAAGAGGATCAGGCTGAGAGGATGATAAAGGAATTTCATGATGGCCCTGATGGTGGCCATTTCTCTGCAAGAACAACTGCTATGAAGATCGTGAGGGCTGGTTATTATTGGCCATCTCTGTTCCATGATTGTCATGGATATGTGAAAAAATGTGAGAAATGTGCTTTCTTCTCAGGAAAATAGAGGCTTGTAGCTCTCCCCCTTCGTCATATTTAGGTGGATCAACCCTTTACCCAGTGAGGATTGGATTTTATAGGCCCCATTAATCCTCCATGTAGTGTAGGTCATAAATGGATTTTGGCTACTACTGATTATTTCACTAGATGGACAGAGGTAGTTGCCTTGAAGGATGCCACAGAACCATTAGTTGTTGAATTCCTTGATGGAATTGTATCTAGATTTTGTGCTCCTTCTACTATCATCTCGGACAATGCTAAGTCTTTTGTTGGAACCTAGATTTGTGCATGGGCAATGAATCACAATATCTACCTGAGCAGCACATAAAATTACTATCCCTAGGGTAATGGTTTGGCTAAGTCTTCCAACAAGAATCTAATCAGAATCATGAAGAGGACAATAGAAGATAATTAGAGGGTTTGGCATAAGAAATTAATAACTACTCTATGAGCTGATAGGATAACACCCAAGAGATTGGTTGTGAATTCACCTTTTGTACTGGTATATGGTAGGGAGGCCAGACTCCCAATTTCATTGGAATTCCCATCATTGGAGTTGGCTCATCAGCTGGAATTGATTGAAGATAATGCCATGTTAGTAAGAATGACAAACCTGATTGAATTAGAAGAAAAGAGAAATAAGGCTATGCAAACCCTGGAGACACATCAACAGTAGATGAAGAGGAATTTTGACAAGAGATCTAGGGTCAGAACCTTCAAAGAAGGAGATTTATTTCTAAAGTGGGATGCAGATATGGAAAAATGAGGAAGACATTCCAAATTTGAGCCACTATGGGGTGGTCCCTACCTGATTGCCAGTTTCAAACAGGCTAATGCATTCCAGCTAAGCCAGCCCAATGGAGAGATTTTGCCCATTCCAGTCAATGAGATCTATCTGAAGCCCTGTTTCTAAAAATTTGTGGATCCATGTACATAAGTAGTTTAGTTTTTTTTCTGTTGTTTCTTGCCTTTAAGAAGTGTACAAGCACAGTCGCATCCCTGTGAGGTAGTGGATTTTGAGGTGTCTCAAGTTGCAGAGGAAGTTTTGTTTCCAGTTATAGTTGCAGAGCTAAGGTTTTCAACATTTGATCTCCTCATAGAGGGGTTAGTATTTTGCAGTTCTCAGATTCATACTTTTTTGACTCCATGGCTGAATGGATTGTTTACAGGCACTGGTCATGCATCGAGTAGGCTCATGCCCCCTGTGAGTCGCCAAAAATGTTATCATTTTTTTTCACTCGCCAAAGATTCAAATTTCAAATGTTCGGCTCATCCAACGACTAATTCAGAAAGATAATACTATTTTAATGCCAAGCCTTATGATATATTTTGTGGCCTGCAAGTTCATAATTGTTAGATTTGATGAAGATCTACGGTTGGCGCTATCTCGCCATCGGAAGCTACGTGAGATTTACGTTTGTGACATGGCACCCTGATGCCACATGTCTAGTGGTTCCAAACATGTTTCGGCTGGTCAAAAAAGTTCCATAGTATCGTGGGTGCTATGTCACTATCGTGTGTTGGCTAGAAAATCTTCATAGTGACATAGTACCCGACGGAGACAGTTTCATGGCAGGAAGGTTATGTCACCAGAAAATATTTGTGGCAGGCTGGGCGAATATGTGGTTCATAGGCCAATAGGGAGGTGCCAAGTGTATGAGTTGGAACATATGTGGTTCATGGGCCCAGCAATTTTTAGAGGGAAGGATTTGTAGAGTACGAGGTGATTCTGATCATCAAATCAAAATTGATCTATGATGGGCGCCATCGCGCTATGGAAAAGCTACGTGAGATTTACAATAGCGACATAGCACCTGAGTGCCATGTGTCCCTCAGTAGGGTCAAAGCAGTACGGACCCTCCAGGTTGGTGCCTTGTTAGACCAAGGTGGTGCTTCATTAGTCCAATGGGGAACAACCATGTATGCCAGGTCAGAATATAGTCAGCGCATGGGACCAAATCTTCAACATCGCCAGTGCAAGAAAAGGTTAACTTCTCCACTGTGAGATCTACGAAAATCAATGGCAGGAGCCATCGCACTATGGATAAGCTACACGAGTTTTATGTTAGTGACATGGCACTTGGAGGACACATGTCCTCCTGGGTCCAGGGTTGGAGGCGCAGGAAATATAGACAGCGATATGTGGCCAGTTTCTATTAATCGATGCACTGAGGAGCAGTATCTATTGCTTTCCATTAGATCAAAAAAAATTGACAGAAGGTGCCATGTCACCATGATGAAGTTGCATGATCTTTACCATGGCGATATAGCACCCTTTCACCACGTGGATTAGTGGGGCTAGGTCTCACTAGGGTACGTCAGTCAGGTGCTGCCAGGTGTCATTTGAGTGTGGTGTGATTGCTGAGGTGGTGCTAGATATGATGGGCCTAGGGTAAAGCAAGCACGAAACATGACGAGTCTTCACGATCGTCAGATCAGGGCAAATCAACGGGAGGTGTCATCTCGCTATGATAAAGTTGTGCAACCTTTACCATAGCGACATAACATCTTGTTGACACATGTCTCACTGGTAGACCAGGATTGACAATTAACGACTGGCAGTTAGTGTGATTGCTATAGTTAACGATAATAGTTTGAAGGGTGGCACGGTTAGTTCAATAAAAGGAGGTCAACCAAAGAGAACTTTCGAGGCGGCAGAATGAAAAGAAGTGATTGGCCCATGTGGCCCAGTTGGCTTGTGAAGCTAGGTTGAAACTCTGACCCACCGCTGATTCATGAACCAAAAAATGAAGGTGATCTATTTTGTTGTGTGATCTGATCTTCATGACTGATCCAAAACCACCAAAAATGAATGCGAAATATAGGAAGAACACTCCACCATCTCAGTCGATTGATCTACCAGGTCAGAGTGCAGTTATGGCACCATTTTCAGTCCTCTCAGACACCTGTTGCAATAGAGATCAGATTTTCCTCACATTTCCATGATTGTCCACCACAGGACTTAATGGCAGGTAGCTGCAAGGTCACTTCAGCAGCAAAAGATCTCAGTTATGCTTTAACTATAAAGGCAGATTTTGTAGTTTTTGTAAAGGATTTTTCTATTTGATTTTTCCTCGGGTTTTGCTCTGCAATTCTTGTGTGAATTCCCCTGTGCCTTTGAACTGTCTGATTCTCCATTTATCTCCTTCAGCCATTAGTATTAAAGTGCAAGAATTCTTTGCCTGTGCCATTATTTTGTGGAAATATGTAACTCACATGACTGTATCTCTACTGGCCTGTGAATGATATATAAGTGAATTTCTTCCTTGTTTCATTCATCTTGGTTTTCTGATCTATATGTGGTTATTTGATGAAAGCAAGTCTGGATGTGTATATCCTTAGTTTCATTCTGATTCAATAGCGCATGTATGGGTAGAGAATTGGTCTGAACACTCTATTTTGGTGCATCACCTCCTTAGATTAGAACTAGGTAGATTTTCTTTCATTCTCTCTTTGTCCCTTTTCCTCTCCAAGAGCATTTAGGTGCACCCTGATAGTAAGAGGAATCCGGCCTTCTCTGGAGAGTCAACCTCACAGTTCAAGTCCCACAGCTTGGAGGTTGTTTCCATGTTTCACTAGGTTGTCCTCGCGCATAGGCCTTGGACAAGGGTGCAAACCTTAGTGACAACATATACTTCTATGAAGGAATGAGTATTGAAGACAATGTTTCCAGTCAAGTTGGAAATCAACAAAAAATCTTAGTATCAGCCAAGTTACAGCCAGTGCATGCTGAGCTACATTCAGAAGCCAATCTACAAAATGTAGGAAATGCACATTCTAATTTTGAATATAGTATGCATGAAAGAGATGATTAAGTACTACATGGAGAAGAGAAAAATGACTCTAAAGCTAAAGGATCAAACATGGAAAGAAGGACAAAACCAAGATGAGCCAAATATGTAAGAAGAAATCACCCTACAGATCAAATCATTAGTGACAAGGATGCCAGACCAATGACAAGGAATAGACTAAGGAATGAATCATGTCTATTGAGAAAAGTTAAACCTAAAATAGTGAAAGATGCACTACAAGATGATGATTGGTATAGGGCTATGGAAGAGGAGATCCTAGACTAGCTAACAAGAATGTAATGTGTACCAAATGGGTGTTTTGGAACAAACATGATGAGAATGGTCAGATAACAAGAAACAAGGCCATACTAGTTTGCAAGAGGAAGTCTACATAGAATAACTAGAGGGATTTGTTGATGACAACAAAAAAGATATGGTCTGCAAACTACATAAGGAACTTTATGGTTTGAAGCAAGTACCTAGAGCATGGTATGAAAGACTGCACAAATATCTTGTGAAGATAGGATTTGAGAAAATGGATGACAATAAAAACTTGTATATCAAGGTAGAAAAAGGTAAAGATATTTTGATATCTAAAATCTTTGTTGATGATATAATATTTGGAGGAAAAGATGCTCTATGCAAAGATTTTGATGATCAAATGAAACATGAGTTTGGGATGTCAAAGTTTGGAGAAATCAAATTCTTTTTTGGTTTACAAGTATATCAATTGAAGCATGGAATCTTTGTGACCCATTCAAAATACATCAAGGAGATACTCAAGACATTTGGACTAGAAGAGTCAAAACCAGTCAGCACACCAATGGCAATAGGACATAAGTTATCCAAGAATGATGAGTTTGCTAAAGTGAATCAGACAATGTATAGATCAATTATTGGAAACTTGAAATATGTTGTACATAGTAGACTAGAAATTGCATTAGCTATTGGAAGAGAAAATCATCTAATGGCAGTAAAAGGAATACTAAGGTACCTAAAAGGAATTGATGACTTTGGTTTGCACGACAAGAGGAGTGAAATGTTTGAGCTAAGAATCTACACTAATGTAGATTGGGGAGGTAATATTGATGAAAAAAAAAGAACAAGTGGAGGAGCACTTTTCTTATGCAAAAGATTGATTAAATGGACCAACAAAAAGAAAAGTTGTACCTCACAGTCTATTACAGAAGCTGAATATGTTGTAGATGCTATCGATTGCACCAATATTGTATGGATTAAACATTTGTTGCAAGGTATGAAGGAAGAGGTAAATGAGCTTGTGATACTTTATTGTAATAATACAAGTGCTATCAAAATATCAAAGAACCCAATAATGAAAGCTAAAACCAAGCATATTGCAATCAAGTATCACTATGTGAGAGAATTGGTGGAAGATAAACAAGTGAAGATGGAGTATGTTAGCTGGAAGGAACAAATTGCTAACGTTTTCACAAAAGTATTACCTAAAGATGCTTTTGAGTATCTTAGAGGTAAGTTACGGGTGATACCCATGGAAAATGCTACTTAAGAATGAGTAAGACTACTCTACATCAAATGAGCTGATTGTTTAAGATTTTACATATTGATGCAAAGGATGTTTACTTTAGGATTCACACCTAATGTAATCAAAGTGAAAAAGTTACAAATTAGTCACAAGCAAGTTCACATAGGGAGAAATTGAATGAACTTACACTTGCATGATAAGATTCTAATATATCTTTGGCATTGCTATCAAAGAGGGAGATTTAAATGTCAAAGAAACTGATCAACAACTATTGAGAAGATAAAGAATGAAGAAAGAGGGAGAAAATGTAGAAACTAATCAAATGAAGATAAAGGGTGAAGTAGACAAAAATGATCAACAGTTGAAAGAAAAGATGAAGAAGCTGATCAAAACAAATAGAAAATAACATAAGATGAGCAATACATACAGAGAGAGAATGTGAGAAAGGATATAATAGCTAAGAGGGAGAAATAGAAGTAAAACAATTAAGATAGTAGATCATAAGAGGGAGATGTCAAAACTGATGGTTACACAATTACTTTTTGGCATTTGACTTATTGTTCTAACCTAGTATTTCACTTTGATAACATGGTTGAATAGTTTATTTTGATGGTTGATTAGTTTGATTTTCCATTAGTTCCAAAGAGGGAGATTGTTGGAAAGCTGATTAAAAAGATCACTGATGAAGAAGATTGATTGAAAGAGGGAGATTTTTGTTAAAAGAATGTTATCAATCATTTTTTTGTGATTGATGTCAAACTTACTATTTGTAGTAATGATAATTGCTTAAAAGATTCAAGTATTATCACTTGATTGATGAAGAGGATTTAATCAACAAGATGTAACAAGAGCACCTAAGGGAAAGGTTGAATTATGATATTGTAATGAAGTGTAAGAATGAGTTAAGACAATGGTTAAAAGATGTATTGGTAACATAATTGAAGATATAGAGGTTGGATACACTTAAAAAAATTGGAGGAAGAAGTTGTAATAGGGTTGAATGCAAAGCTTAAACTAAGTTCATTAGTGGGTGTTGAGTAAGTTAGTTGAAGCTAAGAAAATTCTTAGTTGAAGCCAAGAAAATTTTTAGTAGGAGCTAAGAAAAAGGAAAATCTAGTGTGTGCCAAGTCAAGTTCAAGTGCTGAGAAAAGTATCAGGTTTCGAACATTAGAAAATCTTAGTTGGTACCGAGTGAACTTCAGGTGCCGAGCATTAGTAAAAATGTAGTTGATGCCAAGTAACACAATATGTGTCGAGTATCAAGATTTCAATAGTGTCGAGCTACTGCATTATTGGAAAAGTCAAAGATTCACCAAATCTGAGCTGACATAGTTGTTACCTTGAACTTTGTGAACTAATTAGAGGATAAGGATGATGAGCTAGAGGCATAGAATTTTATGTAAACTATTTTTTAATGAATTCAAAAGGATTATTCATAAAGTTTCTAAAGGAAACAAAATATGGGTTGGATATAATGAATCCTACCTAATCCATATGAATTGAAATCAATTGAGGAAAGAATTGTTAGGAACCTGTGTGTTCCTTCTGTTTATTTTGTTAGAGTAGTGTTGTTGGACGCATATGCTTTGTAAGTCGTCCCGTGAGTATATTTTATTATCCCACATGCATAGGTAGTATTACCTTTCTAGATCGTACTCAGTATATAAGAATAGGTTGAGGCCCTTGATGGGTACGGACGAATTTATTGTATTGAGCTTGCTCAAAGGAGGTTACCCCCTCGAAGTGGCCTGCGATCAGTAGATTCATTCTGAGTTCTGCTATCACTTTGTATTCTGTTATTTCGAGCATTCTCACAATATTGCTATAAGGAGGTTCTTCACATCTGGTATCAGAGCACTCTCTTGGGCTCGCTGGGTGGAAATTACATCAAATTTTTTTTTTCTGTCGTGGCCTTCAGGTTCCTCTCACTTCTAATATCTCTTGTTATTGCAATAACTCTTTTCAGTTGTTCTGTCTGTGAGTGAATTTTTCTAAGTCGACTGTTCAAAAAAAAAAAAAAAAAAAAGAGTAAAATTTTTTCTGTTTTTTAGTCGTAGCTTCCTTGTTTGCTTTCTGTTTCTGCTCATACTTCCGCAGAACGTCTGCAATATCATTTCGCATACTTCCTTCCTTGGCGACCCAACCCCAAATTTTCCATATCAAAGCCCTAAATCCCTCATTTATCTAATTTTAGGGTTTCCCCTATCTTTTTCACCTCTCATCCAATCGCCACCAAACTGAGCCACAAGGTTCAATTCCTCATTTTGCTCCCTTATCCCTCTTGGACTGTTCGCCTCATTTCGCCTCCCTACCCTTGAAACCCTCATTTTTCTTTTTCCCTTGTCCCTAGATAGTCTCCCACCACCCGTCGAACATCCATTTCCTATATGAGTTTTACCCAAATCCAAGTTTGCCGTAACTAAAAAAGTTTTTGTTTCTCATCTTCTACCCATTCCAAAAAAAAAAAAAAAAAAAAAAAAAAAAAAAAAAAAAAAAAAAAAAAACCTTGCTTTATGGTTGTTACGCGTACAGGAGCAAAAATCATGGAAGAGGAAATTGCATCCCTCAAAACCAAACTTCAAGATCTGGATGACAAAATTCTGGGTCTTAACTTTCAGCAGTCAGCCATGAGCCGAAACCATTCAGGAGATACTGGGTCCTCTTCTGGCAATTTCCGTGGACCAAAGCTTGATTTTCCACACTTCGATGGTTCTGATCCGACTGGATGGATCTATAGGGCAGAGCAGTATTTCAGCTTACATAATACTTTGGATAACCACAAAGTCCCCCTTGCATCTTTTCATTTGGAACATGAAGCTCTTCAATGGTTCCGTTGGTACATCAAGGCTAATGTAGGCCCAACGTGGAGAGAATTGTGCACCCTCATTTTGGAGCGCTTTGGCCCTAGTTCCTTTGATGATTTCACAGGAGCACTCACTAAACTACATCAAACAGGCACTGTAAGAGAATACCAGACAGAGTTTAAAAAATTAGCTAATTACACAAAGGGCTTGTCTGATGAATTCTTCCGTAGTTGTTTTGTCAGTGGTCTGGAGGATGCACTTCGCTCAGAAGTCAAAATGTTTTGACCTACTACAATGATGGAAGCCCTTGGGTTGGCTAAGTTAGTGGAAGACAAGATTAGTGCTCTACAACGCTCCAGATCTAATTTTGTTCCATTCAGAAATACAGGTTCTCACAACCCTCCAGTCATACCAGCTCCCAGAACTACTCCGATCAAGCACTTGTCTGAAACAGAGATGCGAGTCAGGCGAGACAAAGGGCTTTGTTATAATTGTGATGAGAAATGGTCTCGGGGCCATAGATGTGTTCAGAAAAAGCTCTATCTCTTGGATGTGGATTCTCCACCGGAACTGGAAGAGTATGTAGATGCTCAGGAAACAGTGGATGATGAGGTTGAGCCTCACCAGCCTGAACCTCCTTCACCAGAAGCTCCACCAGAGATATCTGTCCATGCTTTGGCAGGAGTCACTACTCCACAAACCATGCGGGTCCAGGGTTTCTTCAAGAAGATCCCTCTTACTATACTCATTGATTCTGGTAGCACTCATAACTTCATTGGTCCACGAATAGCCAAACAGGCTGATTGCTTTATCCATCCCTGCTCTAGCTTTGAAGTCATGATTGCCAATGGGGGCACTTTACCTTGTAAAGGGAAATGTCGCAATGTGCGTCTCTCTATTGGAGATTATAACATGCGCTCTGACATGTTTGCCTTACCCTTAGGTGGCTGTGATGTGGTTTTGGGTGCCCAATGGTTACGCACTCTTGGCCCCATTCTCTGGGATTTTGCTGAACTTTGGATGCAGTTTTCAGCTGAGGGGCACCAACACACTTTGAAAGGCTTACAACCAGGGTCTCTCAGCATCATCAGTTCACACCGTATGGAAAAACTTCTTAAGAAGAATTCACATGGTGTCATCGCTCAGCTCCATTCCATTCAGATGCAGCCATCAGCAGTCTCTAGCACTCTTGCCGATCTCCAACACATTTTGGACAAGTATTCTGGTGTATTTGCTGAACCTATGGGATTACCTCCTTCTCATCCAGAGGACCACCGTATTCAGCTCCTTCCTGGCAGTGTTCTGCCCAACATCAGGCCCTACCGCTACCCATTTCATCAGAAGACCGAAATCGAGATACTTGTCCGTGACTTACTGAAGCAAGGTATTATTCGCCCTAGTACCAGTTCCTTTTCTTCTCCAGTTCTGCTTGTTCGCAAAAAAGATGGGTCATGGCGACTCTGCATTGATTTTCGAGCACTTAATCATCTCACTATAAAGGACAAGTTTCCCATTCCAGTTGTTGATGAACTTCTTGATGAACTTCATGGGGCTCATTTTTTCTCCAAGTTAGATCTTCGTTCTGGGTATCATCAAATTCGGGTTAATGAGGAGGATATACCTAAAACTGCCTTCCGCACACATGATGGTCACTATGAATTTTTAGTCATGCCCTTTGGCCTCACGAATGCTCCTTCAACATTTCAGGCAGTGATGAATAACATATTTTGACCATACCTCCGGAAATTCATTCTGGTCTTCTTTGATGATATCCTCATATATAGCAAAACTTGGGCTGAGCATCTCCATCATCTGGAGCTTGTCTTGCAACTTCTCTCTGATCATCAACTCTGTGCAAAACTATCTAAATGTGTGTTTGGCCAGGAGGAAGTGGAGTATCTCGGGCATATTGTTGCACACCATGGAGTGCGGGTGGATCCTACAAAAATAGATGCCATGAAAACTTGGCCGCATCCTAAAACTCTCAAGAGCCTTCGGGGTTTTTTGGGGTTGACTGGCTACTACCGCAAGTTTGTCAAAGATTATGGGAAAATTGCAGCACCATTGACAGCTCTGTTAAAAAAGGATGCCTTCTCCTGGACCCCTGTTGCTGAGACTGCATTTGAACAACTGAAACAGGCTATGTGCAGTACACCTGTTCTCGCGATGCCATATTTTTCTAAACCCTTCACTATTGAGAGTGATGCTTGCGGCAATGGATTGGGTGCTGTTCTCCTGCAAGATGACCATCCTATTGCATTCACTAGCAAATCCCTCTCTGGTAAGAATCTAGCCCTCTCTACTTATGAAAAAGAAATGATGGCTATTTTGCATGCTGTACAGAAGTGGCGGCCATACCTCTTAGGGAGTCATTTTTGCATCAGAACCGATCACCAAAGTCTGAAATACTTCCTGGAACAACGGGTATCCTCTCCTACACAATAGAAATGGGTCAGCAAACTCATGGGGTATGATTATGAGATCACCTACAAGAAGGGTAAGGAGAATATTGTGGCAGATGCTCTTTCTCGCACATTTGATAATCAAGCTTCCCTTTCCGCTATTTCTATGCCCATTCCCAATTGGTTAGCATCTGTTCAGCAGTGCTATGACAGTGACTCTTCTTTATCTCAAATCATTCACCAGCTAGCCAATAATCCTTCTGCTATACCACATTACTCTTGGGATGGTACTTCTCTTCGATACAAGGGTCGGCTAGTGCTTCCTCAGAACCCAGCTCTACATCAGGCTATTTTTTATGAACTCCATGCTTCTCCTTCAGTAGGGCACTCAGGCTTCCTCAAAACTTATGAGCGAGCAAGGAGAAACTTCTTTTGGAAAGGGATGAAACAGACGATTCAACAGATGGTGGCTGAATGTGATACTTGCCAACGCCACAAGGGTGAAACGACCCTCCTTCCTGGCTTGCTCGAACCATTGCCCATCCCTACATGGATTTGGACTGATATTTCTATGGATTTCATTGAAGGGCTTCCTAAATCCGGTGGAAAGACAGTGATCTTGGTTGTGGTTGATCGTCTCTTGAAATATAGTCATTTTTGTGCCCTCAGCCACCCCTATACTGCCTCCTCTGTTGCACAAATCTTCATGGACCAGATATTTCGTCTTCATGGACTCCCTTCTTCCATTGTCTCTGATCGTGATGCAACTTTTACCAGTCATTTTTGGACTGAACTGTTTCAGAAAACTGGCACCAAACTGAAGATGAGTTCGGGCTATCACCCACAAACTGATGGTCAAACTGAAATTGTCAATAAATGCTTGGAAACTTATCTTCGTTGCTTCACTTCCGAACAGCAACATCAGTGGGCCAAGTGGCTCCCTTTAGCTGAATGGTGGTACAATACCTCTTACCACACTGCCTCTAAAATGACTCCATATGAAGCAGTCTATGGTCAGGCACCTCCAGTGCTCCTTCCCTACACTCCCAACAGCTCACCAGTCCAGGCAGTTGACATAGTTCTCCGCAGCAGGGATCAGATTCTTCGTACCTTATAGGATAATCTTCACATGGCCCGTAATCGGATGAAACAGCAAGCAGATCAACACCGTTCTGAGCGCTCATTTCAAGTTGGGGATATGGTTTTTCTTCGTCTACAGCCATACAAACAATCCTCCCTAAAGCTGAAAGGGCGTCATAAGCTGGCCCCAAAATTTTATGGGCCTTATAAGGTTCTGCAGAAGATTGGTTCAGTTGCTTATAAACTGGAACTTCCTCCTTCTTCCCGCATTCATCCAGTCTTTCATGTTTCTTGTCTAAAGAAAGTTCTGGGTACCACTGTCAGAGCACAAACTACTCTCCCTGAAATGGATACGGAAGGATCCATTATCCTGGAGCCGGTGGCAATCATTGACCAGCGCACTCGCCAGCTTCGCTCTCGCTCCATCTCTGAGGTCTTGATTCAGTGGCATGGCATGCAACCAGAGGATGCTACCTGGGAACCCCTTCTTCAGATTCAACAACAATTTCCACACCTTAAGCTTTGAGGACAAAGCTTTTTTCTAAGGGAGAGGGGATGTTAGGAACCTGTGTGTTCCTTCTGTTTATTTTGTTAGAGTAGTGTTGTTGGACGCATATGCTTTGTAAGTCGTCCCGTGAGTATATTTTATTATCCCACATGCATAGGTAGTATTACCTTTCTAGATCGTACTCAGTATATAAGAATAGGTTGAGGCCCTTGATGGGCACGGACGAATTTATTGTATTGAGCTTGCTCAAAGGAGGTTACCCCCTCGAAGTGGCCTGCGATCAGTAGATTCATTCTGAGTTCTGCTATCACTTTGTATTCTGTTATTTCGAGCATTCTCACGATATTGCTATAAGGAGGTTCTTCACAAGAATCGAGTGGGAAAGGGGAATTCTAGACTTCTATTTAAGGAGTCACAAACCAAGAAGAAAATGTTATTAATGTTGAAGTGCTAAATTGAAAAGTGATTAGAAGGGTGTCAAGGAGAAGGAATCTAGGGGAAAAAAGAGCATAGAAGGTCTACTTCAACAAGTGGTCAGAGAAAGATGATTGCACTAGTATATTGAGTATGGAGACTCAAAGAGACTAAGCTTGAAAGGAGAGCAAGCTAACAGAGTTGCAGAGATTGAAGGTCAGGCAATGTGAAGAACTAAAGAGTGATATGAGATCTAAAAATTAAGTTGTATATTGCAATTAGGTCAAAGATTTTCTAAAAAACTCTAGAAATTTTATTAGATATGAAAATCCTATGGACTTAGGTTGGTTTAATAGCCATTTCTGAATCCTTTAATAGGGTGGTATTCCAAGTGAATGTTCTAAAGTCCTCTAACAAGGCTCACTTCTAAGAGAGTGGATAAATCCTCTAACAAGGTCACATTTAACAATGTTTTGTAATCCTTTAATAGGGTAGGCCTTTGATAGGGCATCACTTTAGAAGAGTGAGAATTTAATAGCATGTTACTGGTGGTTTTCCCCAAATTAGGTTTCCACGTAAATTATTGTGTTATGTGTTATGCTTACATGTTGATTTATAGTAAGTTGCTAAATAGAAAAGCTAAAGCTTGGATAAATGAATGGTTAATTGGGCTAACCAAACTTAGTGAAAAAGTTTGAATTGGAAATTTGGACCTTGAATAACTAATTGAAGCCCCCTAAGTTATTCTAAAGTATTTCTAATAGCCTCACCACTTCTTTGAAAAAAAACTCTACCACATTAACATCATCACTAATCTTCTTGTAGGGAATGAAATGTGTCATCTTTGTAAACCTGTCAACCAACACAAAAATAGAATCATGTCCTCACTAATTCCTTGGTAATCCAAGAACAAAATTGATGGTGACATCCTCCCATGGCTTATTTGGTACACATAATGGCTAATACAACTGGTATTCTACTTCACTCCTTTTTCCATCTAACATACTCATCAACTATGTACAAATTTCTTCACATCCTTCTGCAACTATGGCCAATAATAGTTCTCAATAAGTAAAGTAATGGTTTTATCTCTACCAATGTGTTCAACCAATCCTCCATTATTTTTCTCCTTGATGAGACTCTATTCCATTAAACTTCTTAGAATGCACAACTAGATTCCTTTGAACAATATATTATCCTAAATCATGAAATTGAACATCTTTATCCTGTCAAGTGTAACATATGGTGTAAAAGCCTTCCACACTTCACCAAAAAAGGATCATTTAAATACAAATTCTTGAGTTCTTGAACTCAACTACCTCAATCTAAATTTTTGTTAGAAAAAGTTGTCTTCTCCTAAGAGCATCAGCAACTCTATTAGACTTCCCACCCCTATGTTTAAAAAAAAATGTATAACTTTACAAAAACTCAACCCACTTAAAATTCCTTTGGTTCAGTTTTCCTTGACTATTGAAATATTGCAAAGGTTGATGAATAGTATACAAAACAATCTCTTTAGGAAAAAGATAGTGTCTCCACTTCTTGAATGCTTTAACTATATCATAAAATTTCTTATCATAAACAAGATATTTTCTTTTTGCATCATTCAACTTCTCACTAAAATAAGAAATAGCTCTACCTTCTTGGCTAAAAAAACTCCCATTGTAGTGCCACTAGCATCATAGTCTACTAGAAATACCTTGATAAAATTAGGAAGTGCCCAAACAGGCTTCTCTATAAATTTATATTTCAATATTTTAAAACTCTTATCTTCTCCTTTAGTACACTTAAATTGTTTCCTATCCCCTCTGATCACTTTGGTCAAGGATCCACTAATACTACTAAAAACTCTTATGTACTTTCTATAAAAACTAGCTAATCCATTAAAAGATCTTACCTCTGTAGCACATTTTGGAGTATGCCATTCAAGGGTATCCTTCTCGGGTAAGTGCACCAAATTGTGGTGCCAAAATGGGGGGTATAAGTGGACACCTGTTCCATGAAATAAGCAACTTCTGAACTTCAACAAGAATTTGAAGATAGTTATGCTCAAACTTTTAAGATATGACAAAAAAAAAGTAGTAGTCCTTTGAATCTAGTTTCTAAACTACTAATTTTTTTTCAAAATGGTTTAATTTTAAGTCATCAAAAAAGGGGGCCATAGAGAGTGGTACTCTTTATTCATAAAAACATAACATAGTACAAAGTGTGCCCCCCCTGAAATTTTAACTTTTTTTTTGAAATTCTTTAATCATTCTAGTCAAAAGTTACCTAACACTATGTAGTTTATCCCAAAATTTTTGAATAATTTTATAATGTGTTTTTTTAATAAATTTTTTAATTAGACACATCCCAAAAACATGAAATATATATGTGCTTCCCCTATAAATGATTTAAGAAACTCTAAAATCAATACTAATTTTTTTCAAAGTGTGTAGAATGGAGTCTAGTTTCTAAAAAACTAAGTTGTTGCAAAATTTGATGAACAAGATAAAATAGATAGCCCAATTAGTACATGTTGGTTTTTGACAAAAAATGGACATACATTTAAAAAAAAATTATAGATGAAAGGCTTGAAATAGTTCAAATAAAAAATAAATTATATGGTTATATAGATAACACAAAGGCCTACAATGCTATGTAACCTAATTTTATCAATGCTAAAGCATGAGGAAACTTGAAGGAGAGCACACAAGAAAAATCAATCATTTTTTGTATTTTTTTAGTAAAACACGTCTCAAACTAGTTTACAAACTCCTTACCTTTGGGTTGGATCCCCAAGTCAAAACCAAGCCTTAGGCTTGGTAGAATGGAAAGCTTTGAATAGTGCATGTGCACTATAGTGTACACATGCTATTTAAAGCTTTTTAAATTTTGTTCTTAATAGCGTGTGCACTCTTTAGTGCACACGCACTATTGAGACCTAAATAGTGCATAGAGAGGGAAGGAGAGATGGAGAGAGAGAGAGAGAGAGAGAGAGAGAGAGAGAGAGAGAGAGAGAGAGAGATTACATGGGGGATGGGTGTGTGTGTGAGTGTGAGAGAGAGAGAAAGTAGGGGATGGGAGAGGGGGGAGAGAGAGTAGGGGATGGGAGAGGGAGGAAGTGAGAGAGAGTATGATATGGGAGGGTGAGGAAGTTTGTGAGAGAGAGTGGGGTTGGCAGAGAAAGTACAAGATGGGAGAGAGAGTAGGGGTGACAAAGAGAGAGTATAGGATGGGAGAGAGAGATTTGGAGTAGGGGATGATAGAGAGGGAGTAGGTAGTGGGAGAGAGAGCAAGAGAGGGGGAGATAGGAGGATGAGAGTGTGGGTGAGAGTGAGTAGGGCATGGGAGATAGTGTGAGAGTCTGAGAGAGTAGGAGTGGTAGAGAGAGAAAGTAGGGGATGAGATATGGGAGAGAGAGTAGGGGATGGGAGAGAGAGGAAGTGAGAGAGAGAGTAGGGGTGGTAGATAGAGATTATAGGATGGGAGAGAGATTGAGAATAGGGGATGGGGGAGAGAGAGAGAGAAAGAGGAGGAAGGGAGTGTGTGTGTGTGTGTGTGTGAGAGAGAGAGAGAGAGAGGGGGACGGGAGTGTGTGTGTGTGTGTGTGAAATAGAGAGTAGGGCATGAGAGAGTGTGAGGAAGAATATGGATGACAAAGAGAGAGTAGGGGGTTGGAGAGAGAGTAGGTGGTGAGAGAGGGAGTGTGAGAGGGAGAGATAGGGGGATAGGAGTGTGTGTGAGAGATATGTAGAGTAGGGGACAGAGAGAGAGAGAGAGACATAGAGAGAGAGAGAGAGAGAGAGAGAGAGAGAGAGAGAGAGAGAGAGAGAGAGAGGGAGGATGGGGGGATGGGAGTGTGTGTCTATGAAAGAGACCTCAGGTAGGGGATAGGAGAGGGGGGAGAGAGAGTGGGAGATGAGAAAGAGTGAGAGAGAGTAGGTTTTGGGAGAGCGAGTGGGAGAGGGTGAGAGGGGGAGATGGGAGTGTGTGTAAGAGAGGGAGTAGGGGATGGGAGAGGGAGTAGGGGGTAGTAGAGAGAGAGTACAAGATGGGAGAGTGAGAGTGAGAGTAGGAGATGGGAGAGAGTGTGAGAGTTAGAGAGAGTAAGGGGTGATAGAGAGAGAGAGTAGGGGATGGGAGAGAGAGAGTAGGTGGTGGGAGAGGAAGAGTGAGAGAGAGAGAGAGGAGGATGAGACTGTGTGAGTGAGAGAGAGAGAGAGAGGGAGGGGGAGAGAGAGAGAGAGAGAGAGAGAGAGAGAGAGAGAGAGAGAGAGAGAAGGGGATGTTAGAGGGGAGAAAGAGTAGGGGATGGAAGAGGAGAGAGAGGGGGGATGGGAGTGTGTGTGTGTGTGTGAAAGAGAGAGTAGGGAATGGGAGAGGGACTGGGAGAGAGATGGGGGGATTGGAATGTGTGTAAGAGAGAGTAGGGGATGGGAGAGAATGTGAGAATGTGATAGAGAGTAGGGGGTGGCAGAGAGAGAGTACAGAGGGAAAGTGAAAGTGAGAGAGAGAGTGAGAGTGTTTGAGATAGTATATAGTGGGAGAGGGAGTGGGAGAGGGAGAGTGAGTGAGAAAAAGTAGGGGATAGGAGAGGATAGAGAAAAAGAGTGGGGATGGGTGTGTGTGTAAAAGAGAGAGTAGGGGATGGGAGAGGGAAGAGAGAGTAGGTGGTGGGAGAGGGGGAGAGAGAGGGGGGATGGAAGTGTGTATAAGAGAGAGATTAGTGGATGTGCGAGAGCATGAGAGTGTGAGAGAGTAGGGTTGGTAGAGAGAGACTAGGGGTTGGGAGTGAGAATGAGAGTATGGGATGGGAAAGAGAGAGAGTAGAAAGGAAGAAAGGGAGAGAGGGGGGATGAGGGTGTGTGAGATATCTAGAGAGTAGGTGATGAAAGAGGAGAGAGAGAGGGGGATGGGATTATGTGGGTGTGTGAAAGAGAGAGAGTAAGGGATGAGAGAGGGGAGAGAGAGAAAGAGAGAGAGAGAGAGAGAGTAGGTAGTGGGAGAGCGAGTGAGAGAGGGAGAGAGAGAGGGTGATGGGAGTGTGTGTAAGAGAGAGAGTAGGGGTGATAGAGAGAGAGTGAGATTAGGGGATAGGAGAGAGTGTGAGAGAGAAGGAGATGAGAGAAGGAGAGTGAGAGTAGAGGATTGGAGAGAGAGAGAGAGAGAGAGAGAGAGAGAGAGTAGAGAGGGAGAGAGTGAGAGAGAGATAGTAGGCAGTGGGAGAGGGAGTGGGAGAAGGAGAGAAATAGGGGGCTATGGGAGTGTGTGTGAGAGATCTAGAGAGTAGGGGATGGGAGAGGAGAGAGGGGGGGATGGGATTGTGTGTATTTTTGTGAAAGAGAGAGTAGGGAATTGGAGAGGAGAGAGAGAGTAGAAAATGGGAGATAGAGAGTAGGAAGTGGGAGAGAGAGTGGGAGAGGAAGAGAGAGGGGGATGAGAGTTTTAGTAAGAGAGATAGTATGGGATGGGAGAGAGTGTGAGAGTGAGAGAGAGAGTAGGGGTTGGCACAGAATGAGGACAAGATGGGAGAGAGAGTGAGAGTAGGGGATGTGAGAGAGAGTAGGTGTTGGGAGAGGAAAACTGAGAGAGAGAGGAGGATGAGAGTGTGTGAGTGAGTGAGAGAGAGTAGGGGATGCGAGAGGGATGAGAGACACTAGCCCAAGAGAGAGAGAGTAGGGGATGGGAGAGGAGAGAGTAGCTAGTGGGAGAGGGAGAGAAAGTGAGAGTGGGGGGTGGGAGAGGGGTGAGAGTACGGGGAGAGAGAGAGTAGGGGATGGTAGAGGGGAGAGAGAGGGAATAGAATACAGGAGAGAGAGAGAGAGTAGGCTATGGGAGAGAGAGAGAGGGGGGATGGGAGTGAAAGTGAGAGAGAGAGAAAGGGATGAGAGAGGAGAGAGGGTGAGAGAGAGTAGGGAATGGGAGAGAGAGTAGGAAGTTGGAGAGGGAGAGGGAGAGGGAGAGAGAGAGAGAGAGAGAGAGAGAGAGAATAGGGGATGGGAGGAGAGAGATAAGGAGAGAGAGGAGGGGATGGTAGAGGAGAGAGAGAGAGTGAGAGAGTAGGGAATGGGGGAGAGAGAGTGAGAGAGAGTAGGTGATGGGAAAGGGAGTAGTAGAGAGAGAGAGAGAGAGAGAGAGAGAAAGTAGGGGATGAGTGAGGAGAGAGAGTAGCGGATGGGGATGGTGGGCTAGGGAGAGATTTATTTTCACATAGTGCATATGCACTATAGTGTGTACATGCTTGATAGTGCATACACACTATGTGTAATCACCAAAAAGAGGTCATAAAGCAAGTTTGGTTCAGAAAACATGGGTTTCAAGATGTTGGAAGTTAGCAAACACTATTTGAAATTTTTTTAAATCTAGAAAACACCAAATTCAATCATTGGATATGCTATTTGAAGGCTTTTTGAATACTCTTTCCATAGAAAAGGTTAGTGCAGTCCTTTTAAAATATTATTTTTTGATATATTGAGACAAATTTGATTATAATTTGACATGTTGTTTAATAAATATTGAATTCATTGAAATTTGTATGTTTGAATGAATTTTTATTTGGAAATGATTAGAAATTTGGAAAAAAAATTAATATATATTGTGTATTCATTGAAATAATTATAATTTTTACATGTATTTGAATGATTTGTAATTTTCAAGTTGTAAGTAATTCAGATGTTTGAATAATTTGACATATAGAAATCATCATCATGCCAAGGAAGAAACCAAAAACTCAAACGAAGGAAGAGAGGGAGACAGATTTGATAGTTAAAAGAGATAAAATGAAACTATTATGTGCACCAAGAAAATTGCAAAGCAATAATGAAGAATTGACTTTCAAAGAGGAACACGAACCATTGATACAAAGAAACAAAGAGGAAGACTTGGAAAGACAAAGAGAACAAGTGATATTTATGCTCAAGAAGACAATTGAATTATGAAGCTACACCATCATCCAATATTGGAGTCATATCATCCTCTCATGTTGAAGAGATGCTAATTTGCAGATCCGACAATGTACACACTCCATCATGTCATGTTGAAGGCACAACATCAACATATCAAGTAGGTGATATTCCATCTTTTGCATCATATTTCAAAGGTACACCATCTTCCCTTCAAGGTATGTAAAGCACTAAACCTTATGTTGATGTTCAAAATATTGTGGGAATGGGAGAGATTATAACACCTTCTATAATTTTTTTTAGAAGACCAAAATATATGATTGATATTGATACTAATATTTTGAAATCAATGCTTGGCAAGATAAGCAAGCATACTTGTCAAAGAAAAGTTAATATTATGTGGAGATTATTCTTTGAAGAATTAAATATTATAGTTCAATGCCAATTATTTGTTGAAATGATGAGGAATTTGAAATTTAGGCCTATCATGTAGATTTTTGGGCTAAGAATGATGGATGATTCAAATGAAAAAATATTTTAAAGAATCTAATGAGTGCTTATGAAAAAGTGGGTTGTAAATCATGCACTAAAGATAGTAATATCACAAGATGAATACTTATGTTGACAATAGTAAGTACCTAAATGAAGAAAGCTTGACTCATGAGAAAGACAAGCAAAACATTGAAAATTGGTAGAGGTACTCTAAGGAGAGCCATGGTAAGGCAAGAGATACTGGAAGATCCAACAAAAAATGAGTTATGGATATTTAGAGGTAGACTACCACGAAAGGTTAATAAAATTAGTGAAGCTTTGAAATTATTGATTGAAGATTTTTGAAAAAATAACACGTGTTTCCCCTAATCAAAGAGATGTTGTAAGAAGGAGGATTGGTAGCCAAAATTGTGACCCACATGTGAAATTTTTTTGGCCTCAACTCAAACACAATTTTTTGCCAAATTTATTGGTATATATCCTCAATTTCGAATAAGTCAAAGATTTTTTGACATGGTAAACCTTTTTATGTAAAGATAAATCACACATGCACAACTTCCTATTGTAGGATAGACATTTAATTTTCTAACCATTTTGATGTTTTTAGGCACATATGTGTGTTTTTGCATTCTAAGTTTGTTTTGTAGGATTGTGACATGAATGAGCCACTAAAATCTTCAAGGAAATTTATATCCAACATTTTATGTGAAGTAGGAGATGACCAAAAAATTTACAAGACATCATGCTTTCATGGTACATGCTTATTTTGTGATTCTTTGTAATTTTTATCAACTTGTGAACATATGGATAGTACACATACAATTGAAATGAAATAGTAGATTACAAAGAATTTAAGATAGTGACATATGCTTTAAAAGATGGGAAATAGGGTAAAAGATAAGATTTAGTCATTGAAAAGATTCTAGTGTATGAGTTCATGAAGATTATTTGTGAAAATATTATTTACAAGTATGCAAGGCATACACACAAAACTCAATGGTTATATTTGCAATTCAAGTTGTACAAGGATACATTTCCACTAGATACCATTGTTTTGGTTATAGATTTTGTAGAGAACTACACACTACAACCATAAAATAAGGTGCAAGAAAAGTATTATAATTTTCAAAAAAATTCCATATTTATTCACATAACATTCATGCATTCACCTACAAGTATAGAGGATTATAGGAAAAATTTAGGGGAGTACCATTTTTATATTAGCGATGATCGATCACATTCTATGAAGTTTGTAAATGGTTGCTTTCAACTATTTTATGAAGATTTGGTTAACAAGGGCATACCTTATCATTAGCACATTATGTGGTCAAACAATTACACATCTCAATTCAAAAATGCATGGATATTTTGTTGCTTGAGCAAGATGCACAAGTTGTGTAGAATTCAATATATGTGGAATTTCACATAGGTTGGTCATGGAAAAGGAGAGCACGATGGTGCACAAACATGCATCAAAAGAGCCTTAGCTCATGAAGAACTAAAGTATAAAGATGGAAAAATATTTACAGATGAAAAATCCATCGTCGAGTGCTGTAACACTACAATGGGTCTAGGTAAGGGAGGTGAATCTACAGTTCATAGATTTTTTTGGTTGATAGATAATACTAACATTGCACCATATGAGGCTTGTTGCACACCAACAAGATCAAGTGAGTTGCACTCTTTTAGAAGCTCAGATGTAGGTTCATGGAGTATCCACACTTAAAAATGGCATGTTATTGTCCATCATGTGTAGAGGAAAATTTGGATAACTAAGTTGATTGAATGGGTGGACAAATGGGATATACATGTTTTGGACCCAATTAACACCTATCATCACCCATAAGCACTAGAAATGGTAGAGATGGATTTATCTATTTAGTTTGACCACTTGTCTAATCTAGTGAAACTTGGTAGTATATATTTATATATCTTTGTAATTTCAATATGTAATTTTATAATTTTTACCTAAGTATTTTTTGAATTAATGACTGTATTTTGTACATTTATCACTACAGGTCATGTTTTTACTATTATTGCACCTATAGACAATGAATAAGGGACATATTATTTTTTTTTTTTTTGTGTCCAAGCCAAACCAAAATTGGATCACTTAGTTATAACTAGTGAAGGTTTAGGGTACCATATCGATACAGTGATTGTAACGGGCACATGGCTGAGATGATATTCTATGCAGAACCCTAACTTACGGTAATTCAAGGATTGGCAAATAGAGAGGAATATTCTTCACTATTCAAACCTTTTTGTCACATAAAATGTCCACTTGATAAAATATGGTGGAAAATCACATAATAAGACTCTTTGGAAAGTTCATGAGTTCGACCATGAGGCAATACTTGAGAAATTAAAATGTAGAGCAAATCCAGTTGGTTCATTATGTTGAATAGGAAGAGAGGGAGAGAGAGAGAGATATAGACTTATCAATTAGATCCTTGGTGTCATTATAAGCTAGGATACCAAATTGAACGCTTGATCCTTTGGAGTCTTCAAAAACTAGGTAAAAGGTATTTGAAAAGGTGATAAGTTGACCTTGTCTTTTGGAAAGTTTGGAAGTTTTCCAAGGAAAACTAAATTTTGACCTACTAGGTTTTCTAGGCCTAATCTAGGGATGTTGATCCTTTGAAGTTTTTGGGGCCATGAAAGTGCATGAATCATAGTGTTTTAGTCCTATAAATGTAGAATCAAGTCTAAATTTTAAGTCTTGAGACCTTTTTACTTGTTTTGCCTTAATTGGCCTAGTTGAGGACAAGTGTCCTATTAGTAACCAATATAAGCATGGTTTTAAAAGTTGGAGTTTGTGTTTTTGAACCACTTTGAACCTTAGTTCAAAGTAGTTCAAAATGGTTTTGATAACCCATTCTACAGGTTCAATACAATCGAAGTAAAACTTCAAATTTAGAGTCTTTGAACCACTTCAAACTAAAGTTCAAAGTAGTTCAAAGTGGTTCAATGGTTCAGAGGTCCAAGGTGGTTTGTTAGTTCAACATGAAGATTCAAGTTTAGGCTCAAAGTTTTCAAGTTCAATGATCTATTTTGAGAAGCTCCACTATAGTTAGTACATGAAATGTCGACAAGGGACATCGATAAAAATCAAGACTTTCAGTTATGACTGAACTCCACAAGAAGGCTTTCAATAGTTGCTCGTGCTCTTGGTGAAGAGATGACAAGGAAGGAATTAATATCATTTTTGAGTAAAAAAAATTACGTTGATGATGATGTTTTTCTTATCATGATTGAAGAATCAAGAATTTTTATACCATATATCGGTGGAGTCTACCATGCTCATGTTTGGCTACTTCCTTTGGAAAGTCTTTGTACAGTAAAGGAAACATATGTTAGGAACAAATCTATTGAACCACTATTACGAATTAGTTCTCAGATGAAGGAGGTTGATTTGATCGATTGGTTTATTCCACCTATGAAGAGGCTTGCTACTGGTGAATAATTCATGGATGATGAAGCAGAAGTGCATATTGTGGTTGCAAGAAAGTTGACAAAGTTTTGTAGAATTTTAGATCCTCAGCATGCTATTCAACACATCCTTCCCTATGTGAAGAACCTGATAGCCAATTCTTCTCAATGCACTAGCTTCTATAATTAATGGAAATGAAAAAAAATTATTAGATGGAATGTGCATCAAAGCCTATGTCTGCAAGCATTAATAAAACAAGCATTGGTGCTCCCATGACAACAAACCTGAAACACCATGCAAGATATAACTTGCAAACACAGATTCTCTGATAACAAAACAAATAGTCATATTTCAAAGGTCATATCTCATAATTCAACTATTGGATCGAGCTCAATCTTTGATATGTGTTTTCAATCCTATTTTTCTATCTTTTGACTGGAGAGATTTCAAAAATGTGTCCAAAATCATGAGATATACATCACTGTTTGCACCTTTATTGGCTCAGCCATAGTAATTATAGAATGCAGACAACCAAATTTGGTCTCAATGCAAGGGCCATAACTTCCAAATAAACTATTGGATCAAGTTAAATCTTGGATATGTTTTTTAGAGGCAAGTTATGCATGACTTGACTAAAGTGATCTTCAAAATTATTCCTGGTTAATGAGTTACAGCCAATTGAGTAGGGCGCTATCAAAACTGTCAATGGCAGTTTAAAGATCATGTCAAAACATCATCACCAGCAAATGCCACCTATCAACATGAGTATATCATAGAGGCCACAAGGTGAATGGCTGAGAAATATAGATGTGAGCTTCATCAATTTTAAATAAGAAAATGGAGTGAAACATATCAAAGACGCATATATATGTGGAGCTTTAATTTATGATTTTCTTGCAATACATATTTTTAAAACATAAGTGTAGAAAATAATAAAGGCCTACTTTAAGGGATACCATATAGAAAGTAGTTATAGACTTTAAAGAAATTCCTTTATTTAAGAATCAAGAAGGATAAAAACACATCATACCTTGTTATCTAAAAGATGGTGCAGATAGAAGAGTGAAATATTAAAAAAGAGGAAGGGAGAATTCAAAAGTCTTTTCAAGATTCAATTATGTAACTAAAAGGTCATGAAGGCAATCAAAAAATAAATAAGCCAGCAATAGAAGTGCAGAGGGTTCCAATTTTTAGAGTTTTGGCTGGGAGAGTTTGGGCTATAGCAGAACAAATGTTGTGAATATAGTGATAGGAGGGAAGACTGGATTTCTCTGAGACTTTGTGCTATAGGAGGTCCCATTCTTTTTCCTATTCCATTCTTCCTGCTTTCGATAGTAGACTTTTTACTCGAGAAGGGAAGGAGATTTTACAAATTATTCCATTTTTCTTGAGAGGCTGTGAGAGGTAGAACATGGGTTATTTCTCTTTTCAAGAACTGTCTGTCTGATTTAGAGATAGGACTTTAATGGTTGATGTAACATTGTGAAAGGAGTTTCTATCTTTCTTAAAATAGTGTTTTGATTGTAATGTGTAGAAGATATTTCATGATCTTTTATAGTCAAGGAAGGGAGACTGAAGGTTAATTATATCAATACTTTGATTATGGTGTATTTTCCTTCCACTGATCATGAAATTTGCATCATTCCCAGTCTTCTCTGAATTACATTTCAATACCGTTGTTTTCTTGTTACATCATCAGTTCAAACATCTTTAAAGGCTCTAAGTTTTATTTCTCTCAAGAGAATGGAAGATATATTTTATTTCATTACACAATGCAGTTTTCAGCAAATGAACTTTGTGTCACTTGTTGTTCTTTGCTTTCTTTCTATATAGTAATATAAGTT
Source organism: Cupressus sempervirens (assembly GCA_028749045.1). Lineage (NCBI taxonomy): Eukaryota > Viridiplantae > Streptophyta > Pinopsida > Cupressales > Cupressaceae > Cupressus > Cupressus sempervirens. The sequence goes on along the minus strand of CM053793.1, from coordinate 159,785,511 downwards.
TACACATCTACGTTGTATTTATAGGTAAATGTTTGATATCGTTTTATGCTTTCTGGTAAAAGCATTCACATTTGATTCATTGAATATTTCATACGGGGAGCTATACCTAGTAAAATTCAAAGGAAGGCTATCAACCCCGTAATAACCTATCCAACTGTTGGTATTAGTTTGTCCTCTCACTTGGGCATTCAGGGTCAGATTTACATGTATTTTCTCAAGGGACAATCTGTTCACTAACAAATTTTTGGCGACTCTGCTGGGGAATTGAAGCAAAGATTTAAGTGCCTATCTTTATTTCCTCAATTTTATGATTATCTCTATGTGCAGGAGATTTGGCGACTCTATACAAAGACCATGCTAGATATAGGAGCCATGAAAAGATCAAGGCCAAATCCTTCTCTTCTGGAACTTTTTCATATTGATGATAAAGTGTTGCGTAACTTTGTAGACCATTTCAGGGAAAGTATATATGAAGGCATGAAGAAAATGTTAAGCTTTGAAGATGATGGTACATCTAGCCTAATTTAGAGAGGCCTTTGCTGAAGATTTCATAAGCTAAAACACTTGCAAAACCTTGAAGAGGAAGTGGCTCGATTGAAGGAGCATTTGAGGGAAGATGATGATGATAAGCCTCGCATTATCACAGTTTCACCCAAGTATCTCAATCTATTTTTCATGAGTGACCAAGAAGTGCAGCTAGAAGTACTCCAACCTCCAGTTAATCCGGCTTCAGTAGATGAAAATATTCATACCAATAATGGAGAAAAGGTATGCAATAATGGTGAAATATTGTCTCAAGATCTTTCTCCATCTCACACTGAAATTTGTACAGTAGAAGGTTATGGTGATTGTTCTTTCCTTGAAGATTCTATTGAAATACTTTCTCTGGGTGCCTTGTCTAAAAATGAATCTTTAAATACCACAAAAGATTGTTAGGTTATTAATCCTTTGAAGGAGAATGTAGAAAAAGAGTCTCTACTTTAATCTTTTCATCTTGAATATGTTGCAATAGCAAACCTTGTAGATGATATTGCTTTTAATGGAGGTGTATTCAAATCTTTTTCTCCTCATCTTAAGAGTTTTAGTTTTAACTATGTTGATAGTCTCCCTATTTTAGAAGTTCCTATTGATGAGAAAGTTGACAACTTGCCTTCGAATTTTCAATCTTTCACTTTTGATGTTGATCATTTTTCTTCGGAAAACTTTCTTGATGAAAAGATTCAGGATAGTATGTAGCTTGAGACTGAGCTTCTTATTTCTATGAAGAAAGAAGATGATTCCTTATGTTTGCAAACCAATAACTAGCATGTGCAAATATGGTCTAAATTTGATGATGAAATCTGCAACTATGACAAGGTGAAAGTGCATGAAGAAGAGTTTCTTTTTCATTTTGAAAATGTTGAAATCATCACTCAACTTGTAAACTATCTAGCTGAAGCATGGAAAGAAATATCATTTGATCAACAAGAAAGGGTTGTTGCTGAATTTTCTCTATGTTTTCAGCCTGAAAATGTCTCTCAAACAAGTCCTTCTGATGGTAAATCAATTCTTCTTAGAGATGAGACAAATACACTTCTAGACAAAGACACCCCTGCTGAATTCCTAGTTGAGACAAAGAATCAACTGGTATGCTTTAGAATGCAATTTTTGATGAAGGAGAGGAAGTCATAAACACATTTTTGGCATCACTCAATCTGGGAGACTTCTTCAATAATATCTCAGATACTTGTTTATATTTGTTTCAGAATGAAGCATCTCTTGATATTTTTCCTCTTCATCCATCTATGCATAGTGTTACCAATTGGGATTGTGGAACAAATGTTGAAAAGTGTGATGATATTCTAAGAAGAGAATGGAATGGAATTAATGGTATATTTGATGACAGCTGGTTCATTGACAAAAATGAAGAAGACATCTATTCAAGGTTTGATCCTATGCTAAAGGAGGCATCATCATGGCTACAAACTAATCATGACCATGCACAAGAGTTGAATCTACATGACAATATTTCTGAGGGGTACACATCATCTTTTGCTAAGGCTTTTTGATTTCATATTTTTCAATTTGAAGCGGAGTCTAACACTGATAGTGTGAAGGATCAATTCTTAAGTAGATATGAATATTATGATGAGTTATGGTTTTTTGGAAAAGAATGTTGGATCAACTTATGCATGCATACTGTCAATCTAAAGTTTGATATTGAAGGAATCATCATCGAGCAATGGTTTGATGTTCTTCCATTGAGGTACACTTTACTAATTCAAAAAGGCTCCTATTTCTCTCAGTCGGTAAATGGTTTCACTTGATTCTTTTTTCTTCTGGTCTTTATGGTAGGTTCTTTCCTACCTTTGTAAATATTGTAAATAAGTTTTTGTTGTGCATAGTAGTAGTTTGAATATGTTCAAGCCTCGTGCTTGCTAGTAGTTTAGGTGTTGTTTGTTTTGTTTTCTAGTTTTTCCCTATTCCCCTCCACCCTCTCTACAAGTAGCTCCCGGTCTTCTTTTCTTAGTTGACTCTATTGCCCAATGGTAAAGCACTATTCTTTTCCCAGAGATTGCTAGAGTTCTCTGATTTTGTATCAAAATTAGTCCCACAGTTAGAGCCCCTATTAGTAACCAATATGAGCATGGTTTTAAAACTTGGAGTTTGTGTTTTTGAACCACTTTGAACCTTAGTTCAAAGTAGTTCGAAATGGTTCTGATAACCCATTCTACAAGTTCAATACAATTGAAGTAAAACTTCAAATTTAGTCTTTGAACCACTTTGAAATGAAGTTCGAAGTAGTTCAAAGTGGTTTGATGGTTCAGAGGTTGAAGGTGGTTCGTTGATTCAACATGCAGATTCAAGTCTAGGCTCAAAGTTGCCAAGTTCAAGATCTATTTTCAGAAGCTCCACTATAGTTAGTACATGAAATGTTGGCAAGGGACATCGATAAAAATCAAGACTTTCAGTTATGATTGAACTCCACAAGAAGGCTTTCAATGATTGCTCGTGCTCTTGGTGAAGAAAGGAAAAGGAAGGAATTAATATCATTTTTGAGTAAACAAAATGACGTTGATGATGATGTTTTTTCTTATCATGGTTGAAGAATCAAGAATTTTTATACCATTTATCCGTGGATTTTAGCATGCTCATGTTTGGTTCCCTCCTTTCGAAAGTCTTTGTATAGTAAAGGAAACATATGTTAGAAACAAACCTATTGAACCATTGTTCCAAATTAGTTCTTAGATGAAGGAGAGTGATTTGATTGATTGGTTTATTCCACCTATGAAGAGGCTTGCTACTGGTGAATAATTCATGGATGATGAAGCAGAAGTGCGTATTGTGGTTGCAAGAGAGGTGATAAAGTTTTGTAGAATTTTAGATCCTCAGCATGCTATTCAACGCATCCTTCCTTGTGTGAAGAACCCAATAGCTAATTCTTCTCAATGCACTGGCTTCTGTAATCAATGGAAATGAGAAAAAGCTATTAGATGGAATGTGCATCAAAGCCTATGTCTGCAAGCATTAATAAAGACAAGCATTGGTGCTCCCATGACAACAAACCTGAAACACCATGCAGGATATAACCTAAAAACACAGATTCTCTGATGACAAAAAAAATAGTCATATTTAAAAGGTAATATCTCATAATTCAATTGTTGGATCGAGCTCAATCTTGGATATGTGTTTTCAATCCTAGTTTTCTATCTTCTGACCAGAGTGATTTCCAAAATGTGTCCAGAATCATGAGCTATACATCACTATTTGCACCTCTATTGGCTCATTCATAGTAATTATAGAATGCAGACAACAAAATTGGGTCTCAATGCAGGGGCCATAACTTCCCATTGAACCGTTGGATCAAGCTTAATCTTGGATATGTTGTTTAGAGGCAAGTTACTCATGGCCTGACCAAAGGGATCGTCAAAATTATTCCCAGTTAATGAGTTACAACCAATTGAGTAAGGTGCTATCAAAACTATCAATGGCAGTTAAAAAGTCATGTTAGAACATCATCGCCAGCAAATGCCACCTAGCAACACGAGTATATCATAGAGGCCACATGGTGACTGCCTGAGAAATATAGATGTGAGCTTCATCGAGTGTAAATAAGAAAATGGAGTGAAACAAATCAAAGATGCATATATATGTGGAGCTTTAATTTATATTTTTCTTGCAACACATATTTTTAAAACATAAGTGCAGAAAATAATAAAGGCCTACTTTAAGGGATACCATATAGAAAGTAGTTATAGACTTTAAAGAAATGTCTTTATTTGAGAATCAAGAAGGATAAAAACACATCATACCTTGATATCTAAAAGATGGTGCAGATAGAAGAGTGAAATATTAAAAAAGAGGAAGGGAGAATTCAAAAGTATTTTCAAGATTCAGTTATGTAACTAAAAGGTCATGAAGGAAATCAAACAATAAATAAGCCAGCAATAGAGGTGTAGAGGGTTCTAGTCTTTGGAGTTTTGGCTAGGAGACTTTGGGCTATAGCAAAACAGAGGTTGTGAATATAGTGATAGGATGGAAGACTGGATTTCTCTGAGACTTTGTGCTACAAGAGGTCCCATTCTTTTTCCTATTCCATTCTTCTTGCTTTCGACAGTAGACTTTGTGCTCCAAAAGGGAAGGAGATTTTACAAATTATTCCATTTTTCTTGAGAGGCTATGAGAGGTAAAACATGGGTTATTTCTCTTTTATAGAACTATGTGTCTGATTTAGAGATAGGATTTTAATGGTTGATGTAACATTGTCAAAGGAGTTTCTGTCTTTCTTGAAATAGTGTTTTGATTGTAATGTGTAGAAGATATTGCATGATCTTTTACTGTCAGAGAAGGGAGACTGAAGGTTAATTATATCAAAACTTTGATTATGGTGTATTTTCCTTCCACTAATCATGAACTTTGCATCATCCTCAGGTTTCTTTGAATTACATTTCAGTACCATTGTTTACTTGTTACATCATCAGTTCAAACATCTTTAAAGGCTCTGAGTTTTATTTCCCTCAAGAGAATGGAAGATATATTTTATTTCATTACACAATGCAATGTTTAGCAAATGAACTTTGTGTCACTTGTTGTTCTTTGCTTTCTTTCTATATAGTAATATAAGTTTACACATGTACGCTGTATTTATGGGTAGATGTTTGATATCCTTTTATGCTTTTTGGTAAAAGCATTCACATTTGATTCCTTGAATATTTCATACGGGGAGCTGTACCCGATAAAATTCAGAGGAAGGTTATAAACCCTGTAATAACCTATCCAACTACTGGCGTTAGTTTTTCCTCTCACCTGGGCATTCAGGGTCAGATTTACATGTATTTTCTCAAGGGACAGTCTATTCACTAAGATGTCCCTAAAGCCATATTTTAATCCAAGTTTGCCAAGAGCCCTAGTAAAAGGGAAGGACTTTAGGAGAGTGGATTCCACTTGGATAAGTAAAGGTCATTATTTAGCAAGGGCTGGTAACCAAGACATCATTCTAAAGTGGGTTTGGGTACCGTAGGTGTGAAAGCTAGGGTGTGGGAAGTCCTAATTTATTTCAATGAATCCCTAATTAGCCTAAAAGTCAAGGCATACATTAACATATGAAAATCAAAAACTTAAGGGATAAGTCTCTAGCTTAGGGAAGGGTCCCTAGCATGGAATTGCCAAGGAATAGCCCATTTAATAAGTTGGAAGTGTTAGAAAGTATATTGCATATAGTAGAAGTTTGAATTATATAGGCAGGGATAGAAAAGAGTAAAGAAAATATGAAGCAAGTCAATTGAATAATGCACATATTGTTTCATCTTAAATAATGAAATATATTGAGCTGTGACATTCTTTAAAAGTGTTCAAAGGTATATTGATGGTCATCATTAACATATTTTTTGTTTAACATTACCCTTCAATATGTTGCTCTTGATTTTTTCTTAGTAATAATTAAGTATAAATCTACACAAAAATCCATTTTAATTGTGACTCATGTCTCTTAGGCCCTTTTTTAATGTCTTTGAATGCCATTGTGTTATCCTCATAGTTACTAGTATATATGTCGATATCTAAATCTCAACATGTGAATAGTTTGTCTTAGTTGTCATATGTAGTCAAGGTCCTTGACATCAATTAAAAATCATAAGTTACATGCACTAACAAAATGCAATTCGGTCTCACAAACTTGATTCTAATTTTTCTCATGCCTAAGTGGTTTGTAGGCCTTAAGACCCAACCAATAAGTCATCCTTCTATGTTGATAGGCACATATTGTAATAAAGTCTCTAGGAATTGATTACAAGCTCTTTAAGCATCTTCATATGTCATTGGGTTAAGTCTTGCATCCCTAAAATATACCCTCTTAACACAATCATAGTTAAGTATTTGAGACTTGACTGCATATCAACATGTATTGAACTTACAACTTGTAATGTAGCTCTAGGAACCAATTACATATTGTATCTCTTCTACACTTGCAATCAAGTCTTTAGGGTATGATTACATATCTTCTTTAGAGATGCTTGTAGGAAAAGTAATATAGAACAAGATGGTCCCTTCAAAGTTCTATGAGAAAATACTCTGAACAATGTGTTTTCCCAAAGGTTTCCAAAAATACTCCAATCATCCCAATCTACTAGGCCTACAAGCCCTAATTAGCCTTCAAGTGTTGTCCTCTTGCATTTTTCTCCAAATTTTCCCATGAAATCAAGAAAATTAAATAAATATTAGGATACCCATTTGGCTTCTCTATAACATATCAAAAGGTGAGGTGTTTTTGTTTTGGACCAAGTCTCTATTATTACATGATGGGCTATTTTTTAGGCATAAAAATCCCTCCATTTATGAAGGAACTACATAGAATAATTATCTTTCAACCATAAAAATTGGTAAAGTATCTTAATATGATCCCAAAGGGAGGATTCTTCAATTTGATTGAACCCATCAACTCTCTATATGTGCTTCTTATAAAACCCTCACCAACTAAGGCAAAAAACTAGAGCCTCTTCAAATCTAACCAATAAATCACTTCCAAGACCTACTAGTTGATCCTATACCATGTTTATGATGATTGATTTGACTATTTCACATAAAACCATGGCATCCTTTAGTCAGATCTCCAGCCGCTATACCCATGGCATCAAATTTAATGCATTTTCATGCACCCAACCACTCCAAACTTGTCTAGTTGGATGATTATCTACATCCTCTAACTATTCCTTGCATTAGTATGCATAATTATACATGATACATGTTAATAATCCATCCCAAAGTCATAGTTAGAAGAAAAAGGGGATGGTTACATCATTTTTCTTGAAGGAAATTGGCATAGGGCACCAAGGCAAATGGATAGTGGTCCTACTTTGAGATTTGGAACATTAATAAGAATGTTGTAATAAGACCAAAATGTAAGGTCAATTGGGCTCTAGGTACCATTACAAGCAAGAGTGCCAAATTGTACTAGAATGGGTCAAAAATAAGCAATTTTGGTGGTATTTAAATGAAAATAGGATTTTTGTGATCCTTAGAAGGTTTTAATTGTCCTTAGGGTCATTTGGTCAAGTCCTAGGTGTATAGGAAGTTAGTTGTCAAAAATTGTCAAGCAAAATTGCAAAAATGCTGACAACTTTGCAATATGGTTGCAAAAATGGTTGTGTGTTGGCATAACCATTTGAAATATGGTTGTGACCATTGATGACAAAAAGGACATGTTTAAATATATTTTATAGTGAGAAGACAACATGATGATATGTTCTGGTGAACATTTGCATGAATAAAACTATGATTTTCTACCATTTTCACTATTTTTTTGTGTTGTATGGAATTGTACAAATTGGGAGAAGGGATCGGTTGACATGGTTGGATAGCCCAATGAACTAGGCTTTATTTTCTCTTTTCTTGAAATATTTATCTTTCTATTTATTTAAGTTATTACATTTTTTGTTTAAGTTGCTTGTTTGGGGCTAAATTCAAGTGTCTTGGCAAAGATGTGCCTCTAACTTGCAATCCCATAATTGGAATTTGATGCCACTTGGAGGGATGCAAGTTAGGGGAGTCTACTTTGATATAGTAGAGTTTTGGGCTTGGAGGAGAAGGTTTCATATTTTTACCATCTGGCCCTAGGCTGAACATCCCTATGTGTCTAGCCCAGATTTGTAGGAGAAGTGGTGATTAAGCTTCCAAACCAACTAATCTAACCCAGGAAAAGGGTGAAATGGAGATTTGGCATGGGGAGGAAGTTTTCCATGTAGTTTTTCTAGTTCTATGAACCCATGTCCTAACACTTTCTTTGGAAAGCTAGCCTAATTAGGACTATTAGGTCTATGAACCAAGTGGGATTTAGGAAATGCTCGAGTAGGTTCAACCCAAGATATTTTGGAGTCCTCAAGAACCTAGTAAAGGTTATTTAAAAAGGTAATTTATTTGATACCTTATTTGGAAAGTTTGGAAGTTAGCCAAAGAAAACTGAAAATTGACCTACTAGGATTTCTAAGCCTAATTTTGGGAGTTTGGTCTTTTGGGGGTGTTAGAAGCCTAAAAGTGCATGAATATTTGTGGTATGAGCCTAGGGATGTTGATCCTAGCCTAAGTTTTGAGTTTGGAAACTAGATTTCACATTTTTTCTGATTTTTCCTACTTGAGGTCTATTGTCTGTAAAACCTATAATTAACCCAAGTTTGCTAACAACCCTAGAGAAGGGAAAAGACCTTAAAAAATTAGAGTCCACTTGGAGAGATAGTGTTTAACCTTGGGTAAAGGCTGGTAAGCCCGATTGGCATCTTGTGGTGGGTTATTTGCTACTAGACACTTAGGAAGCTTTTGGTGAAAGAAGGTTGTAAGCTTTGCATCAGAAACAATGTGAAAATGACTATCTACAACACTTCATCTAAATAAATTAAGAATTCAAATTGGACATAGGTGTGGTAGTATGGGTATTTGATGCCATTTATTTCAAACTTACAAACATGAAGAGTTTTATTGCTGCTTTTCACCAATCTCACCATGTCCATGGTCAGTGTTCTCTTTTCATTCATGCTAGGGGGTATGTTCCTAGTGTAGAGCACCAAGGAACTTGGTTTATATTTTTATTTTCATGTTTTTTTAAACTACTTAGCCTAGAATAAGAAACTCTTGGATGAGAAGTCCATGGTTTTCGAAGAACAACACCATTTTGTATGATTAAGGAACTTTATGCAATTTATAAGCAAAAGTTGCTCATTAGGAAAATTTGAGATTTTTAATGTTTTTGGTAAAGAAATCCTAGGAATAAGTTTTTAAATTATTTTTAGGTATGTTGGATCCTTTTCCAAGTCCTAGAAGTGGAATCAAGTGAAAAGTGTAAAAGTTGCACTTTTTGTGCAATTTTGCATTGTTGAAAGTTGCAAAAGTTGTTCAAATTTTCAACTTACTGGGAAAAGGGTTATAACTATTAATTTTTTTTTTTTATAATGATTAAAATATACATAGGAGATATATATACCTCATTTTTGAGGTTTGGAGGGCATTAATATACAGATTGGAAGAAGTTGCAAAGAATGAAATTCAATTTTCCAGTCATTTTTATTGTTGTTTACATGCTGCACAAAATGTATAGAGATTCAGACTAGATGTGATGGATTTTTGAGATAGAGCTTTGAATCAGCTTTCTTTTTCTTCTTGTCTCATAATTCTATGCATTTTTTAACTCAAGTTATTGCATTTTTAGTGATACTAGGTTTTTAGGACAACATTTTGGTGAACACAGCAATAATTGGCCTCTAACTGCAATTTCCTTGATTGAAATTTCATGGCCACTTGGGAAATGGTAGTTAGTAGGGTCCTTTTTAAGATTCCAAGGTTTCTAGACTGGAGGATGTGTTTTGTGATTTTTAAAATCAAGCCCTAGGTCAAGTACCATGAAGGATTTGACCTCTTGTAGCATGTTGATTTGTGAATGGCAGGAGTTTGGGAATTGGTGAAGGGCTAAGCATTTGAAGATATGTTATTTTAGTATTTCTAGATCATACTGAGAATTGAGTTGATTTCCATAACCCTATTTCCTATTCGTTGCTTTGTAAACCAGTCATCTACTTGATTGGGACATGTTTGGGAACTGGCAATCTCCATTTAAACTAAAGTCTCCATTTAAAGGTGGAAATGAGATTTTTAATGTTCTATTAATATCAATAATATATTTTGATTATAATTTTTATAAATCATGCCCAACTCGAGTATCCTGGCTTCCCAAGTCATGTATATGCAAAGTTGCAATGTTGCTCAAAAAGTTGCCTGAGCAACTTTTGCAATTTTTGCAAAACTGTTACAAATGGAAGTTTGGTAAGTTGTAACTATCCATGCTTAGGTATATAAGCATTAAAAACATTTTTTTGAAGGTTAGAAGGTTTCTAGTCAGATTTTTATTTTTAAACAACTTCTACAACTTTTGCAATTTTGCACAAAAAGTGCAACTGATGCAAAGTTTACTAGATTTCACTTCTGGGAATTGGAAAAGGTTCCAAACTATAAATAAACAACTAAAAACACCTAATCCTAGGCTATCTTGACCAATAACTCAAAAAGACTCAATTTGGCCTAATTAGCAACTTTTTGCTCATATCTTGCACAAAGTGGCCTAGGAAAACATATCTTGCTCATATCTCTCTCACCATTCATCAAGGGATCAAACTATCTATTCTATTAGCTTTGAGTGGTTAGGTAAACCCTAGCCCCAAGCTTGTCCCATCCTGTTGAGTTCTCAAACAATCTTGGGCATGCCAAACCAAAATTTTCCTAAGGGTCACTAAATGCCATAGGGCAATGATCTTTGATGGGGCATATCTCAAAGCTCCTGTGAGGTATGGATGTGATTCCAAGTCCTATAGGACTGTGTTGTGGAGACCTACAATAAACTATCTCTCTTGTTGGAGATCTTACTATGTTTTCATTTAATGATACCATCTTGGATGATGTTGAAACTCGTAGTGTTAGTCAGTACAAAGTTGCCAACTGCCAAATCTCCCTCACTATTTGTTGTGGGATCTAATTGTCTATTTCATTAGATCTAGATGGTTAGGTAAACCCTAGCTCCAAGATTTTCCTATCCTGTTGAACAATTGAATATTCTTAGGCACATTGAACTGAAACTTCCCTAAGGGTCACTAAATGCCATAGGGAAATGATCTTTGATGGGGCATATCTTAGATCTTGTGTGAGGTATGGATGCAATTCTAGGTCCTATAAGCCATGTTGTAGGGACCTAAAATAACCTCTCTTTCTTTCTAAAGATCTTACTCCATTTTGATTTGCCATCTCGGGTGATGTTGAAACTCATAGTGTTGGCCAATACAAAGTTGCCAACTGCAAAATCTTCCTCACCATTCATCGTGGGATCAGATTGTCTATTCTGTTAGCTCTGAGTGGGTGGGTAAACCCTAGTACTAAGTTCATCCAATCTTATTGAGTACTCAAACGTTCTCGGGCACACCAAACTGAAATGTTCCTAAGGCTCAGTAAATGCCATAGGGCAGCAATCTTTGATAGGGTATATCTTAGAGCTCATGTGAGGCATGGATGTAATTCTAGGTCCTATAGGACCATGTTATGGAGAAATACAATAACCTCTTTCACTTTTTGGAGATCTTACTTTATTTTGATTTTGTGACACCATCTTGGGTGATGCTAAAACTCATAGTGTTGGCTAGTACGAAGTTGCCAACTACCAAATCTTCCTCACCATTCATCATGGGATTGAACTATCTATTACATTAGCTCTGTGTGGCTGAGTAAACCATAGCCCCAAGCTCATCTCATCCCATTGAGCACTGAAATATTCTTGAGCGTGCTAAACTAAAATGTCACTAAGGGTCACTAAATGCCATAGGGCAACGATCTTTGATGGACCATATCTCAGAGCTTGTGTGAGGTATGAATGTGGTTTTAGGTGCTATAGAATCATGTTGCAAAGATGTAAAATAACTTCTCTCACTTTTTGGTGATCTTACTCTATTTTGATTGAACCATCTATTGCATTAGCTCAAGATACTTAAAATGTAAACAATAAAAAAAGATATATATTATGATGTTTGTACCAAATATAGACATAGTTTTAAAAAAAAAATTTATGGTTTCAAACTGCTTTGAACTAAGGTTCAAATCAGTTTGAAGTGGTTCAAAGAGGCATCTTGCAAGTTCAGTTCAAGGAAAGTTTAGAATCCACATTTGATTTAACACTAGAATTTAGTGGTTGTCAAGATTAATGTTTAGCCTCTAGTTTTAGTCTGAATTCAAAAGGCATAAGAGTCAATGTTCAAAAGATCAAATACACAATTTTCCTTAATTCCACATGAAATATTTTTGAGGGAGTTTCAGGCTAAGTGTTAAGAAGAAGAAAGACATTGAATCTTTATATACAACACAATGACAATTATAGTTGTCTATCATGAGATGATCAAACAATGATAATTTATAGAGACTAAAATTAGAATCTCAATATCTTTTCTTAAGATTCATGGTACTAATTGTGAAGACCAAATTCATGAGGTATACTAGGAAAATGGACTTAAAGAATATGTAGAACTATCACAGTTTGGGAGAAGAGAATAAAGTGCATGGGCTACTATTAATATCATGAGAGACACCAAAAGCATTTATACATTCACTCAACAAGTAGCATAGTTTAAAATACAATGTAGATGTATCTAAAAGTGTGAGGAATGGTGATGTTAGGTTTCAAAAAGAGACACTCATTATTCTAGGATGTATTGATTATTCCCCATTTTTTATTCCCATGGCTATATACAACAATGCAGATACACTCTTTCTTCATCATAACTTATTTGTTTGAATATTGGTGGAGATTCAATAGAATGAATAAAGAGACTTGGGTATATTATCTCATGGATGGAATCACTTTAGGGTGATTAGCATCCGAATCTCCATCAAGCCATTCACAACATAGATGTGGGTTAGTTTCCCTACCAAGTATGGGAAGATATAATACAATGCAAATCCATTCTATAATGACTAATCAAGACCCCCGATCCCCTTTAAGAGGCACACTTTGGTTTAGTCTTTAATAACATCCAAATGAAAATTATAGTTTATAGTTTAACATTAAATGGTGAGAGTCAATTCCATCATCTCCATGTTAAAAAAACTCACAAGTATAAATAAAAGTGTGAAGAATTGTAAATTCATATTCACCATTTGGTTAGCACATTCCAAGTTGAGAAGTTGGACTTAACATGAAGCCTCAGCAAGGAGGAGTCTTAGATTTCAATAAAAGAAAGAAGACTGATGCTCATCTTCTAGCTTGAAGAGGCAAAATTTTCTAGGGGAATTCATAAATCTCAACATAGAATCATCCCTCCTTGCTCTACACTAGTCTAGCCATGGGTTCAAAAGAAAAAGCTAGTGACCCGAGTGTAGAATAAGATCATTAGATCGAACTTATTATGATGAATCTTCTTTAAAATACCAACAATGTACACTCTCCATTAATGGGATTGGATCAAGCCTTGCATAGAAAAATTAGAGTTTAACCTACATCCATCAAGTGTTGGTTAAAATACCTATGTACTTGCATTGAACATGATCTAACCTTAGAAGAACCCACAGGCAAAGTAAAAAGAACATGTGTTGGATTTCATGGAAGGTTCTCCAAACCATAGAAGAAAACCATTATACAAGCAAGAGAGCACTTGTGATCTTGAGGGAGATACAAGTGTACAAGAAATTTTGAAATAACATCAACTAATGTGTTTTCCTTTGTCTCAATTTGGACTGGTAGTGAAAATGGTTTAGTCATTAATAGAAATTTGGGAGGAGGAATATTTGAGAATAGACATAGACATGGCTATAGAGAAGGTTGACAATCAAAAGCCATCTTCATAAAGAATATTGAAAAACTTCACATGGACAATAACCCATCTATTTCATGTTTATGAGTAGATGTTTATAAACCTTTTGTTCTTTTTGGTTAAAAGCATCCATATTTAATTCATTGTAAATCATGTATGGGAAGCTGTACCCAATAAAATTTATAGGAAGGATATCAATTCAATGATAACCTATCCAACTATTAGTGTTGATTCAATCTTCCTATCTGGACATTTAGATATAATTTGTATTTATTTATTTGGAGGATAATCTATTCAATAACATATGATAACCAATAATGTCATATATGACCAAACAAATAATATAAAAGGTTGCATGGGGACAGGGGTACGTGGGGTACTTAGGGTATACATATAGGTACAAGTACAAGTACAACTATTTTTAATAATAGGGGATGGGGGTACTTGGGTATGTCAAACTTTATTTTTTATTATACTTTTATATTTATAGAAAGCCTAAATTTATGTGTCATGCCAATGATTTTTCAAATCAAGAACAATGATAAAGTTTGTAAATGTAATGTATTGTTTTCAGTTTTAGATTTGTTATATGTTTGTAATAACAATTTATGATAAATGTTTAGATCCATAACATAGAAGAAAACTTTGAACATGAATAAGAAGATCATAAATCATATGACAATGACATATTGCAAATGATAAATTTATGACTTTAACAATAATAAAGTTTATTGTTGATCAATATTGTATCAAAGCTTCAAACTAATTAGGTATTGAATTAAGCATGATAAACAAATAACATAGAAGGAAAAATTTAAACATGAATAAAATCATAAATAATATGATGATGACATATTGGAAATGATAAAATTATGCTTGAATAGAGATAAAGTTTATTTTTAATGAATATTCTATCAAAGTTTCAAACTGATTAGGTGTTGAATTAAGCTTGATAAACAATGAGCTGATACACAAACAAAAAATTGAAACAAAGAAATCAAAATCCTCAATCAAGGTCCTTAGTTATGATTCTCTCCACTGAGTACCTAGTACTTGGGATATGTGCATTCAGTACTTGGGTATGTGGGTACGAGTACCAAGGGTGTCGGTACAGGTACCCATGCAACTTCATAATATATTATGATAACCAATAATGTCATACATGAATGAACATATAATATATTATGATAACCAATAATGTCATACATCAATGAACATATAATATATTGTGACAACCAATCACGTCATACATGAACAAACATATAATATAAAATTATAACCAATAATGTCATATGTCTAATAATATCATGTACCAAATATATGTCATACATCAAATGTATATCAAATATGTGCACTGACATAAAATCCAACATATATTTCCACTAATGCCTATACATCTGTGTCTATCAACTAGATCTTCTTCTTCCCATGAGGGTTAGGAAATAAATCTCTAGAGGTCTTTGGTCATTATGTGGAGGGAGATGATGGGGATGATGGGGTCTTCCTCACATGCTCACTCATCCTCTTGTTTAGGCTCTTCTCTAACTTGAGCTGATACAAATAAAGTAGATATGAATCAATAATTATTATACATTGAAATGAAATATATGTACACACAAAATTAATTATTTTCTACCTTCATCAAATAGTCACTTTGCATGTCCACCTCAAAGGCTCGCAGATGATCAGGTGTAACAAGGCCCTACAAAAATTCAATCAATATAATCACTTATAAATAACATTAGAAATTTTGATACTAACTATTACAAAAAACTAAAACTAATAAAATTATTTCATACCTTAGTCAATAGCTCTTAACTAGCCATTGCTACAACAACTCCATGATCGATGGACTGCCAAAGATGAAGAGGAGTCTCAAATGTCAAAACCTACATGTCATAGAATACAAGTTACATGTAACATGGAATATGAAAAAAATATAATCAAATGAATTAAATTAACATGAAAAAAATTTACCTCTACAAAGCTCGTACCACACCTAGGCTCAGTGTCCCTAGTGCATGTCGATGGTAGTACATTAATAAATATATGTATTAATTTAAATTATTAAATTGATACATACCTCTAGAATCATCAATAGGATAAAAAATTGGGTAGGGGGATCCCTACTAGGGCTACCAACACTCTAACCTTGAATTTTGAACAATGTTAATACATGCTAATTAATTAGTCATTCACTATACATATGAAATGTGATCAAATTAGTTTATTATAATTATAATTTACCTTTGTGTCAATGTGAAATGTCTCATTTAGGAGTTGTTTAGTGACTAGTCCATCATCCATGCTATCTCCAGAATGACTACCAAATGTGCATAAGGATCTGCATGATGTGCACATGTGACTATGACACACAAAAGGCTGCTTCTCAATTAATGGACTTATGCAATGGATAAGGGTCTATGTCAAAGCATTAATAGTCCCTAGAATGTTGGTCTCTACACGTTCCTTCACAACTGAAGGAATAATCACATTAGGCTCATGAAATGCCCCAACCTCTCAAATGATGACCCCCCAACTCTACCTTGAGATTCTAATATATCAAAATAATTGGGGATCTTCCCAAAGAAAAATTCACAATACAATTTCATTAATAAATACATTGGGACCTTGTGATTATTGTAGGGAGGGGCATTAAAAACCATCCACCATCTATCCCAAAAATAATTTTAATACCATTATGTATGCACCAATGGATGGGGAACCATTTAGTTGTTTCTCTAACAATATCTTGTTCACTAGACTTTTTAAACAATGCACAAATGCTACCTTTTGGTATTTATTTATCTTTAACATTTTGATATGATAATTTGTTTGCATAATATATTTTTTGTTCATCCCTCTTAACATGCCAAATATCCAACTAACCACTAACAAAAGCTGCGTGGATCATAATGGACTCAGAGGAGGATGCCAATTGTGTTATCATTGGATTGGTTTGTCCACAAGATTTCAACCTACCAATAAGTGCTTCTAATTCATTTTTTCCTCTTTCTATTTAATTTATTATGTTGTCTTGTGTACCAAGAGGAGGTCTTCTAATCGGTGCAAGTTGTGGAATTTCTTGTTCTTATTGTGGAGGGTTTTGATTCTCATCTTATTGTGGGTTTTCATTCTGATTTTGTGGATGGTTTTGATTTTGATCTTGTTGGGGATTTGCTGGTTCATTATCCAGATTTTTTGATAAGAAACCAATTGCAATCTAATTAAATAAATAAAATTTAAAGTAAAATTGAAAAAAACCTACAAAACAATGCAAAAACAAAGGTAGAAAACAATTGGCATGATCTTGATCTCAAACTTTGATGACGAGGAGGCATTTTAAGGAGGCAGGTGGTAAAAATCTTCAATTCCTTCAAATTGTGTATGCACTGTGAGGAGGAAATCTTGCAAAATAAAGTTAAAATGAAATGGGTTGTGTGTTTGCAACCCATTTATATTATTATTTAATTTTACAAAGCATTTATGATCTATGGCTTGGGCAATGCATGCCATAGTGCATGCATGCTATAGTGCATACGTACTTTTGAAAACTAGAAAAAAAAAGTGGCATCTTTTTGGAACCACAACTTGGTGCAGTTACCCTCTCTTTGTCTAGGTCTATTTTTAGACCTCCTATTGACACTACAAATCCTAGGTACACCAACTCTTTCTTCATAAAAGTGCACTTCTTGTGATTTATGAACATTTTCTCTTGCCACAACTTATGAAACACTTTTTGGATATTCATCAAATTCTCCTCCAATGTCTTACTAAAGACCAAAATATCATCTATGTAAACAATGACAAACTTACCTAGAAATTCCTTCAGTACCTCACTCTTGAGCCTCATGAAAGTGCTTGGTGCATTGATTAGCCCAAAAGGCATGACTACCCACTCATATAGTCCTTCACTTGTCTTCAAAGAAGTCTTCCATTCATCACCTTCCCTAATGCAAATCTGATGGTATCCATGCTTTAGATCTATCTTCTTGAAATACATAACTCCATTCAAACAAGCCATAATATAATCCATCCTTGGAAATGGAAATTTTTACTTGATTGTGATCTTGTTAATATCCCGAGAGTCTATGCACATCCACCATTCTCCATTCTTCTTTGGTGTTAACACCATTGGTACAAAACATAGACCTAGACTCTCTCTAATCAACCCTTTCTACAACAACTCATGAACTTGTTTGTTCAACTTTTTACTTTCAGCTAGTGTCATTTTATGCATTGCATTTTTTGGGAAATGGGCTCATGGAATCAAATTCATCTAATAATTGACCTTTCATACAGGGGGTAATCCATTAGGTATATTATCTAACATAGTTCAAGGTAGAAGAATCCTTGAAGTAGATGTCCTAGCCCCCAACAAACAACCACACAATGGAAACACAATAAAAATGCAAGACTATATATATTCAGCATGATGCTAGGTTTTCTTCACTGATTCTTTCCCAATTGACCTCATTGTATCAGACTTTATAAAATATTATAGTGGCTTGCCACTTTTGACTAAAAAAAAAAATTAACATTGCAAGATTTGAAGCCAAGTCACAATAATTTATTCATAAACATAACTAATTACATGCAATGTGTCAGGCTGTAAGCCTTCCTAGTTATGGCCAAATACAAATAAAGTAATAGTTGTACAAGATCCCTCAAGATCCAATCCAAACTCTAGCTAGTCTAGATCCACACTCTAGTAGAAACCACCAAGATCTCAACTTGTGCTTGCAAGCCACCAAGAAATCTCCTTGTTTCTCAAGCATCGGCTACAAGCTCTCTTCAAAATTTCCTCCTCTAACACCTCCTCTTCTTCAAGAAGGATGGATAAATTGACTAAAGACTTCACCACAGCCCCTACTTATACCAATCTAATCCACAAGTCAACCTAGTATACTAAAAACTAAATATCATTTACATTAAGTACTTGAAGATCCACTAGTTGGCCTTCAATAAGAATCAAATACTAAATGCCTTTAAAGGTTTACAAAAATTATTAAATACATTAAAATTAACTACCCAAGACCCAAATAGGTCCACTCAACCCCTCCGAAATTGTTTAGTGATGCAAGATAGCCAACTACCCCAAGATGCTCCTACATAATTATCTGACACAATACAAGGAAACCCTCCCAACAAATATGTAACTTATGTAGGTACTTCTTCTACTTCTTCTTTACCATCTTTTGAAATTACAAAAAAACACATATTCTCATGCTTCATACCTTTGAGAAACTCCTTTCCATCAGTGAAACATATTATGGAAGCACTATATATATTTTCTTATCTCTCCTTCAATAACTTCAACTTATGTTTCATTCCATCCTTGGTCAAAGTGTAGCTATTTTCTTGCCCATCATGTACAACATACCTATCAAACTACCATGGCCTACCCAAAAACATATGACATATGTCCATAGGTATGATATCGAACAATACCTCATCCTAGTAGCTTGCAATCTTGAACTTCACTAAGCATTGCTCATTGACGAAGACCTTATGGTCATCTTGCACCCAAGCAACATGGTGTGGATGTGGGTGTTTATGCCTCTTTAGCTTCAAATTTGTGACCATATTTTTTGACACTATATTGTAAATGTTTCCACCATAAATGATCACATCACAACAAATACCTTTACATTTGCACTTGGTATGAAACAGAGTCATCCATTGATTAGGCTCATTCTCACTACATAGTAAGACTCTTCTATTGAGTATGACTTCTCCTATTTCAATATATTTAGAATGTGATGGTTTGGCATCTTCATCAACATGTCCAAATCTATTCTAGTCTTTAGTTCTTTGATCTATCTTTCCTTTGTACTAGAAACATGCAAATGTTCTATGCCCTTCTTCTTCATAGTGAAAACATTTTATCCTTGTTCTCTACCTCTTCCTCTCTAATCACTATTTTTCTAATCATGGATGTTGGTCTCAAATTGGTTTTGACAACTAAGTGTGAATACACTTAACCAATTCTTAAGATTATGCTAAGTATAATACAAATGCCAAGATATAATGTATTCCTGGTTAGAGATTCAATAGGTGCTGAGTGAACTTCAGCTGCAGAGTGATAAAGTGATGCTGAGTCACTATAGATGCTGAGAAAAGTATAGATGCCGAGTGAAACAAAATTACTATAGGAGCCAAGTGAGATAGAATTCCTATATGTACCAAGCATCAACAACTAGTAAGTGTCGAGTAATATAGAATCAACATATGAGTTTGTATCTTCACAAACCTAGATGTAAACTATTTTTGAGCTGACTTAGGATGAATCTCGAAGGATCTTGAAGATTAAATTGAATCTTTTACATTACCTATGTAATTAGCATCTAACCAATAAGAAAAATTGAGAAGTCATGCAACCAATAGTAAAATTGAAAGAATTGAGTGGGAAATGAAGAATGAATATTGATTGTAGATTCATACCTAAGCCTAAGACATTGAAGCCTTTAAAAGGAGGATGAAACCCCATTTTATGCGCGTAGGAGTAAGAGTTTATGGGAAAATGATAGAGAAATGCAGAGGGGTGTAAATACTTGGAAAGTGCAGAACAACATTGCAAAAACTTATTGATCAAGAAAAAGTATCAGAGTTTCAAGAAGAGACATATCAGATCAAGTAAGGATCAAAATAGACAAAGTAGAATGAGGATCTAGAATAAACAATTAAATATTACAAGTCATTAGGTCAAGACTTTCTAATACTCTCTAGCAATTTGATTAGAATGAAAATCCTATAATGATAGGTTGGTTTAATAGCTATGTTGTAAGCCTTTCAAAAATGTGCTAAATCCTTTAATAGGGTAACATTCCAAGTGAGTGTTTGTAAATCCTTTAACCAAGTCACTTTTAATAGGATGTAAAGTCTTTAATAAGATAGGCCTTTCACAAGGTAGTCCATTGGAAGTGGTCAAACTTTGTAACCTTGAATAGTTACATACTGTTGTAGTAATATTTTGTGGATGTCATGCCAACCCCTTTTTTCCCTTCTCATTTTGGAGGGTTTCCAGGTTACCAAAATCTTGTGTTATCTATTTTGATGCATGTCATTACTTTCATGTTTATTAGATGAATTAGATGCATGTGATTTTTTTTTTTAGTTAAAAGGTTTTGAAAATGTTAAAGTTAGTTACTTCTAATTCATCCCAACCCTCTCAGATGTAAACCTTGCCACTTGTAAATTCCAACAGTTAGTATCAGAGCCTAGTTCCCACAAGGAGGAGCCTTAAATCTCAGAGAAAAGATCTAGAAATGGAAGTCTAAAAACTTCAGAAGATGATAGAGAATCACAGAATTGATATACAACTTGCCCTACACAATTTGGAACAAGCTAGGGAGGAACTGGGAAAAACCTTAAAGAGAAGAAGATAGATTGCCATAGTTGAGAATGATACATAATACAAGGATATTGACACCTCAAAACTGTATACAAATAGAGATTCTAAAGAGTTTGATGCAGCAATAGCAGACCTAATGGAGAAGAATAGAGCCCAAGTAGAAGAAATCATAACACTCATGCTTGAACAAGAATCACAAGCCATGATATTTTGTGAGGTGACTAAATAAAAGAAAAGAGGCATTGGAGATAATGCTATGCTAGAAGAAGACAAGAGAAACCTTGCCAACAGACTAGAAGAAAAATCAATTGAACTTGCAAGAATTTCAAATATTCAGCTAGATAGCATAAGCTAGATGATGAATGCACATAATGAATTGAGTGTCAAGGACATTGAGATATCTACACTGAAGATGGAAAATAAACAATTGAAAAATGAATTGAAAAGGGAGGAGATTGTAGAGAGCTTCAACAAACCTAATGAGGCCATCAAGTATTTTGAGCAGCTACTAAAATCACAAAGGGCTAGCAATGATACTTCAGGACTAGGATACACCATCACTAAACAATGAGAGTCATCCAAGACTACAGAAGAAAGAAATAACAAAGGTAAGAACACTAAATCTACTTGTCATTTCTATGGTAAAAGGGAACATACCTCTAATGTATGCAAGAGAAAGAATGCTTGTCAACTTGACTAACCTAAGAATATGGGTCACTATCATAAGTGCAATAAGCAAGGACATCAAGCACATGGCTAGAGGACTAGGACTATCACAACACCATGATTTGAAGGTCACTGCTACAAGTGCAAGAAGTATGGACATAGAGCTCTTGAGTGCAGATCAAAGCCTATGTGGAAACCTAATCAACCAGAAAGGAGAAATAACCATTAATATCACTACAATTGGGACTGCAATGCCAAATATAGCTATCATTACTATCAGGAATATGTAAACATTCCTAAAAATTGCATAAGAACACATTTCAGTGGAAACTAGAGCAGATGGTTAAGTTAAACCACATATTCTAGTTGTTTGAAGACTAGTCTTATTAGAAGGAATTGCCCAATAAGGTCAAAGGCACCCAACTTAGAGATCAATAAAGGAAAAGGAAAAATGGATGTTGAACACATTAGAGGAGAAATGAATAAGACATCGAAGAAGAAAGATGGGAGCAGCTTATAAAATCAAGAGATCACTTTACCTAAAAGGTCAAGTGGTCATACTTCATCAAACTGAGTATAAGAAGGCATGAGGGACTAATTTACAATACTTTATCATACATTACCTCCTAAATAGGCAAGTACTAAAAAGAAGAGATCAACATGAGTAGAGATGCAAAGATAAAATTTCAACATTTCATAAGTGTTGCTAAGTTGTCCTCAGATGCCAAGATAAATTCTAGTACAAGCTAAGTTGATTGCCAAAATTAGTAGAAGCCAAATGATTAATTGGAGCTAAGTTGGTAGTTGAAGTTAAGTGAAGAGCTTAGTTGAAGCTGAGTGAGGGATACTCCTGTGGATGTTGAATGGTGAAAAAGATAATGGAAGCCAAGTAATGTAGAAATACTTAAGAAGTTGAGTGGATAGCTATAAATGCACTAAACATTAAATGAAATGAAAATAGGGTATATTATAGCATTTTGAATTATTTTTCTTCATTGCGAATGAACAAAAAAGATGAAGAAGAGTGCAGAATGAGTTTAAAGTAGAGAATCCATCATTTGAGACAATTTCAACAATGATTCAGCATGATTTCATTGAATTCAAGGTATTTACATTTGCGTCGAGTTACACAATTTCATATTTTTTCTTTATGTTGAAACACTAGATTTAACAAATGACTTCTAGCTCTAGGAAAACATAGGAAAAAGAGCCATTTGAGGTTCAACTAGTGACCAACAAAGTGAAACAACTAGATTTTTTGCCAATACTAGAAGTGGCATATAAAAATGAATGAGGTGGAGCCCTACTATAATACCTCCTAAGGGAGTTATGGTCTGATACATTAGGAGATGTTACAACTATAAAATTGGAGCCATTGGAGACATGGAGATGAGGGAAGCCTATGAGAGATTGTGTGAAAATGGAGTTTTAAAAGAACAGTATCAAATTGTTGGGAAGAAGGGTTTGATGCATGCCCTAGAATTCCCCATAGATTTCAAAATTGAATGGATTAGCATAGTACTTAGTAGGATACATGATTGAAGTTTACGGTTGGAGGATGGTCTAGTAAAAATTACAAAAAGGGTTGTACATAGAGTGATAGGGTATCCAATCCTAGATCGGCCAAAGACCCTTACAAGTGATTCTAAGGAAGAAATTGAAAAGAACACTAGTGCCAAGTGGAACAAGAGAGGAATGACAATAGACACCATTGAAGACCTTGTTATTGACTTTGTTGTTAGGGTTATTGCACACAAATTCTACGAATCTAGTAGACTCTACAGTGTGCCTTGCATTGCAGTGCATGTGGATTATGAGTTAGTGAAAGAGGATCATACTTATGATAGTGAAAAATTGTAATTGCAAAAAATCAAGGAAAAATTGGCAGCAATAAGACAAACCAAGGGAGCATAGTGCAAATTTGGTGCTATTTTGATTTCTATATTCCTCTATGTGTAGAATGAATTTCCTTCTTTTGGAAAAGTTGTCTGGAAAGAAAATAGGTCTAGCATAGCTCAAGTTAATTAATATATAGAATGAATGGGAACTAATTTTGAGGCCCTAATGACCAGATATTTTGAAGACTTCAAGAAGACTATGAAGCAAAGGCTAAAAATACTAGTTTCATTGGTAGAGAAGCATCTAAATGATGTATGTTTTCTTGTAGATATTGACTACAACTATATTTAAGGTGCTACACCAAGAGTTAGATGGTTAAGACCTCTCGGCTATGAAATAAATATAGATGAGTCATTGATAGCTATAACTTCCATACTAGCTGAGGAAGTGGACAAAAGTGCACCACATTTTGGAATCTATGATGTGGTAAGGTCAAAGGTGGATCTAGAGTTAAAGACTACCTCCACACTAAAGAAGAAGGATAAAATTGTTAAGAAGTGAAAGGCCAAATTTGGTGAGGGCACAAAAAAAGGAGATGAAGAAGAACAAGCATAGGAGACACTTTATTTAACCCAAGGCATGGGTGAGGATGTAGAAGAAGAAGAAGGTGCCAAGTAAGAAGCACCCAAGGCTGAGTCAAAGAAAGAAAGGCATAGAAACAACTAGTTGCACAACCCAAGGCAAAGAAGAAACCAACAAAGCTAAGCCTAGCTAAGACAACTACAAGGTTAGATACAAGGGAAACAACAAAATTAGCAAAGGAATAAGGGAAGTAAAATGTAACAAAGCAAGAAGGGCCTACAAAAAAAATGAAAAGAAGAAAATATGTTGCACCCCCAAAGTTAGATGAAGAAAAGATAGAGTTTGACAATGATCAATTCAGATTTGTAAGAGATTTTATCAAGTCTAATTTGTAAAATGATTGTGATAAAATCAAAGATAATGCAAACTTAACTAATTTAAAGACCATTGATTTTAATAAATTTTCAAGAGAAGAAAAAAACTTATTTTAAGAGCCTATCTACAGTATGATGGCCAAGTTCTAGACTAGCCCACTTGAACTTGTCAATTCTATGCCTAAGGAGCTAAGTTCCGTTGTAGAAAATAAATGGCATTACTAAATTAATATGGAGAAATAAATAAGGGAGTCTACATTGGCTTGTGTAATGCCAAACCTTACAAAAGGTCACATAACTAAGGCTACTAAGAAACATGGCATAAAATTTGCACTCAAATATAGAGCCTTTAGTATCTTACAAAATAAAATAGAGGATGTTGTAAAGAAATCCACACAAATGTGGAAATTAATTTATGGATTGAATACTATCAAGGAAGGCTAGGAAGATCCCTTTATGGGAAGAAATGATGAGGAAGAATAAGAGAGTGAAAATGATTGAGAGCATCTTAAAAATCAACTTATTGCTGAGATATGTGTTGATCCCTTCAAAATCCATTAAATAAACTCCATAATTAGAGGCATATTACAAGGTAAAACAAATCATTTTCCAACAAAAAAATATCAACCTTTCTCCATTCACATGTCTTGATTTCCATATCTGATTCCATTATTCATAACTTTCAATTCTTAATGTTTCTTTCCAAAAAAATTGGAGGAATTGTTAACCCTTCCTAGGGAATCAAATAACTTTCTCAAAACAAATCAAAATAACCCCAAAAAAATTCAAAATCATCAATTTTGATTCTAGTTTCTAAATCTATAAGCCATTAGTCTATCTAATTCATAAATTATAGTACAAGCACAAATCTTTGCCTGAAACAACATTAAAGACATTTAAAAACCAGTTTTCACACAAATATTCATAGCTTTCACAAATATTCATAAAAATGTCTCAAAAAAAAATTAAATAAAATTTAATTCACATATATTTCCAATTAATAAATTTAGACTTCCTGATGCATCCATATTTGGTCATACCAAATGCTGCAACATTACTGTTCGCAAGAATTCTCAAATCTGAAAATAGTAACTTTCACCAAAATGATCATAACTTCCTCAAAACTAAATGAAATTACTCCAAAATGAAGAGAGAAGAAAAATAGATCATGGAAATATCTAAATATACATATTATATAGGATTTATAGTCTGTAAATGACTGTACAAGGCTAGGAACCAGTACAAATCCAAAAAAACCAATCAAAATAGCAATAGTTGAAGACACCAAAATTCTCCAAAATGATTTTTTTCTTCTCCTTATTCTCATTAATTTATTTTTAATGACCATTAAAATTATTTTATAGTACTTTTGAACCAACTTTTGAACCAACTTGTTACATTCTTTAACCCCTTTTTGCACTTTTTGCAAAGTTTTAAAGTTACAAAATTTAAGCAACTCTTACATTTTAGAAATTTTGACCTCAAAACTTTGTTCCAACCTTAAAAATATGTCATGATAGAATATTAGTCACTATTTACAACATTTTTACTCTTCCTTAGGTTTACAAACACATTTTGACCTCTTGACCAATTCATGACCTTACTAGGACAACTAGGGCAAATTGACAACTTTTACATTTTATGAAAAAATGACTTCATAGCCTTTACATCTTGACTCATATACAACATAAATGACTCAAATGGATTTAAATATCTCAAATAAGGAATCTTAGCTTTCTCATTTTCTTTTACTTATGTGCTCTTGCACCAGAAAAGGACAAGGAAGGAGAGAAGGAAAAACAAGAGGTAATTGTGGAGAAGACATGAAAATGTGAAGAGGCAACAACTAAGGAGAAAAAACTAGAATAGAGTGTCCAAGACACCCAATTTTCATCACCAAGTCCTCCACTTATAGCACCTGTAGAAATTGTAATTATAAAGGATGTTCTTGACACCTTAGGTCAGAACATCAATCCATTGATTGTAGAGGATATCAAAAGGATCCTTCACCAAACCACATTGCAATCACAATCATGCACAAATCCTATTTTGGTGAGTGTGGAAGAATTGAAAAAAGCTATAGAAGATATTACTAGGGAGAAGGTGAACACACAAGAATCACCTTCACAACCTCCCACAACTATAGAAGACCAACCAAAAGAGAAAGAAACACAAGATACAACTGCTAAGGTTGATTCCACAGTAATAGCAATAGCAAGTGTCAAGGAGCTAGCAAAGGAGTAGACATGACAAGATGTTCCTACAACACAAAGCCATGGTGCACCTCCTCAAATCATTATCATTGATCAAGGTAGTAAAAGAGAAGAGAATGAAGAGGAGAAAACCCCCAAGGATAGAGAGCAAGAGGCAATATAGACACTAGTAAACTTGCCTACTATGAGGACTCCTACTAAGCAATCAAGGACTAATGTAGTACCACTGAAAATCTTAGCAGCAGGCTCGAGCTCCATCAAGGTAGCAAGGGTACTTCACTATGGAGACCCTACACTTGATGAGGAAATAGTCATACCTAGTTATGACTACAAAGCAATGAACTTGCCACAAATAAATGAAGTGCAAGAGGCACTCAAGAGAAAGAAGAAGCAAGAGATACTCATAAATGAGTATAGACAAAAGCAAGCATTAGTGGAAATCAAAGACATGTTCCTTGATGCATTTAGCTTTCATATACCTGATGAAATAAAGCCCATCATGGAGAAACTATCCAATGTAGTGGACAAGTACAAAATGAAGACCTTGATATAAATGTTAAATTAATAGAGTGGCCTAAAAAGAAATTTCAAATGAAAGTTAATGAGAAGATATCTAGTGAGATAGCACTATGACAAGTTGAACTATCCAAGAAAATTGAGATAGTTAAAATAGTACTTGGGAATATATTCTCATTATACTCCAAATTGTGTGACTCGTCATACTTCACATAAGAAACTAGCTAGAGGATACTAATCTTGGAACACAATCTTAAGATATCTATCACATAGATCCATAATGATCCAACTCAAAGTGAGAAGAATTTTGCAGCAATGCTTCACACTCAAAAGGAGATAGCTATATTGAAAATAGTAAAGGCCCATGTTAAGCCCAAATTGATACAAATTCAATTTTCTATTGCCCCACACCTAGAAGTATTGCATAAGGAAATGGCCTATGCAAAAAATGTCTTAAAGAAAGACCCCAGTCTTCTACCCTAGAAGGCCTAGTACATCTTGCAGTAGAGATAACCATCTAGCACAAAGCATTGTTAATTGGCTTAGACAATTAGGATGCTTCTTTGAAGATGATAATGGAGCTAAATAAAACATTTTTGGCTAAATATTCTATTCATTCTTACGACTCTTTGACATGGTGTTCAATCACAATTGTTTTAATATTCAACCTTAATCGTAAAAATTTGCTAAGGCATAATCATAAACATATTTATATAAGATATTTTTAGAATTCACATTTAAGTTGATTTATTAATATAGTTTTTTGGAGTATTATTTAATGATTAGGCTTAAATTTTCTATAATCTTCAATTAGGCTTAACATTAAAGTTCACTTAAGTGTTTAACTTATTTATTTAATTGATATAGTTTTAAAGATCTATGCATTTGTATAATTGATATTTTACATTTATTTTATTAAATAGTAATTTTGTGATTTTTTATGTTGTTTAAACATATATGCAGATTATATTTGATGGACAGACCCCCACCCCCTCCCCTCCCCCACCTCTGTCTTTGCCCCCTACATATCCACCTCTTCCTGCACCCCCACCTCCATGACCACCTAGTGATCCTCCAATAGCTACTACAATGGATTTGAGGGAGAGCATGAGGGACAACCTTCATGCCCTCATGTGTGATATTGAGACCCTCATGTGTGAGACACAACTCCCCTCACCTACTTCACCTTGAAGATAGAATGCAAGGCATAGTTCACTCTATCAACCATCTAGATTGTGATACCAATAGCTTTACATTATGGAGGAAAAACATATGTGCATTTTATTCTAATGGTCTATCCTATAGAGAGGTCCAACACCTCCAAATAAATTATAAATGATATTTTACAAAATATTTTATAAACCCTAAGACGGGTCTTGCAATTACTAAGAAGCAGCCTCACATTTCTATTAGATGGTGCATGCATCCATGTATATCAGCACACTTTTGGGAGTGGTGGTGGATGGTATTTTACCATCCACCACTACAAATCAAGAGGCACCCATGTACTTCCTTAGGAAGCTATGGGCTGAATTTCAATTAGGTTTGAAACCCAATTAGTTTGATATTAGATCATTTAAGGAGGTTAGTTGAGGGATGCCTCAAGATAGGCCTAGGGTAAATTTGAGTGATAATATGAGGAATTACATATGGCCTTAGCCTCTTGTACCTTAGTACCAAACGATCATCAAGTAGTGTCATATGCTCTTACCTCATTAAGTTCCCTCTTAGGAAATTTAGTATAGTGTGGATGCAGGTGAGAGATATTCATCCACTTGGAAACATTTATACTAGTTGTGGAGATATACGCAAAGGCCCTCAGAGTGATGGTGATGTAGCACATGATCACCATTATGCCGAGTGCTCTAATTTTTTTGATGATGCATACGCTGCCCATGGTGATGGTAGTGATGATATTGATGCGTCATCATTTGTTTACCTTCTGCAAGGAGAGCTTGGAGATAGTCAGGAGTAGCAAGTAAAATTTTGATTAAAAATTAAATAAAGTACATAATTGTTTACTTTCTACGTACATGTGTAATTGTATTAACCATATTAATGTATTTTGATTTTGAAATAATAGAGGATGGATGATACTCTTCTTCCTAGGAGGCAGTATAGTATTTTTTTGAGACGCACAGATGTTTCCATCCCTCATATGGTATGCACTTTGAATTACACTATAAATAATGTACATTTGAACTCAAATTTAATAAAATTTAATCATATGTTCTTTTTATCTAATTTTGTAGGGATCGTTGTCTACTATACAGTTTGATTTTTGTATGGCTCCTGATCCATTGACCACTAAGGCACAGTGTCAAATACCTATGGTATGAACTTTTGACTCAAGACAAATAATTTGTACTATTTTTATATATAGATTGTTATTAACTTGTAATCTTCAACTTTGATTCATGTATAATTTTATGTGTTTTGGTTTTATGAATAAGAGACAGATCGTTCTTATCCATATAGGCCTCAATATAGTTTATTTTTGATTTCATCTTTTGACCATGTGAGAATGTTAATGATCATCATGGTAGCATATCTTTAGACACATTTGTGACATTGGCTACTACTGATGTATGATATATATACATGTTTTTATAGTTTATAAAAAGTGTAGTGTAAATTATGTACTTTTTAGTTTATGTACTTTGTAACTCATGTATATATAATTTTTACTCAACATTTAAATATCCATAACTTTAGGACTATGTTGCCATGAGTTTTGCTGAGAGTATAGGACTAAGCCATATGAAGGTACCTACATCATCCTTTGAGGTTAGTATTGTGATTTATGTAAATACATATTTCATTATGGTCTTTATCAAATTTTAATAATGTATGTATTGTAAATTACAAGACCTCACTACTGCCACATTTGGTAGCTTTCATAGTGCACCTCCTCCTATTACAGAGGGACACCTATCTCATGTTGTATTATTTTTATTATGTAATGAATATTTAATTTATTTGCAAGCTACATTTTGAAACCCATTTCAATTAAGCATGTACATGATGAGACACCTCATGCTACATACGATGATCCACCTACCTCATGGGGTGTCCCACATGATGTGACAACTCATGTTACATAGGATGATCCATCTTAGTCCTCTTCATGTGTACTAAAGATGATTGCAGATCAGATAGATTAGGTCTTTTTGGCACCTTTAGATTGTGTTTTTAAGATGTACATATTGTTTATTTTGATACACTTTATATAAGGATAGTCAACTATATTATATGTATTTTTTTGACTTCATAGATCATGTTATGACATGTTAGACCCTATACTATGTTTTTATGACTTCTTGTCATACTACTGTATGTAGTATAGATTATTATGTTACCATGTTGTAAGTATGAACCGTTTTCTTTATTGCCACATATTTTATTCATGTTATGACATATTTAATAAGTATATGCTACATGAGCAATAATTTTAATAATTTTGAATATTTTTATAGAAACATTAATTTTAACATGTTTGAATGTAAAAGTAATGGAAAAAAATAAGAGGTCATTACTTGAATTGACATTTAATTTATGATATCAAGTGCACACCTTTAACTTTCAAATAGAAGTAAACTCTTATTTTTAAATGTTTAAAACAGGTTTCACAATATATGTAAGACAATGCCAATGACATAAATAGAAGTCAACTTAAAATATAAAATTGGTTCAACACATTTCTTCAAATGAGGTCCTGCAAAATAAAATTGTAAAACAAAAACAAATGTTAATAAAAGAATAAATTAATATGAGCTATCTGAACCATGTAAATATGTGTAATTTATATGTACTCACTATGTGTAATTGCACAAGATGTTAATGTTTGATCCACCTTAACGTGTAATTGCATAAGATGTTGATTTAAATTTGCATAAATTGTAATTGATACACGAATAAGAGGTATATATAAGTTCTCTAATTTTTTATTGAAAAATCATACATACATGTAATTAAATTATATAAGTACATAGATAAAAATAGCACAATAAAGAAAAAATGTGCATGTGTTTGATTTAAATGTAGTCATCTCATAGTACCATTTGCATCTTCTCTTTTTTGCAATGCATCTATGATTATCTTGTGCTCATCCATTGAAATTGTCCATAATACCTTATTGGAAAGTCTCCCTTTGTATGTTTCTAATTTGATATTCGTTGCCACAAGCAAATGAGAATAGTGTAAAACTTTCTTTTCAGATTGGTAGTCTTCAAATGCTATAAAACCTTTTTTTCTTGTTAGGTATATACGTAGCCAGGTACCAACTACAATGGTAGACCTAATTGGATACTCAAACCCATCATCATCTACTTGATGACATATCACTTTTTCTTAGGTTCCACACATCTAGCTAGCCAATACTCAATCCTTTTATCATTATCATTACATGCAATAACAAAATAAACATGTCCTACAAGATAAGATAAAGTAAATAAATGCTTTAATCACATGTGTACATATATAAATAATATATTAAAGATATGTACTTAAATTATTTTAATGACATGTAAATAAATAAATAATATAAATTGGAGTATGATCACAATAGTTTTTTTTTAAAATTTGCATACTAAGTTGTATGAGGTCTAAAATATGACCATAATATTTTGATGCAAAAGTAACATCCTGGCCTTTGTTTATTATATCATCTTGAAAATGTGTCTTAGTAGATGCTAATGATTTTTGTTGCCAATCCTTAACCCATTCTATGTTCTCACATTATTCCCATTCACCAGCAAGATAAATATATATAGTCCAACTGTTATATATATATAGTCCAATTGTTATAATATGAACTCCTAAATGAATGTCATTTAGGTGACCCGCTAATTGTATCACAGTCATCTCAACTAGATAGAAGAAATGTTTGATTGTAGATTTCTGACTTGATCCTCTATATAAATATTTTTTAGACCATTTGACAATATCATGTGCATTTGTGAATTTGGTATTTTCTTGAAATTTTAATTGCTCTCTAGTAAGGGCTCTCTTCACACATGCACTAGCACCATCATGTTCTCCTTTAACATGTCTAGCCTCAAAAAAACTCCACACATGTTGGATATTAGTTTTAACATGTGTCCTACTCAACCAATAGAACATTCTAGAATTCTTAAATTGTTTTGTACAATTATCGAACCATATCCAGTGGTGTGTCATTTGAATTTTTCTTTCTTTTAAATTATCATAAAAGACCTTGAAACAATATTGGACAAACTCAAATGAATTAAGTTTATTATCACTCATATAGAAATGGTACTCTCTCAATATTTTTGATCCTCCTCTATACTATCAGGTGCATGCCTATGATCTATATTAACATAAATTATTACTTGCACTAAATTGTAATATTGTGATTGTACCTCATCTTGTGGTGCAAGTTTATAGTTCTCTACAATGTCAACAACTATAAGTATAGTACTAGTTGGAAATTTATTCTTACATATGAAATATTGTCCATCAAGCCATCTAGCATACTAAGAATGTTTAACATATTTTGGTATGATCATACTCTTAAACTCATCCATAAATGCATGACATCTAATTTTATTTATAACTAGATCACACCATCTTCCAATCCTCCCATCCTTCAATGGATATTCGACAGATTTGTATCTTTTTACACCAACTAACTGTTGTCCAAAAGTCTTTATAGAATTTTCATGCAAATATACATCCAACAAAGAAATATTTTCACACATATCACATGTACTAGAAAGATATGCATTGAAAAGAAAGTATTAATCATTTAGGTGGCTTACAAAACAAACTTGATATGAAATCCCTTATAGTTTGAGATGGTATTTGTATACAACATTCATGCAACATTTCTTTACTATACATGGTACAATGTATAGATCTAAATACATCATAATGGTAATGAAATTGAACATGAGCTTTAAAAAAACATTTGATTCTTTCCTTGTTAATCCTTACATAGCATGGTTTACACTTTTCAAAAGATCTTTGACTAATGGTAATAGTTAACACCTTACCATCTACAAATAACAATTTAGTGTGAACCATGTCCAAAAGGTGTTTAGGATGTGGATCACATATTTTTGTCCCAACTCTCAATTTAAGAACATCTCTTGAATTAGGTGATACTCTTGTATTATCATCCCAAAAAATTTCAACCAAAATTTTGAGTTCACTAGTAAGTTTCATATCACATCTCGGGAGTCTACCACTATAATTCCATGAAATATTTGCTAGGTCACATTCATTGTTAACCCTTCTTTTTACAGATCTTTATAAAGTTTTACAATTTACATTAAGATCCACTTATGTTACTAATCAATCTTTTGTCAATTTTCTGTTGTTATTGCTTTTCGTGTTGCATTCTTATCTTTAGAGCAACTTCTCTTTCTGATAACATCAAAGGCACTAGCAACATTGAATGCAAATTTTTTTAAAGACTCATTTTTAATCTTGGGTTTTGCATACATTCCTAACCTTTCCATTGCTTTTCACTTTTTAGACATTTTAATTAGTTGCAAAATCAATTGACATTGAAACCAAAATTATGTATTATAAAAAAATGTCTATATAATTTATTAGCATGCATCCTAATTTCTCTCCATGAAACCAATCCTTCAAGATTATCTAGCACATCATTAGGAAAATGAAAATTATGTTCAGGCACTTTAGTATCATTCTAACATGTTTGTTTAGTAATCAATGTTTCTATGTCTACATTCATACAATTGTTATTTTCAATTGGCATTTCATTTTCATTGTTATTTGGAATTTGAATCTCATATTCATTTTTTCATGGTATTTCTTTTGGGGTATGCATTTCTATTAGAGTTTGTTGTGTAGGATCGTTTGGAAATCTAAATTGTTTAAATCATAACCTACTTCTAAAAAATCACCAATTTCATCATGAGAAAAAAATTTGAGGGCTTGGAGACACACTTGTATTGAAAATTTTAGTAGAATGTGCACCTAAATATCCATGTATTGGATTCTCTTCTTTAGCTTCTTCATCCATTGTGGTATCCTCAATGTCTTTCTCCTATGAAACATTGCTCAACTCTCTAATTCTTTGTCTTCTCTCTCATTGTCGTTGTGATTTCTCATAATGAGACAATTCATGTTACATAAGATGATCCATCTAAATCCTCTTCACATTGACTAAAGAGGATTGTAGATCAAATAGATTAGGTCTTTTTTTCACCTTTAGAATATGTTTTTATGATGTACATATTTTTTGCCCCACTTTTCATCCTAGACCCAAGTAGTTAGAGTGATTTCTTGTGTCTTATTAATTTCCTAAGTGTGTTTGAGTCTAGGTCTAAGCTCCCTTAGGTGGAAAGAGTCGTCATCAAATTTTTCATTTTTCCCTTCTCCACACTTCATAGCTAGGGGGTTTTTCCCTTATGTGGAGGGATTGTGTGGGTGCCTTAGTGCCTAATCCAATGAAGATTCACATTTCTTGTGCAAACATCATCTATAAAGATTAATCTACTTGCAATTTTTCATTTTCTCATGAAAATAGAAGCCTATGGAAATTTAGACTTCATCTTCTCCTTAGCATATTTTCAACCCATGAAGATGATTTCCTGCGAAGAGCACCAAATGATGCAGTTGGATCAAGACAAGAAAATAATAGGGTGTCCTATGGAAAATTAATATTCCTCTTACAAGTATATGTGTCAAGGAATATTTAGGATTCATCACAACTCTTATAATCATCCCAGGTGAAAAACTCAAAACTGAATCCTCCTTGATGAGTATTCATCCCATGAAGTCTATTTTCTGCAAAAGACAATTCTAAAAGGAAGGAAACAAAGGATAGGTTCCTAATGAATTTTTGCACTCTTTTTGGACATATCTTAACTAAAAGGAAACAATAGTCAAGAGCTAATGTAAAAAGGAAGCTTGAGAAAACAAATGGAAATTTTATCCTCGACAAGTCTTCAACCCACGAAGAGAATTTTCTAGATTTTAAAGAAAATCAAGTTTGTGAATGGATTGGACTCCCAATTTGTGCACAAAACTTCTCAAGATGAGGATAGGAAATATTCTAACTATTGTGGGAAAGATTTATTAAGAAGAATTCAACTCAACAAATATTTTCTCTTGGAGTACTCTATTTGCAACCTCCCAAAACTTAAAGGGAAATGAGAAAGTAAGTATGGGAAGATAGAAAGTTATCATTGGGCCAAACAAATAATAAAAAGACACTAAGATATTTGTTAAAACCATTCATTTACTATCTCAATGGATTTATCCTTCAATTTATTCATTTGGCATGAATTCTAAAGTTTAATGGATGAATTGAGGTTCCCATATAGAAGGAAACATGAATAGTTATGAAAATCACTTCTCTTTCTTGAACTATTATCTGAAGTGCAGGTAGTAGATCTAGGAGATGGATGAAGCAATGAAAAAAAATCCACTAAATTTGATGAGGCAACCAAGAAGACTTTGGAGGTAAAAAAAGGTCACAATTCTTTGAAGCTCATTTCATAGGCCCAAAAGAATCCCTTCTCTTTGACTGCGAAAGCAATCACTCTGGTCAAAAGGAAAATGTTAGCATAGATTCTCTTTGGATGGCCCCTAAAGTGATAAACATAGATTCATGGTTGGAGGATACTCAGGATAGGAAGAGAAAGAAGAAAGATGAAGGTGCCCCCAAAAAGGATACCTTATCTCTTCTGGTTCACTTTAGGTCAGCATTAAGTAAGGTCAAGAAGCAGAAGACCTTGTCCATCCTTAGACTAGGCCCTGAAACATGCAATCTAGCAATGGAGATAGAAAAGCCTACGAAGGAGGGAAGGATTAAGGGTACATGTCTACTAATTATTTTATGCTACATTCATTGGATCTTTGTGGAGGTCTAACATAATACAAAATTTGGCTTATGGAAGTCAACAAATGAGGTGATTGAAGGATAGCTAGAGAGCCTTAAGTTGTCAAAGGTTTGGATGAAAGCAAAAGTATAAGAACTAAATAGCTTCATTAGGAAATTGGTCAAGCCATTAGTGAGCATATCTGGGATGCTTGTTACTGATGATCCTACTACCATAGATGTTCAAGCACTCATCTCTAAACTCCACTATAAGACAAACTTTTTGGGTAGATTGGTAGAGAGTGGAGTGGGAAACTCAAGTTGGAGGGACTCTCCATTATAGAGAAAATTAAAAATTCCATATTGAGGCTGGAGACAAAGAAAGGCAATATTTCATCAAATAGAGCCACTTTGGCCATGGAGAGAACAAAAAGTGAAGATTGTGTCTCTTTGTTGAAGATGATCAATCATATGAAGACTAAGGAGGTTGTATAAGCAAAGATCCTACCTAAAGGAGATGATACTTTATTTGAATGGTTTTAGAGCATGTAGTTCAGATTCCAAATGGATCTTAGCAGTAGAAGAAGGGCTCAAAGAAACCAAAGCTAAAGTGAAGAAAGATCAAGATAGAGATTATGAACTTCTAAGAGGCTTGCATATAGACTCACATACTAGTGATCAAGGAAAAGGAATAATTTGAATATCCATCATGCAATCAAATTTATCCAACTTTATAGATAGCCTAACACATATATCTTCTAGTCATCAAAACAAAGTTTCAAAACTTCAAAAACTTGGTGGTTGTGTACACATGGGCATGGAAGAAACACAAGATCGTTTGAATGCTTTCAAGGATTTGGCTAGAGAGAATTCTAAATGGCTCTTGAGATATACAAATGTACATGTCCATTGGCATGAATAACTAATCCCAATCATTGTAGTTGTTAAGGCCTCTAGGACAAAAATAGAAAAAGGGAAAGAAGACAAAGTGATTCATATTCCACCTCATTCAAATTTTTTTGTAATCATTGTAATAGACAAATTGGCTTCTCGCCATTTGTCATTTTTGAGAAGATGAACCAATTGAACTTCATTTGTAATAGTCATCTTGGAACCATATATGCATTTTAATGAAAGATTAATAAAGGGTCAAAATCTTTTGTCGTGAAATACTTGGAGAGTCAATTGAATGGTATTTTGTGTCAATTATTTTCTATTCCATTCTATTATTTGTTAATTTTTTTTTTTCCTCTTTTATTGGAATTAAAAGAAGGAATTAATAGAGTTTCATTCTCCTATTTTGAGGTAGTGAATTGAATATGATAAGTATTGTCATCATAGGTTCAAGAGAGATCCTTTAGTTGTTCGCTTCTAGTTAATCTTTTTTCCTCCATATTTAGTTTCTTGCTTAATTAGTTAGCATTAGTTGTTATGCAATATTTAATCTTTAAGTCCTATGATTTCATAAGATCTATGAGTTGACAGACTTAATTTACCTTTTGGAATCTTTTCTTGCTTGAGTTAGATCCTACATAGGCTTGACTCAGTTTATCTCTCCTACTTTGGGTTAAGAACATACCCTTTTTGTTTAGATTTAGGAACAAACATAATTCATTGCAAATCTGCAATAGGGTGTTGTACCTAATAATATAGAGGAAAGTTAGTCTTCTTAGAAGCAACTTTCCAATTGTTGTAACTAGATATTGTTCATAAAATTTGGGCACCCAAGGGTTACATAAAAAAAAGAACAATCTATTTACCAACAATATTTTTTTTTTTGATACACTTTATATTAGCATAGTTAACTATATTATATGTATTTTTTGACTTCATAGATCATATTATGATTTGTTAGACAATGTACTATTTTTTTAAGGCTTCTTATCATGCTAGTGTATGTAGTATTGATTATTCTGTTACCATGTTGTAAGTATGAATGTTTTCTTTATTGCAACATATTTTATTCATGTTATGAAAAAGTTTGTAAGTATATGGCATTTGAACAATAATTTTAGTTATTTATATAGAAACATTAATTTAAACATGTTTCACAATATATGTAAGACAATGTAAATGACATAAATAGAAGTCAATTAAAAATATAAAATTGGTTCAACACATTTCTTCAACTGAGGTCCTACAAAATAAAATTTTAATAAAAAAAGCACATGTTAATAAAAGCATAACTTAATATGATCTATCTAAACTATGTAAATATGTGTAATTTATATGTACTTACTATGTGTAATTGCACAATATATTGATTTAAATTTGCATAAAATTGTAATTGAGACTTGAATAAGAGGTATATATAATTCCTCTAATTTTCTATTGACAATCTATACATACATGTAATTATATTATATAAATACATATAAAAAAATAACACAATAAAGAAAAAACTTACATGTGTTTGATTTAAATGTAGTCATCCCAATGTACCATCTACATCTTGTCTCTTTTGCAATGCATCTATGACTATCTTGTGCTCATCCATTGAAATTGTCCATAATACCGTATTGGTGGGTCTCCCTTTGTATCTTTCTAATTCGATATTTATTGCCACAACTAAATGAGAATACTATAAAATCTTCTTTTCGGATTAGTAGTCTTCAAATGCTGGGAAACCATTTCTTCTTGTTAGGTATGTAGGTAGCTAGGTGCCAACTACAATGAAAAACCCAATTGGATACTCAAAACCATCATCATCTAATTGATGACATCAATTTTTTCTTAGGTTCCACACATATAGCTAGCCAATACTCAATCTTTTCATCATTATCATTAGGTGCAATAATGGCATAAACATGTCCTATAAGATAAGATACAGTACATAAACACTTTAATCACATGCGTACATATATAAATAATATATTAAAGATATGTACTTGAATTATATTAATGACATGTACATAAATAAATAATATAATTTAAAACATGACCACAACATAATTTAATTTAATTGTGCATATTGGGTGTGTACATATATAAATAATATATTAAAAATATGTACTTGAATTATATTAATGACATGTACATAAATAAATAATATAATTTAAAACATGACCACAAAAAAATTTAATTTAATTGTGCATACCTAGATTTATGAGGTCTAAAATACGATTACAGTCTTTTGATACAAAAGTAACATTCTAGCCTTCATTTACTATATCATCTTGAAAATGTGTGTTAGTAGGTGCTAATGATTTTTTTTCCAATCTTCAACCTGTTCTATATTCTCACATTCTTCTCATTCACTTGCAAGATAAAACTGACAAAAGCAAGCAAGCTCCCTAGTCCATATAGTCCAACGTTTAGAATTTGAACTTCTAAATGAATTCCATTTAGCTGACCCTTTTTAACCCTTTTTAAATGCCTCCAATACCTTGTTACTAGGTCTATAATAACCACATATTTGAGTCCTCGGAATGAACATATCAATGCTTTAAAAAAATAGTCTAATGCATGATTGTATGCAAATGGCTAACTACTAATTTTGAGTTGAAATAGTTGCATATATAACTTTGGCAATGACACTGATGGAGATGTAAAGTCCTCAAACTTCCTTCAGCATTTAAAATAAAGGAGAGAAATAATTTTCCTAAATAATAAGAAATGAATGTAAAGGAACAAAAAATCCATGCAAAATAACATGCATAAAGTGTTCTGATTGAAAGAATTGCAATGGATGATTTTGAGTAGAGTATAGTTGTACAAGAATAGCATACTGCGAGCCTATTTTTTCATGAAAAATTCCATGCAAGATGAAATGAGACTAGAACAATGTACATAAAGGAATCTTGTAAAACATTAAACTAGAACAATACTAATAACCTCTATAAATATTTATGCAAGTTTATGTTTTGACCCTTTTGTTACATTATTAATAGAAAATGTACCATATAACATCAATATTTATATATTATCTAATGTGATGCATATAAAAATAAAGATTAATCAAAGCATTTAAAAAAATATGAAACACTTGAGCCAATATTAATTAATTAGATGAGAAAGAGACAAGATGTGGTCACTTTGTCCACTACAAAGGTAGAGTATATGGAAGCTACTTATGCCTACAATATTGAATATATGAGATATATCCATATCATCAGGTAACTCAACTTCATAAGCATTACCACTGTCAAACTTTTATTTGACAAGGTCCAAACTTATTCATCTTCAACTTATCATATGTTCTAATAAGAAATCTTCCTTTCTTTAAATGAATCATCACCTCGTCACAAACTTAAAAATTACGATGTCTTGTAGACTTATCATCATTCCCCTTATACTTCTGATTACTTTGTTTCAATCTCAACTTCACTTCCTTACGTAAAGACTTCATAAAATAAGAAAATTCTTCCCCTACAACACTTCTTTTTTCTTCATTGACAACATCTCTCAAATGTGATATACTTCTAGGCTACATTCTAGTAACAATCCAAAAGGTTTCTTCCCTATAGTCATATTCACAAAATTATTATATGCAAACTGAGCTTGTGCCAATACCATCACCCAATTACTTGGCTTATCTCCAACTGAACATCTCAGAAAATTACCCAAGCTTCTATTCAAAACTTTTGTTTGTCCATCTATTTGTGAATGGAATATAGAACTAAAATTCAACTTAGTACCCATATTCTTCCAAAATGTCTTCCAAAGTAACCAACAAACTTATTTTATCTATTTGAAATAATATTTCTTGGTAATCCATGCAATCTCGCAATCTATTTAAAGAAAATTTCAACAACATGCTCAACATCTGATGTCTACTTACATGGTATTAAAAGAGCCATCTTAGAAAATCTATCCACAACAAGAAATATAGAATCATACCCCTTCTCTACATTAGGCAATCTAAGAACAAAATACACACTAATGTCACTCAAAGGTTTCTCGGGAACAACAATAGGTGTATATAGACTGGTATTTTGATTTACTCCTTTTGCAACATGACAAACTCCACAAGTCTATACAAACTTTTAAACATCCTTATACACATGTGGCCAATAATACTTATCCTTTAACAAACTCAATGTTTTATCAATTCGAAAGTGTCTAGCCAACCCACCATTATGCATCTCCTTAATCAAATTTAACATCATAGAAATTTTATGAATACACAACTGAATAAAATATTCGTCATACTTGCTTATGTGATCTATCAAATTTG
The DNA here is from genome assembly GCA_028749045.1 of Cupressus sempervirens. NCBI lineage: Eukaryota > Viridiplantae > Streptophyta > Pinopsida > Cupressales > Cupressaceae > Cupressus > Cupressus sempervirens. The sequence continues at coordinate 159,744,171 of CM053793.1, read as the reverse complement.
ATGTTATGCACTCTCTCCATGCCTTAGAAAAACTAGGGTTAGTATCATACAATTCTTTCATGTCATCAAAACCAAGAACTTATTAGTCAATAAGAAACATCTTCTACTCAATGCATCAACAACTATGTTAGTAGCTTTTCTGTTATGTTTAGTAAAAACTGTGAAACTTTGCAAATACTCAACCCACTTCATATGTCTCTGGTTCAATTTGTGTTGATTTCCCAAGTGCTATAAAGTTTTATGATCAGTGTACAATAGAAACTCCTTAGGAATCAAATAATGTCTCCACTTCTTCAAGGCTTAAACAATAGCCTAAAATTCTTGATCATACACAAAAAAATTCCTTTTAGCATCATTCATCTTTTCACTAAAGAAAGCAGCAAGTTTTCCTTCTTGACTTGATAAAACTCCTATTTAACTACCACGATAAAACTCCTATTTAACTACCACTTGCATCACATTCAACTTGAAATACGTTATTGAAATTAGGCAAAGCCAATATAGGCAATTCATCAACCTTTTGTTTCAAAGTCTCAAAACTCTTGTAAGCTCCATGTGTTGACTTGAATTACTTTTTATCTCCTCTCATTGTCTCAGTCATAGCATTACAAATAGAACTAAAATTTCTTATAAAATTTCTGTAGAAACTAGCCAAACCATGAAATGATCTTACTTCACTCACATTTTTAGGTATAGGTCATTTTAAAATTTCTTTAACCTTCTCATAATCCATTCTCAAACCATCACCTCAAATAAAAAATCCCAAGTACACAATCTCCTCTTGCATAAAAGAACACTTATTCAAGTAAATCACTAGCTTCTCCTTCTTCATTCTCTACAACACTTGTCTAACATGCTCAAGATATTCTTCCTTAGTCTTATTTAGTATCATAATATCATCCAAATAAATAATCACAAAATTACCCAAAAATATTTTCAAAACTTCATTTGTCAACGTCATGAAAGCACTAGGTGCATTAGACAAACCAAAAGGCATAACCAACCATTCATAAAAACTATCCTTTTTCTTGAAAGCAGTCTTCCATTCATCACCTTCTCTAATTCTAATTTGATACTATTCAAATCAATCTTTGTAAGATACTTATCTCCACCTAGACAATCCATTATGTCATCCATCCTCGACATAGGAAACCTATATTTCACTATGATCTTATTAATAGCTCTAGAATCAGTACACATTCTCCATTCATCATTCTTTTTAGGTTCTAATACAATAGGTATAGCACATCAACTCAAGATTTATTTGATTAGATCTTTCTACCACAACTCTTCTCTGTAGGTGTCAATCTATATAGTGCTTTATTTAGAAAACTAGCTACAAGAATCAAATCCATACAATGAGTTATACTTCTCATTATAGCTAAAGCATTAGGTATATCGTTTGCAAAAATATCATTATACTTATTGAGAAACTCTACAATTTCATCAGGCATAAAAAGTTCAAGCCAAAGTCAAAGTTAGAAGACAGAAAGAGTTCAAGCCAAGTCATGCAAGAGGAGAATAGAAAGAATTTGGCAGATTAACGCCAAAGAGCCATATTGGAATGCTCTATTAAAAACAAATGAAGATAATATCCTAGAATATAAGGGGGCTAAATGGGGCCCATAAAAGGGAGGTAGTTAGGAATATGATTAGAGACCAAAGATCTAATTTTATGTTGATTCAAGAAACAAAAATGAAGAACAAACTTATGGGTAAGATTTCCTTTAGTAGCACCATGGCAGGTGAGGCCACTAATTCTAGGGGTACATCAAGATACCAGCTGACTCTCTTTAATAATAAAAATTTTAAAGTCACTTCCATGTATAGTGAAGGTAATATTCTATTGTGTAAAGTGTTCCATATAATAACAATGATTCTCAGTTTCTTTTGAATGTGTATGCCCCTAATTCTAAGAGGGAGAGGAAGGATTATTGGACTAAGCTTTGCTCTATTATTTATAATAGTAATCTTAACAAGGTTATTATAATGGGAAATTTCAATAATCCCCTTATTGATGAGGAAAAATCAAGGGATCTGGCCTCGAATTTGGATAGCATGTTGGATCTTTGAAATTTCATTAATAGTTTGGCTCATCTAGATGTTGATCTCTTGGGTGGTGTTTTCACATGGTCCAACAAATGATTAGGGAGTGAGTGCATCCAGGTTCATTTGGATCAAGTTCTCATCTCTCTGGATTGGTTGAACTCCTTTTCTCATAGGCTCTCCCTTCTCCCAAGAGTTGGGTTTGATCATTTCCCAATTTCCCTCTCAATTGCATCTCTTGAGGCAAGGAGGAATTATCCTTTTCAGTTTGAAAAGATGTGGATATCCCATCCAGCCCTTTTGGATAGGATCTCTTTTTGGTGGAATATTTAGGTGGAAGGGACTACAATGTTTAGGATTGCCAAGAAATTGAGTAATGTTAAGTGTAATATTAAAGTTTGGAACAAGATGAATTTTTCACATATCTTTCAAGAAAAAGAGGAGATGTTAGATAAGCTTAATATTATTTAGGATATTATTTAGAAATAAGGATATAATTATTAGAATAGGAATATAGAGATGTCAATTCTCGCTGATTTGCATAATATTATAAGTAGAGAAGAGAACTTTTGGAAACAAAGATCTCATATTAATTGGCTTAAAGACAGAAATCAAAACACCAAATTTTTTCACCTTTCCACCCTTAAGCATAGAGCTAACAACATGATCATAGGGATTAAGAAGGCCTAGGTTCTTTTGATACAAGAAAAACATATTACTGCTAAATTTGTTTCTTTTCTCTCTTATCTTCTTTCCTGGGATCCAATGTTATATGTGGTGGATCATAATAAAATTGTTTCATCTCTTCTCTAGTTAATTCAACAATTAGTTGTTGAAAGCAATTCCTAAGGCTTAGGAAATTAAATGACATTCATTTTCTCTTCCAGTAGATAAAGCCCTATGATAGAATGGATTTCCTACATTCTTCTTTCAGGTATATTGGGGGGTGGTTATGGAGTATGTTTTCAAGGTGGCGTAGGAATTTTTCGATGCCAAGAATCTTCTTAAAGAACTCAATACTTTTTTGGTTCTTATTCCTAAAGTTCTAGGGGAAGATTCACTGATAAATTTAGGCCCATCAGTGTTTGTAATTCATTCTAAAAGATCATTTCAAAGGAGTTGATGTCTAGAATCATTAATGTTCTTCCTTTGATCATATCTCAACAACAAATAGGTTTTCTCCCTAGAAGATAGATCTTGGATTCTATCATGATGGTTCATGAAGTCATTCATTCTCTTGAAGTACACAATAGAGAAGGACTTCTACTCAAGTTGGACCTCTCCAAAGCTTATGACTAGGTGGATTGGACTTTCCTTGGTGCTATTTTCTAGGCTTTTGGCTTTGATCATGAGGTGCATAAACTCATTTCTCAACTTATTTCTACTTCTTCACTTGCCATACTGATCAATGGAGCTCCTTCTGATTTCTTCAAGTCTTTGAGAGGCTTATGATAGAGGGATCCCCTATCTCCTATCCTATTCATTATCATGGCTGATTGTATTGGTAGGTTAATTCAGATAATAAGATAGGATGGGATATTAAGAGGTATCAAGCCTTCTTCGGGACATGTATCTTTTACCTGTCAATAGTTTGTGGATTACACTATCATGGGAGGGGAAGCTTTGATTTAGGAGGCTAAAGAGATGAAGAAATTATTGGATGTGTATATCAGGTGATTAGGCCATCTCATTAATTGGGTAAAAAGCTCATCTTTCTTTATTAATAATCCTATTGAAAGACAAAGGAAGATTGTTGGGATTTTTTGGGGTGGATTTGGCAACCTTCCAACTAGCTATCTTGGTCTCTCATTGGGAACTAAGCTACCAGATCATTTTTGGAATGGGATTCTGGATAGGTTGAGTAAGAAGTTGGTAGAATGGAAAGGAACTAGTTCAATCCAAGCTGGAAAATGTCTTTTGGTGAAATCCTCTCTTCAGAATCTTCTAATCTTTGCCCTAAGTCTCTTTGAGATAATGGCTAAATATGCTAAAAAAATGGAAAAGATCTAGAGAGATTTTATTTGGTTTGGTCTTGAGGAATATAAAATATACACTCTTGTGGTTTGGAATAATGTTTTTCTCCCCAAGAGTTATGGAGGTCTTGGAATTGGGAAACTAAGACATCTTAATAAGGCTCTTCTAGCTAAGAAGATCTAGCATAGTTTCAATAGTTCAAGGGAATGGAGAGACATTTTAATGGAGAAGTATATTAGAAGGCCTTCTCTAAGTTTTTTCCTCAATGATCCTAACATCCTAAATGGTTTTGTCATTTGGAATGGTATTCTTAAGGCAAGAGACCTTGCTAATTCCAAGACCAAGTGGAAAGTGGGAAATGATGATGAAGACATTCTATTCTAGCATGATAATTGGTTTCTTCAGGGTCCTCTCATTAATAATTCTATTTATGACATCTCAAAAAATATTTGTATGAGGCAATTTGGATTAAAAGTTAGAGACTACAAAAAAGACTAGGGATGGAGAGACCTATCTCTCATCTTGAATGATCTCAAGCCAATAATGGCGATGCTGATTTCAATGATCTTGAACAATAAGAGGGTGGAATTGCAAATCATATCACCAAGCTTCATGGATATGACCCATTGATAACCAATCTTATGGTCAATTCGAGGAAGGATGGTAGGGTCAAAGTGGATGGGTTTTCATATCAAAATACCGTGGAGGTCATCACCCATGTCATTGAAATTATAGATGAGGGGTTAAAGTCTTATAGAAATAAAAAGATGTCTGTGAATGCAGTTAAGGATTTTCCCAAGAATACGAAAGAGAAAAAGGAACTAGTGAAATGTGAGACCTATTATGAGATGGACTTGATTAAGAAGCTCTAGAGGTATATGCCAAGAGTCATTCTTGAGTATATATCATTAGATACTAGATTTGGTAGGGTTAGAACCCATTATTTTGTTTTTCTTGAGCATTTTCTTTATGGGGTTAAGGTTTCCTTTCAATTTTATTTGTATTCTTTTCTGCACAAGAGAATTTCTAGGCACAAGAAAAAACCTACTTCTAACCTGGCCCTACATGAAGGTTTACTTCTGTTAATCTATGACCATTTTAAGGCTCAATCTAGGAGTAAAAAATTGGTTCATGTAGGGGCTACTATAGAGGAGACATGGAGTTCTAACTCCTCCTTAGATTTGAAAGAGGTTTAGAGTATAAGCTTAGAGGAGGAGGAAGATTTTATCTCATCTGGAAAGAAGGCAAGGGGAAAAGATAAGGAAATGCCTACTTCAACTAAGGTCCCATGTAGGAAAAGCCCCAAGGTCCTTGGGCCCAAAATTGCTAGTCAGGGTGAAGATGAGTATAATGAACAAGGTGAAGATATGTATAAAAATAAGGGGAATAAGGGTGAGAAAGATGAAGATAGAGAGGAGCTAGTTGATAACCCTAGAAAGAAGTAGATGGGGATGAAAGAGGAGGACATACCTTTAGAGGGAAAATTGTTTTTGGTGTAGAGATTTCAGTGCTTCCACCCTCTCCAAGTCCCCCACAAGAGGATGAAAAGGAGAAAACAAAGGAAGGAAGTGGTGAGGTGGTTATAAAAGATAGGTGTATGGCATAGAAAAAATTTCAATGTCAGAACTTCAAAGATGGGTATTGTCAGAATTAAATCTTGAAATTCTTGAACAAAAAGATGGAAAGATCTAGATGGAGGAACTTATTAATCTAGTATTGGTTGCCATCACTGACAATGTGAGGGAAGTGGGAATCAACTTACTTAACAATACAATAAATAGAATGATAGACAATTTTAGATCAATTAAATGTTGTTTCATGAATTGGAGGATGTTAAAGAAAGAATGGGATAGTTGGAAAGCGAGGTGAAGAAATTTGAGAAAGTGAATTGAGTAATTAGGGGGATACTATTAGGTTTCTTGAAAAAAGGATGAAAAATTTAGAGACTTATAGCCATAACATGGTGAACTAGATTATCTCTATTGTGAACTCTCTCAATAAAAATAGTGTTACTCTTGCTAGAAATCTAAAAGCTAGAGGTCTTCTAGAGGATAATCAAGGAAAGGACAAAGCTAAAGATACGATGGATGAGGAAACCATCATAGACACAACCCATAGCTAGTTGGATCAGACCTGCTCGAAGATTAGGAGCAAATGGCTGTGGAGTTTCAGAAAGCCTATGAAGTAGCAAAAACTATGCAAGAACTTGAAAGGAAGGTAGAGGAGTAAGTAAAGGATTATCAATTTATGTCTTTTGGATTTTTGGTTTGGATTTTTGCCTATCTTTTGATTTTGCCTCTTTGTTGGCCATAGTTTTTTTTCTAGGCTTTTGTTACTCTATTTACAACCCTCTAATGTGTAACAACTTTTGGGTTTCAAGATCCTTGTAAAACATATTTTTCTTATCAAAAACTCTATAATTTCTAATGGCACTCGGTCAATACTACCAGTTTCTACTGTCAATCAATTACCTTTGACTATTACTTAGTTGACACTATTTTTTGGCACTTGAAAACTCCTAGAGCAACTCAGTCTTCTTAGGATTATGGAAAAATAGACTTGATTCTTCTTCATTTCCTTTTCAAATTATTTCCTATTAACCATGTTGATTCTTAGAGTAGTACTCTCATCCTCATCTAGAATTTTAATCAAAGGAAACAATTTTTATTCTTTCCATTCACCCAAAGAGTATATTTATTTAATCTTCCATCATGTACAACATATCTATCATATTGCCAAGGTCTACCCAACAAAATATGACAACAATCCATAAGCATAATATCACACAAAAATTCATCAAAGTAATGTCAAATTTTGAACTTCACAAGGCATTGTTCACATACCAATATCTTATGCTCATCTTTGATACATGAAACATGATAGGGTTTAGGATGCTTCATGCTCTACAACTATAACTTTTTTACCAACTCTTTTGATGCAAAATTTGTAGAACTTCTACTATCAATGATCACTTTATAACATTTTTCAGCCATCTTACATCTTTTCCTAAAATGACTTCTCCTAACGATAGGTTCCTCATTATTTCCCTTATTACATAAGGTTATTCTCACATTAGATTTTCTCTAGCATCAAGTCCACTTGGTGAACACTTGTCATCTCCTTGAATCACAACATTTCTATTACCATGTCCACTTTCAAATGATCTACACTTATAGGATCTATGTCCCTCTTTACCACATTTGAAACAATTACCACAGAAACCACTTCTAGAACAATAATTACCTCTTCTATGGTAAGAATTAGTACCTTGTTAGTAAGAATTACCAACTCTCCATTCAATATTGTTTTTATCATCATTCTTTCATTAAGACTTTCCCTTATCTTGCACAAAACTATCAGATCTATCACCTTCTTCATAAGATCTACCTTTGCCTTTGTAGAATCTACCACCTCTACCTCTTTTTCTTTCTTCATGCCTCTTTGTAAAGATATCATTAGCTTTCAAGGCATATTGATAAGCTTCCTCTACACTTTCCAATTTCACAAAACTTATCACATCTTGGATTCCAAATCTTAATCCATTTAGATACCTTGCAATTTTCTAAACATCATCGTACACATGTCCATATCTGATGTCCAATCTATAATATTCCTTGATATACTCCTTCACACTCATGTCTCTTTGTCTCAAATTTTGCATCTTTCTCAACAAGCTAACTTGGTAATCAAGGGGAAGGAATTTTTTGTTTACCTTGTTCACCATTTTCACCCAAGGTCTGATCTTTTCCTTTCCTCTCCTTTGTATATCAGTATATAAATTTTGCCACCATAGTGAGGCATGTCCTTTCGACATAGTGACTACAATTTTCAACATGCTATTATCAAGATTTTTTTCATACTCAAAGATCTTCTTCATATCAAAAATTCAATCTAACACAACATTTGTATCCAATTTTCCATCATAAGGAACAACTTCTACAATAGGCTTTGAATGTACCCTAGATAATAATCTCATCAATCTTGCTTCATCTTGATCATCCTTAGATTTTGGATTTTGGTTTGGTGCTACTAATTCATGATCACTTACATCATCAAGATGCACTCCTCTCCTCTGGGTTGTTTCTACAATATCTAATCTAGTTGCAATTTGTCTCAATGTATCTAATATTGCATTATCAACATTTCCTCTACCTCGAACCATCTTTGACAATCAAGTTCTTGCAGTATTGTAACCCTCTTTAAGAAATAGGTCATATCCATAGATTTTCAACCCTGCAACAAAATTCACTTAGGGTTCTACATGATTCAAAAAATACAAGGATGAACATTAGCTCAGATACTACATGATGCAGGGAGATAGTGGAAAACTGGCTAAAGGCACACCCGGCTATCCAAGTCATCTACAAGAGTTAACACAGTGGAAAATAGCACAAACAACAACTACCAAAGGAGGTAGGAGAACAAAATGTCTTATAGATTCATCAAATAATCAACATTCATGCCTAATTGTAAGGCCTTCTAAGCTGTAGCCAAATAAAAATACATCCAAGCTCCACAATGCAATTCCAAAACTCAAATTTCTAGACACATATGCTTCATTCTTCCCAGAATCATCTCTCTCCTCTTAAAAACTCAATCCTAGATCTCCTTAAATACTTGTGTGGCCATAGGGTGATATATGACAAACCTAAACCTTATAATAAATGCATGCATAGCCACAAGTTGGCTCACATCAAATATTAACTAATTATCACAATATTAAATGCAAAGTTTGGCTCAAATAGGAAATCACATAAACAACTTCATCAAAGAAGGAGCAAGAAAATAATGTCACTGAACAATTCTTGACAACCACACAAAATTTGAAACTACATGAACTTGGTAACCACACAAACTTGACACCCATTTGAACTTTAGAAACTACTCAAACTCGGCATCCAAAGGATAAATCGATAACCAAATAGCACTTAGCAATGAAGGATGACTTGGCAACCAAAGAACAATTGAAAATGAAAGGCACTTCATAGCCACTACGAACTCAACATCAACTAGGGAGCTCAGTATTACTAATTTCTCAACAATAATTGAGAACTCGATAATGCAATACATTGCAACTCGATAAAAACTAAGAAAACTAAAAATTATGCAAGACAATAGTGCAACCCAGGATGCTCTTGCATCATTATTCAAGTAACATAAGTCCACCATGGGGGGATGGGTACATTTTAGAACCTGAGAATATAAGATTAAATTATAGGGAAAAATTATTTGGGGTTCAATTGTTGACTGATGGAGGTATAAATAGGATAAACAAGAGACTAGAAGGGTGGGGTGAATGAGAATCTTAAAAACTTTAAACTTTTCACCAATTCATTCACATCTATCAGTAAACATACATAGTTTAAATTTATTATAACATGTAAGTTTGATCTATCGCATGCATGAAGAGAAATGCATAACACAATATTTTTTATGTAGAAACCCTCTAAGCTAAAGGTAAAACTAGGGTGGGGTTGACACCCACAAATCTTCACTACCACAATAATATAGTTACCTTGTTATGGTTACAATGTTTGATCATAATATATCATCTACCCTATGAGGGGCCTACCCTATTAAATGATTAAGAGACTTCTAGGTCTCACCTTGTTAGAGGATTTAACACTTACAACAAAGTAAAGAATTTGCTATGATACGTACAAAAATCTATTGAACCACTCTATTAAGAGATTTACCCTAATTCAAGTCGACAAGAACTGATTCAGTACTTGACTCTAAGATTATTGTATAAGTTCATTTCTATTCTTCTCCTTACTAATTGATCCTCTCCTGTGATATGATAAACGTTTCTTCCCTTTCACTAACTTCTAATTTGATCTTGATCCATCACTCACATATTAATCCTTGTTCACATTCATACACTTATCCATAATTTTTCCTTCTCTCTTTCTCTCTATCACACATGAAGTGATCTAGGTTAAGATCTTCTCTATTTAATTAGTTTATTAAAAGAGTTTTCTAAATTCTTCCATAATAACCTCTTCATCTAAATCATTGGTCACACAACATAAAGATATGTAATCCACATCATTAAAGTATAAAATATCTATAACAACCTCTACAAATATTAAATATTTTGTAACAACCTCTACATAAATTATATCTTCTTTCCAAGTTCATTTGAAAAATATTTTACCTCATAATCTATTAATTTTTTTACCTTATTGTAACTTTGCATTTCTTGGTCTTTATTGTTTTCTATAGGTCGGCATTTCTTTCGCTCAATTTGTATTGTGCTCAACACACACTATGTAACTTGACACTTATAGGCTTGAAATGTGCTTGGTCACTATTGAGATTAGCTCATATAGAAAATATTTAGTGACAATAAACTTACTTAGCTCCAATAGAGTTTGGAACATACTTGCTTATGTACATGACTCAACCTGTAAAGAGTAGATTGGTTGCAGTGATGACTATTTGACTCTACCTTGTAAATGACTAAGTGGTCAACACTTATAGACAAAAAATATTAGATATAACATCACCAATTAGTTTCAGTGGAAGAGAATCCTTTCTCTGAGTCCTCCAAAATACCCACACTTTCATATTTTTTTATCAAGGACCTCATCCTTTTTTTTCTTGGCTTTAGAGGGAGGTAGCATCCTAACCCCTAGATCAGAAGAATTCTTGGGAGTAGTAAGATGGTGGGATTGTCTCACCATGGAGGAAATAACCTTGAATAGACACTTGTTTATCTCAATAAAAAGATGACAAGAGGAGTATAGGAGTAAATTCCAATGGAACCCATAGATTCTAAATAAAATCCTTTGATGATTGTCAAGGAAGCCTTTTTCTTTACATTTTTGAATAGATAGAAAAAGGGAGGAGTAAATCCAAAATGAAAAATAGGAAAAATCCTTCATGTGGAAATGATTCAACATAGGGAAAATATGGGAGTGAAGCTTTTTGTGCCTTCTTTTATAGATGATAAATTGGATGAGAACCTTGACCAAGGCCTTCCAACCCCTTCCATTCCCTCTTTCTTAAACACATGATGCAATTTAGGAATTTTTCATAAAGCTCAATCTAATAAGGGTCTCTTCACATCCTTCTATTAGGATGAATGAAGTAAAAAAACATGGATTCATGAAGTAAAAATTCCATAGATTCCAACACTAAAAAAAACTCAATCTTTTCTTTGTAGTGACATTAAGCTAAAAACATCAAAATGGCACTCTAGCTCATCAAAATTCTGTGGCAAATGGAAGGTCTATAAATAGTAAAAATGATAACATAAATAATGCACAATTTGAGTGAGATCATGACACATCACTTTTTACACCATCACAAGGATGGATAGAGGGTTATGCCAAATTTTTAATCTATATATAAATTTCTCCACACTCGCTAACCTATCTACAACATTATTTCCTTCTCAATAAGTGTGTCTAAATGAAAAATCATCAAAGTTGCTTAAGATGTGTTTAATTACAAAAACTAAATCCTGACCATTACACCCTGTCAATGCCACATCCTCTTAAAAATTCATAAATTTTAAATAATTCACTTCTATGATAACCTTTATGATATTTTTCCTAGTCAACAATATGACCCCATGGTTATTCTTTTGAGTAGTTGTTGATAATGACTTTCAAATTGGTTAAATTGAATTGTCATTACTAAGCCCTAAATATTTCTTGAATTTTTTTGTCATCTCTATTATATTCACTCATTTTATTCACAATTAAAATTTAAAAAATTACATTGCCAATTTCATGAAGGGTTCTCTTCTTAATACCATAAACACATTATAGAAACAAAGAAACAATAACAATTGTGAGAACAAAATAGGGGCTTCTTATTATCACCAAAAATGTGGAATTATAGAATTCACAATTACAATTATTTAACTCACATGGGAACCTTCGTTACAGTAATCTACAACAAAGATGTGAACTATCACACAGAGTTGTGCTAGATGATGTTTAGGCTTTTCCTAAATAGACATTTTAATGTCGCCTAGGAAATTTCCAAACACCCCAACTTAATTGCTAGGGTTGATAGACCCTAACAATACATATAGAGTATGCCTAATACACTTTTGACATTTAATTTTTAATTTTTGGGTAGCCCAACTTTGGAAGGCCACAACTCTCAAACCATTGCATTGATTGGCTATTATAACAACTTTTTAGAAATCTTGGCTCCTGATCTACAAGATCAAATGTATGAAAGTGCCCATGCATCAAATTTTTGGACCTCATCCAAGGCCTCTAATGCCTTCAATACTAATTAATGAACCTTTGTGTAGAAAATCAGCACATTCTAAGCTCATATGAAAAACTTACTAAAAATAGTAAGCTCCAAAAAATAATAACCCCCTCATCTAGTAGTGCTGATTAAAATAGAAAAGGTGGAAAATAAAAAGATTTTGGGGTGATGCAAGATTGCCTTCACACCCAGGATGGTACTACATTATACACTAAAGGTAATTTGAGAAGTGACTTTGTCACGTCTTAGGTGTTTAGAGGAAAACCAAGATGGTTAACCTCCACCCTTCCTAACCATGATGAATCCTCTACTAGCCTCCCTTTCCATTTGACTAGGTATTATTCATAAGCTTTTTTCCTTGTAAATTTTCCAACATGACTGTCAAGTATCTTCTCAATTTCCTTTGTAGCCAAAGTGGCTACTGTAATACTCCAATGTGCTTTAGCCACTTTATCTCCATCACCTCCTTCATAATACTCTTTTAAATAAAAAATGTTAAATACTAGTAAAATATTCAATTCAGTAGGTAACTCCACTTCATAGAAATTTCTAGAATCATGTATTTTCACTATCTTTCTTAGTCCAAGGTTCTTCATCTTTAGCTTATTATATGTACCCACTAGAAGATGCCCTTTTCTCAAATATTTCATGACTTCATCCCCAATGTGAAATTCCTTACACCTCCTTTTCACATCTTCCTTAGCTTTATACTATGTATTTATCTTTATAATTTTCTTCCTCACATCCTCATGGATATTCTTCAAATGTTCAACAAAATCTTTTGTTTCAACACTACCTATCTCTCCTTTACCAAACTATCTCAATTTAGAACCATTTCTAGGACTAGTCACATATACAATCTGGAATGATGATTTACTAGTATTCTTGTTGACATAATTATTACATGAAAAATTTTCCTACGGTAAATTCATATCCTTACCTTATGGCTTTCCTCTAGCCAAACATTTTAGCAAATTTTCCAAAATCTAGTTCACAACTTCTGTCTAGCCATCAGTCTATGGATGATGTGATGAACTAAACTTTAAATCCGTCTTCATTTTCTTCCATAATGTATGCTAGAAAATCCCAATGAATTTGGTATCTTGATCTAAAATCATACTTTTTGGTACACCATGTAGTCTCACAACTTCTTTGAAAAAAAGGTCTGCCACATTAACATCATCACTAGTCTTATTGTAGGGAATGAAATGTGCCATCTTTGTAAAATTTTCAACCACCAAAAAAATAGAATCATTCCCTCACTAATTCCTTGTTAATACAAGAACAAATACATGCTGACATCCTCCCATGGCTTATTTGGTACACATAATGGCTAATACAACTAGTATTCTACTTCTCTCCTTTTGCCATCTAACATACTCATCAACTATGTCCAAATTTCTTCACATCCTTCTAGAACTATAGCCAATAATAGTTCTCAACAAGTAAAGTAATGGTTTTATCTCTACCAAAGTGTCCAACTAGTCCCCCACTATGCTTCTCCTTGATGAGATTCTCTCCCATTAAACTTCTTGGAATGCACAACTAGATTTCTTTGAACAACATATTATCCTAGATCATGAAATTTAACATCTTTGTCATGTCAAGTGTAACATATTCTATGCAAGCCTTTCAAGCTTCACCAAAATAGGATCATTTAAATAAAAATTTTTGAGTTCCTTAAACCCAACTACCTCAATCTACATTTTTGTCAGAAAAAGTTGTCTTCTGCTAAGAGCATCTACAACTCTATTAGACTTCCCACTCCTATGTTTTAAAACAAATGTACAACTTTGCAAAAAATCAACCCACTTCAAATGCCTTTGGTTAAATTTTCCTTGACTATTGAAATATTGCAAAGGTTGATGATTAATATACAAAACAAACTCCTTAGGAAAAAGATAGTATATCCACTTCTTCAATGCTTTAACTATATCATAAAATTTCTTATCATAAACATGATATTTTCTTTTTGCAGCATTGAACTTATCACTAAAATAAGCAATAGCTCTACCTTCTTGGCTATAAAAATCTCCCATTGTGGTACCACTAGCATCATAGTCTACTTGAAATACCTTGTTAAAATTTGGAAGTGGCCAAATATGCTTCTTTGTAAATTTCTATTTCAATAGTTTAAAACTCTTATCTTCTCCTATAGTCCACTCAAATTGTTTCCTATCCCCTCTCATCATTTTGGTCAAGGATCCACAAATACTACTAAAAGATCTTATGTAATTTCTATAAAAACTATCTAATCCATGAAAAGATCTTACCTCTATAGCACTTCTTGCAGTACACCATTCAACGAGAGCCTTCTCAGGTAAGTGCACTAAGTTGTGGTGCCAAAAAGGGGGTATAAGTGGACACCTTTTTTTTGAAATCAGCAATTTCTAAGCTTCAAAAATACTTTGAAGATAGTTATGCTCAAAATTTTAAGATATGACAAAAAAAAAATTAGTAGTCCTTTGAATCTAGTTTCTAAACTACTAATTATTATTCAAAATGGTTTACTTTTAGGTCCTCAAAAAATGGGGCCACAGAAAGTGGTACTATTTATTCCAAAAAATATAACATAGTACAAAGTGTGCCCCCCAAAAAGTTAACTTTTTTTTTGAAATTCTTTAATCACTCTAGTCAAAAGTTACCAAACACTATGTATTTTATCCCAGATTTTTTGAATAATTTTATAATGTTTATTTTTTTAATGAATTTTTTAATTAGAAACATTCAAAAAACATGAAATATCTATGTGCTCCCCCTAGAAATGATTTTAAAAATTCTAAAATCAAAACTTTTTTTTTTCAAAGTGTGTAGAATGGAGTATAGTTTCTAAAAACCTAAGTTGTTGCAAAATTTGATGAACGAGGTAAAATCTATAGCCCAATTAGTATATGTTGGATTTTGACAAAAAATAGACATACATTCAAAAAACATTATAGATGAAAGGCTTGAAATAGTTTAAATAAAAAATAAATTATATGGTTATATAGCTTACATAGAGACCTACAATGTCATGTAACCTAAATTTATCGATGCCAAACCATGAGGAAACTTGAGGGAGAGCACACAAGAAAAATCAATCATATTTTGTATGTTTGTAGAAAAACACATCTTAGACCAATTTACAGACTCCAAATCTTTGGGTTGGATCTCCAAGGAAAAACCAAGCCTTAGGCTTGGTAGAATGCAAAGCTTTGAATAGTGCATGTGCACTATAGCATGCACACACTATTTAAAGCTTTATAAATTTGATTCTTAATAGCACATGCACACTTTAGTTCACACACACTATTGAGACCTAGATACTGCATAGAGAGAGAGAGAGAGAGAGAGAGAGAGAGAGAGAGAGAGAGAGAGAGAGAGAGAGAGTAGGGGATGGGAGAGAGATGAAATGAGAGAGATTAAGGGTGGTAGAGAGAGTACAAGATGGGAGGGAGAGGAAGTGTGTGAGAGAGAGAGAGTAGGGGTAGAAGAAAGAGAGTACAGGATGGGAGAGAGAGATTGAGAGTAGGGGACATGAGAGAGAGGAAGTCTGTGAAGAGAGTAGGGGTGGAAAAAGAGAGTATGGGAAGGAAGAGAGAGAGATTGAGAATAGTGGATGGTGGATAGAGAGTAGGCAGTGGGACAGAGAGAAAGAGAGAGTGAGAGAGATGATTATAGGAGTGTCTGTGAGAGAGAGAATAGGGCATGTGAGAGAGTGTGAGAGTGTGAGAGAGAGTAGGGTTGGTAGAGAGAAAAGGTAGGGGGTGAGAGAGGGGAGAGAGAGAGTAGGGGATGGGAGAGAGAAGAAGTGAGAGAGAGAGTAGGGGTGGTAGAGAGAGTAAATGGTGGGGGAGAGAGATAGAGGGTAGGGGATGGGGGGGAGAGAGAGAGTAGGCAGTGGGAGATGGATTGGAAGAGGGAGAGCATTAGAGAAAGATGAGGATGGAAGTGTGTGTGTGTGTGAGAGAGAGAGAGGGTAGGTAGTGGGAGAGGGTGTGGGAGAGGGAGAGAGAGAGGTGGAGATGGGAGTGTGTGTAAGAGAGAGAGTAGGGCATGAGAGAGATTGTGAGAGAGAATAGGAGTGGGAAAGAGATAGTAGGGGATGAGAGAGAGAGAGATTAGAGAGGGAGAGAGAGAGTGAGAGAGAGTAGGTGGTGGGAGAGGGAGTGGGAGAGGAAGAGAGAGGGGGGATGGGAGTGTGTGTAAGAGATCTAGAGGGTAGGGGATGGGTGAGAGGGAGAGAGAGAGTGTGAGAGAGAGTAGGTAGTGGGAGAGGGAGTGGGAGAGGGAGAGAGAGGGGGGATGGAAGTGTGTGTAAGAGATCTAGAGGGTAGGGGATGGGAGAGAGAGAGAGAGAGAGAGAGAGTAGTGGGGACAAGAGTGTGTGTCTATGAAAGAGAGAGTGCAGGAAATGGGAGACGGGAGAGAGTGAGAGAGAGAGAGAGAGTAGGTGGTGGGAGAGGGCGTGGGAGATGGCATGGGATAGGGGGAGAGAGAGGGGGATGGGAGTGTGTGTAAGAGAGAGAGTAGGGGGTGGGAGAGAGAGTATAGGATGGGAGAGTCAGAATGAGAGTAGTAGATGGGAGATAGTGTGAGAGTGAGAGAGAGTAGGGGGTGGCAGAGAGAGAGTAGGGGATGGGATAGAGAGAGAGAGAGTAGGTAGTGGAAGAGGGAGTGGGAGAGCGAGAGTGAGAGAGAGAGGTGGATGAGATTGTGCGAGTGAGAGATAGAGGAGGGGATGTTAGAGGGGGTAGAGAGTAGGGGATAGGAGAGGAGAGAGAGATGGGAGGTGGGATTCTACATGTGTGTGAAAGAGATAGAGTAGGGCATGGGAGAGGGGAGGGAGAGATAGAGTAGGGGATGGGAGAGAGTGTGACAATGTGAGAGAGAGAGTAGGGGGTCATAGAGAGAGAGAGAGTAGAGAGGGAGAGAGTGAGAGTGAGAGAGATAGTAGATAGTGGGAGAGGGGGTGGGAGAGGGAGAGGGAGAGGGAGTCACAAAGAGCAACGGATGGGAGAGAGAGAGTAGGTGGTGGGAGAGGGGGGAGAGAGAGGGGGGATGGGAGTGTGTAAGATATCTAGAGAGTAGTGTAATACCCCAAAATTGGCTCATTTCCATTATACCAATTCTGGTCTATTCCTGATAATTTCAAAGTCCTATTCTAATAGGCAATTCTCATTCTGCTATTTGCTACTTGACTTAATTGTCAGATGTAGAAAACCTAAATCTGCATTCATCATGCTTATTATTTAATTCCTATAGTATTTACTCGTATTAGTCACATTAAACCTATTGATTAATGTTTAATTTAATTATTAAGTATTTATACTTTAATTAAATTATAATTATATCCTAAGGCTAATGTACTATGGAATTAAATTTATTTAATTCAATAAATACACCTATCTTAATTAATTAAATGTAATTATTTACTTAAATGGGAAAGGTATTTCTAATTAATTAAAAGAAATTATTTAATTAAATAGAGTACTTACTTCTAAATAATTAAACAAAGTTATTTAATTAAATGGGAAGACATTCCTAACTAATTAAATGAAGTTATTTAATTAAACAAAAGTGTCTCTAATTAATTAAAGATTATTTAATTAAATAGAAAAATGTAATTATGAGAGCATATTTCATTTTATTAAATTAAATATCTCAACAAAATCTCTCTTCAGTTCAAAAAGGGGAATTTCCAGTTCACTATTGATCAAAAATGAGTTAACTCAGTTAACTCCTTTTTCTACTAAAATTAAAACAGTTAACTCCTTATTTTACTCAAATTAAGTCTGTTAACTCCCTTTAATTTGGGAATCTCCCTTTATGACTGAAACTCATCTTCAATCCTGACCATTGATCTGAATCGATCTCAACCGTTGATGGATTCCAGTAGACTCTATTTAAGAGACCCTCATCTCTTCATTTTGGGGAGGATGAATTGATTTCCTATCGAATTGTTGTTGAAATTGATGCTCATATTTACTTACATTTCTTGCATACATTCTCATTCTTAGTTTAATCTCATTTTAGTTTAATCATGCATATGCTTAATCTAGTTTGCTTCATTTGTTCTTAGATTACATTGCATCTTTCATTTTTTTTAGATTAATCGGTATACTCATTCTTAGCTTAATTCCATTGTCAAATCCTTCATTCTTAGAGGGTCTGGTTGCCTACACCTCGATTCTGAGGATATTAACAGGCAAAAGCCCTTTAGATAGAAGGCAACAGGTCGCTTTGCAGGGAAAATTTTGGATGAACAATTCAATGTTCATTCCGCAATGAATTCGCAAATAAGGACCGTGTTGAAGTGTGTGTGTTAGCATAGGCCGCATTTTCACATATACATCTCTGGCACCCACCGTGGGGCTCAAAAATCAATTTTTCTAGCCTCTTTTTGTATTTTTTAAATCATTTTTTTGTTCTCTGTCTGTACTATTCTGTATAGATTCGGATTTTCACGAGAAACTGTTCATTTTTGCGCGAGGATCTAGAATCTTTTTACGAAGATTCTTTCTGCATCACGCAAGAAAGTTCTTTGGCATGTGAAACTTCGTGCAAGACTTGTTTCTTCGCACGAGCTGACTTTAATTTTGCGCGAGCCGAATTTGATTTCACGCGGGCTGTAAAACTTCTTCGCGCAGACTGTTAGGAATTTCTCGTGAAACTCTACTGACAGAGGCAATTTTTTTTTTTTTTTTTGCATTGAATTGTGTGTTTTCTAATTTTTCTACTGACTGTTCATGGTTTCTAGCATTTCTATGTTTTCTAATTTTTTTGAATAGCATAGCAGCGGTTTGTGGAACAATGGGAAAAGCGTGCGAAAGTTGTCAGAGACAGGTAAAAATATACTAAGCGCGTTGCGAGGATCACCAGGTAATCTTCTTTAGCTGATAACACTTCATTTGGATCTAAAATAAACATCTTTCGTCTTGAGCTTGTGTGTTTCCTTCTGTATTTTCATCTTACAACACATGCATAAATTGATACTAGGGTGTGATCTCTGTTAGTATTCATTTAGCAGGCTTAGTCTTTAGTGATAGATCTGATTAGCTATCTTGGGTTATTGGACTCGCTAATCTGTCAGCCCCTCATTCCACCCTGTTTTTGCAAGCTCAGCACCACGTTAAATAGGGGAGGGGTCTACAGGACATAAGTGTTAAATGCTCCACTAGGCAACCCTTTTGTGCTTTTTAGAACTCACTAATTTCTGAGTTGTGGACTCGTTTTGGCTTGTGTGAGGGGTTAAATGTTCCACATCTTTGGACTCACCTCACATTAATTAAATCATTAAGTGTACCACTTTTGTGGTTTTTGATTACTTTTATATAGATTTGCTTTCAGGAATTAACATCTATACACACATAGTAATTAAGCCCCCATGAACACTATTCGTGGATCTTGAGGAAGTGGGTTCCTAGTGAAACTCCTCTCTAAGACGGATTCCTTATGGGTGGGGAGGATACTTTGAGCATCTCATAGATAGATGAATCTTTGACTTGTTTATTAAGGCATCCTTTCTCCAGAGAGGTTGATAGATCACAGGAAGATGATATCACAGATCTTTGAGAGATAATCTTAGTTTAGCGTGTCAGATTAATCTATTTGTTTTGATTGGGCTAAAGGTGAAAAGGTGTCAAAACCTTGAATCTGGAAGCTAAGTCCCCTCGTCGTACACTATTGTGAGTCGATCACCTTTAGAGAGGGTTAATCATAGTAGACAATCCCTCTACAGGGAAAACTGCATTGACAAAACCTCAAGCGGTAATATCCATTTTTGCCATGGTAGTGACAACCGCTATATAAATGTCCTTGTGGAAGAAATGTCCACGACTGTGGTTCATTGTGGGTTGTCAAATCTCCCTAGTAGCTCTTGAAGATTAAGTTCTTAGACTTTGTCAAAACCTCGATGCACCGGGATTGAAGGTCACCCTTGTGAGTCATAAAAGTTGCAGAGTCAAACCATTACTAAATACCTTAGAGAAGCCAACTTTTATTTTCTAGGAATGTGTGTAATGATTGAAAAACTCTTTGAAAACGTACACAAATAGCTCTCTTAAGGATTAGCACAAACTAAGTTACTTGATTGTTCACGCGCAAGGTTACTTTTGCCCTGGCTCATTGTTTTCAGACGTGCTTGAAATCACTTGCTTGTTGTTCTATGTGCCTATTTATCTGCATGGTTATTGGATCGATCAAACATTTTGTCAAATTTAGTCGCTGTTGTGAAACTGTTTTGTCCCTTTGCGTGAAATCATTTTTCTCTCACGCGAAATCATTTGGCTCTCGCACGAAGCCATTTTTCCCTCACACGAAATTAAAGTTCTGTTGCACATCCTTGGGCGATCTAGAAACATTCTCACATGAAATTAAAAACTGTTACTGATCTTCGTACCAGAAAGAAACATCTTCGCGCGGCCCATAAAACTTCTTCATGCGACCCGTAAAGGTTTTTTGCTCAAAATTTTGTATCAACATTTACAATCTGGGTCTGTTCTAGCTATCTATGGCCTGTGCCCTGTCCCTTTTCTATGTTTGTTTATCACTCTCTGTTTGCAAATAGTCCTGGAGCAGTGACACTTCGCTTAATTGAAAACTTGTGTCTTATACCTTGACTAGTCTCGTCTCATACATAATCTTGGTCCTCATCTTAATGCTTGCCATACTTTGTGCTGCAGTGGTCATAATCTTTGGTTGTTCTAGCCTTTAAATCAGACCATTTGTGCCTTAGTGAAAAATATTCTTGCTACTATCTTGTCCTTTTTGAGACTCAGTCTTAATATAGTCCTTGCCTAGGTTCTAGCTTCTTGTCCTTGCTTATGACTGTCACAACCAGAAGTGGCAACGTGTTTTATCTTGATAACATTAGACCTGGTCATGCTAGGGGTTGTAATTGATGCAGAGGTAGCTTACCTTTCGCTACGCAATCTATATCCAGTTTGGCTAGTGAGGCATCTTCACGGTCTTCCTGACCTACAAGGTCATCTCAAGATCAATGAACATTTCTCAATTTGCAACAAATTGGGAATCCTTTTTACCAAAAGGATACTAAGATAGGTAGGAGTCCTGCATTCTCCAACACAATGTATGACCCTTTCTCCATGGACCCTTTTCAAACACAACATGCATAAAATGAACAAGTTCCTATAATGACTAATCGTGAACCTGAACGGGGTAGCCATAGTCGATATCAAGAACAACCTAGGGATGACAAGGAGAAAGAGAAAGAAAATGACACTGATGAAGAACAAGAAGAGGTGGAAATCCTTCCTGAACACATAGCAAGATGTCGAAAAGATAGAAACTTTCAGAAGGTCATGGGAATCCTAATCAATGAAGAGAAAGAAAAGTACTTTCTCAAACTCGCCCAAGAGGGAGCTAAACTGCCCACACATTTTGATGTGGAGACCATTATCACACGTGAAGAAGAAACTAAGACCACTAAACTCCAAAAACAACTGAAAATTATGCAAGACCAATTGGCTCAGATGATGCATGAGAAAGAGAAACCCAAAAAGACATACACATTGGATGCTCTTTGTTCATTTCCATTTGACAAAAGTATAAAAATGCCATCTTTCCCAAGAGGTGTAGAACTACCCAAATATGAGAAGTACTTTGGTACTATTGATCCCCAAGATCAGTTGCGGGAATTTGGTGCTTTTTCTATGGAGTTTATACACAATCAAACGTACCTCATGCTTTTATTCCCTAGAAGCCTAGGTGGTCAAGATTTGGAGTGGTTTTCACATTTACATCCTGGTATCAAGACATTTGATGAAATTGCTAATTCATTTGTTCAAAAATATTCTCATAACATTCAACATCCTATAAATATTCAAGATCTATGCAACCTTAAATAGAAGGTTGGTGAGCCTTTTCTTACTTTCCTCCAACGGTGGAGACAACTTTACACCAAGTACTCCCGTAAAATCCCAGAAACGGAGAAGCTCGACATTTTCACTGATAACCTCTTACTTGATTTTGGGTATAGAGTCCAACTACAAGGTCCACATACCTTTGAAGACACGATTACATAGGCTATCCATATCAAAGAATTTATGGTCAAGAAAGGTGAGCTCACTCTTCAGAGAGACTCAAAACAAGGTTCCACTTCCAACAAGGATAAAACCAAACACGTCAACAAGAACCGAGAAATTATACATGATGGGGTTGTTGATAATGTCACACCAAAACTTTCCAAAGAAGCATTTAATCTCACAGATTGCTTCAAAGTGGCCGAAACTGTTGAGAAGTCTCCTCCTGACAATAAAATGTCTGGGAACAAACTGTGAAACTCATGGGTAGCACGACCCAAGCGAGAGTATACGCCTTTAGGAGAACCTTTGGATGTGGTTTACAAAACATTGCTACAACACAAGCTTATCTCACCAATGGATAACCCTCGTCCCTATGATCCACAACCACGCCCACCATGGTGGAATGAGACCTCATTTTGTGAGTATCACCAAAACAAGGGACATAAAACCATCAACTGTATAAACTTACGTCATAAAGTCCAGGACATGATTGATGCTGGTGAACTTGTGGTAGATGGACATAAAAAAAACTCAGACCACAAGGCATTCAAAGAGCCTTTCCCACCTTATGAAAAAGGAGAGACTTCAAAACTAGAACCCTACAATAAGGTCAACTATACGTATTCCAATGAGGACAATGTCATTCACATGGTTGAACCTGTAGATTCTAAATACTGTGACATTATTACCATAAAGGGGAAGTAAGATAATGATAAACCCAAGACACCATTTGTCTTGAGAGGCCCTACTTCTAATAACATGGATAATGCATCTTCGCAACACTGTGCTAACGCTGTTACTCGCTCTCATGCGAAATTGGTGCTCAAAGGCCCTACACATCCTACTTCAAATCTAGAACAACACAAGGACAAAGCCCTTGCTGGTCCATCCAGTAAAGGTGCAAAACACATGACGAACTTGACTACAACCAGTTATAGTGTTCTAGATCAATTGAAACGAACCAATGCTCACATTTCCATATTTGAGCTACTTAAAATCTTGCCTGCTCATAGGAAAATTTTGGACAAAGCCCTCACTGAGGAAAACATTCCTTAAGATCTTGATCTTGAGTGATTTAAATCCATGGTAGGTCACTTGACCTCACCTCATCTTATGACCTTCTCTGAGGAGGATGACAACTCACTAAATCACCCACACAATCAGCCTCTCGACATTGAGGTTATGATCCACTAGACACGTGTTCGTCGGGTACTCATTGACAATGGCGCTGTCCTAAATATTGTTTTTGCAACTTTTCTTAGACAATTGGATTATCCTGAGGACTCTGTTGATCCTCGACAAAAGATCACTATTAAAGTGTATGATGAAGTAGAATGAAAGTTACTAGGTCTTGTGACTTTACCAATTCGTGTTGGTCCTGTCGAAAGGGATGTCACCTGTCAGGTGCTTGACATTCCCTTAGCCTACAACATTATGTTGGGATGGCCATGGATACATGAGATGTGCGCTATACCATCCACATACCACCAATGCATTAAATTCCCATTTCATGGCTCCAAAGTTACTATTCATGCTACTACTAGCTACACTTGCAATGTGCTCAAAGCTACTGATTCTTTCGTCCCTGCTAACCGTAAGTCTACTGATTATCACAACAATAAGCTGAAAAAAATTGAGTAGTCATTTAAACTGAAAGAAATTGGTATGGGAGAGTACCACATGGAACCAATGCTATCATTAACATCTATTCCAGAGTCCCCTCGACATTTTGGGAGACCCTTAGTAGCAAAAGAAGCCATTCGTGTTGACACCTCAGACCAAGTTTAATGGCTCTTTTGTCAAAGCTACAATTCCCTTAGAAGATGAAAGAAAAAATAGAGCCATTGATGCATGGCTTTACAAAGAAGAGTCTCCAGTAGACCTAACTGAACAAGCTCGAGAAATCACTCCTAAGAAGTATGGACCTGGTCTTAAGCTTATGAAGCATTTTGGCTACAAGGGAATTGGCCCTATTGGGTGCAATAATAATGGTTTAATAGATCCTATCAAAGCAATAGCTCAAAGCAACAGTGACACAATTGGCCTAGGGTTCAAGAAAGTCCCTTTCCATTTGGGATCCAATAAATTCATACCCATACCTGAGAGTTCATCTGAAAATGAGTCACAATCTGAGTCAAGTACTCGAGAGGAAGAATCTGATGATGAAGATTCTTACCCTCATCCTATTCCTTATGATCCTGCTAAATTCTTTGCTGAGCCAAATGACTTTGTGCCACGTGTTAGCACTATGGATGATACTAGTGATTCTTCTGAGGACAATGCTGAGCAACTCAATAATCATTCAGAAAAGGGAGAATCTAGTCAGTCATGCCATGTTGAGTATTTGTGTAAGAATCCAGATTCTAAAGGAGAGTATTTCCCTATCACTGTTGGGGAGTTCTATAGTCTCTCACCATGTAGCACCAATTCTCATGAATATGAATTCGAAAATCTTTCAAAAGTGACTACTGATAAAGAAATTGACCAAGTGCATGTCTATGAAAATCAAATCGAAGTGACTAAAATGTCTAGGGATAGGTCACAAGGGTCTAATCCAACTAGTGTCCTAGAGTCATCAATTACTAATGTTCGTACTCTGAGGCATTTGAATACACCTGTTGGTGAGGTCACCGTAGGTCTCAAATTGCTGGTCCACGCATTTAATGACTATACTATGAACGCAATTGAACCAGCCACTACTCTCTCACTCGCACATCCCAAGCTTATAGACTAGAACCCCAATGCATCTAACAAAGTCCCCACATTCCAGAATGACTATGCTCTTGCCTATTACTTAAATGCTATCAAACCTGTAACATCTTCCACCAATGAGTAGAGAATCAACATGACTAAGGCTGACATCAAATATCTCAGTCACAATATTAAAAAGAAAAAATGCAAGAGGTTCGATGGTGAAAGCCACATTGTGGCGGTGCCGGATCCAAAAAAAGTAAAAACAAAAGATGTATCCAAGGGTGAAAACCTCTTTCAGGCACCCGCAGATGAGATATTTGATGTCCTTCCCAGTCACTCTCAGGAGAGATCATCAGTGTTGATAGAGCCAACACAGCCGATTAACCTGGGCACAGAAGAACATCCTCATGTGATACATCTGGCTCAGTCATTGTCAACTGAAGAAAAGGAACAATTCATTGCCTTTTTCAAAGGAAAGAAAATAAATTTTTCCTGGACATATTCTGACATGCTAGGATTGGATCCTGATCTTATTATGCATCACTTGTCCATAACACCAGGCATTAAACCAGTTAAACAGAAGCTTCAAAAAATGCATCCTCATGTTGCATTACTAGTCAAAGCCGAATTGGAGTTTGAGAAACTTCTAAAGGCTAGTTTCATTTGTGCAATTGATTATGCTGAATGGATATCCAATATTGTCCTCGTGTCCAAGCATGATAAGTCTATAAGAGTTTGTACAGATTTTTGTGATCTTAACTTGGCATGTCCTAAAGATGACTTCCCACTCCCTAATATTGACATGATTATGGACATGATGAATAGCTATGAGATGTACTCATTATGGATGGTTTTTTTGGATACAATCAGATAAAAATTGCACCAAAAGATCAAGAGAAAATAGTCTTCACATGTGCATGGGGAACCTTTTGTTGGAATGTGATGCCATTTGGTTTAAAGAATACTGGAGCTACATATCAGCGGGCTATTACTACAATTTTCCATGACATGATGCATAGAACTATGAAAGACTATGGTGATGATACTTTGGTCAAAAGTGCTAAACGCAATACCCATTTGCATGATTTGGGACCAATCCTAGATCGTATGGAAAAGTTTAGTCTTCGGCTCAATCCTAAGAAGTGTGCATTTGGTGTCACAATAGGAAAACTGTTAGGATATATTGTTTCTTCAAAGGGAATTGAAGTAGATCCAAAAAAAGTACAAGAAATAATGGACATGCCACCACCTCAAAACATTAGTCAAATGAGAGGACTGCAGGGAAGGCTTCAATCTATTCGCAAATTTATTTCACAATTGGCGGATAAATCAAAACCCTTCACAAAGACCTTACATAAGGGTGTGAAATTCAATTGGAGCTAGGATTGTGAGCAAAGATTAACACAAATTAAACAATATCTTGTCAATCCACCAATCCTGATGCCTCCTATGCACGGGAAACCTTTTCTTTTATACATTTCATCCACTGAAACATCTTTGGGAATCCTGTTGGCTCAGGAAGACAATGATAAAAAAGAAAGAGCTATTTATTACTTGAGCCGAACATTGGTCTCTTATGAGAAAAACTACAGTATTATTGAGAAAGCTTGCTTGTTAGTTGTCTTTGCTTCCCAAAAGTTAAGACACTACATGCTTGCCCACACTACACGGCTTGTGGCTAAAATAGATCCATTAAAGTATTTTCTCAGTAAGGCAGCTCTCACAGGAAGATTGGCTAAATGGGTCATGATACTAAGTGAGTTTGACATCCAATATGTTGAACACAAAGCTATAAAGGGATAGGCAATAGCAAACTAGCTAGCTGAGGCACCCATACAGAGTCTTCTACCAATAAACATTGATTTTCCAAATGAGTCAATTCTAACACTCACTCACCATACATGGGTTATGTTCTTCAATGGATCCTTCACACAACAAGGATCAGGTGCTGGATTACTTTTCATCACACCACAGAAATACTCATTGCCCAAAGCATACAAGATTCTATTTCCTTGTACAAATAACATTGCTGAATATGAAGCTTTGATCAATGGTATGAAAATTGCAGCTGAATGGAGAGTAGATCAATTGGATATCTTTGGTGACTCTCAGCTTGTCATCAACCAAGTAAATGATGTGTATCAAACAAAGGATGAAAAAAGTAATTCCTTAGAAATGCATGGTTGATGACTTGACAAAATATTTTGCATACATCACCTTCCAACAAGTTCCATGTGCAGATAATAAAGTGGCTGAAGCCATGGCCACTGTGGCCTCCCTTCTACAAATGCCAAAAAATGATCTGCGACACGAGTTCTTGGTGGAAACATTACACTACCCAGCCTATGATACACCTGATTCGAAGATGATCTATTCTACTATAGGACAAGAATAATTTTGGTACCATCACATCTATTCCTACCTTCATAATCAAACCATTCTAGAAGGTCTGACCCAAAATGAGAAACGTTACCTAATCTGTAACGCTCCACATTATGTTATTATTGCTGATGATCTATATATGAGAGGTCTCGACGGAGCACTCCTTAGGTGTTTAGAACCTGACGAGTCCAAACATGCACTAACTGACGTTCACAAAGGCATTTGCAAATCTCATTCCAATGGCCTAACACTAGGTTGCAAACTCCTTCATGCTGGTTACTACTAGCCTAAAATGGAGCAAGAAGCTATTAAATATGCTAGGTCCTGCAAACAGTGTCAACTACATGGGAATCTCATTCATGCTCCAGCTAGAGAGTTGATTCCCTCTACTTCAACATGGCCATTTCAACAATGGGCCTTTGACTTGGTGGGACAGATTCACCCAACCTCTTCTAATGGACATAATTTCATTATCACCACTACAGATTATTTCACGAAATGGGTAGAGGCAGTCCCTCTTACAATTGTTGATGGCAAAACTGTAGCACTTTTTATTGCAAACTACATCATCTATAGATATGGTATACCATCCTCAATCATTACTGATAATGGAGGACAATTCAAAAATAAAGAACTTAAGGAATTGTGCAAGAAATTCAAAATTACACAACATTGGTCTTCCATTTATTACCCCTAGGGTAATGGCCAAGCTGAGGCATCCAATAAGGCAATCCTCAAAATTCTTCATCACACAATCAGTAAGTCAGGGCGAGACTGGCATCTCTAGATCAATCCAGCCCTGTGGGCATATAGAACAAGCATTAGAACTCCAACGGGCATGACTCCTTTTGCATTGCTATATGGGGCAGATGTTGTGCTTCTGATAGAGGTTGAGATTCCTACCTTAAGAATCTCTATGAAAGGCCTTATCACAGATGATGACTATAGGATAGCCCGGATTCAAGAACTTGTGTTGCTAGATGAATGACGACAAGTGGCCTGTGATCATCTACGACCATATCAACAAAGAATGGCATGGAGCTACAATAGGAGAATTAGGCCACGTGACTTCCAGCTAGGTGATCTTGTCCTAAGAGATAATCCTAAGAATCAACAACGATGAATGTGAAAGGGAAAGTTTGAACCAAACTAGCTAGGTCCTTACATCATTACTGTAGTATATGGATCTGGCGCCTATCAAGTTTCCACAACTGAAGGAGAAGTGCATCCTGCGGTGGAGGCACCTACTGCTGTGGGACCTCCTGCTGAGAGGCCTGCTCCTCTCTCCTCTACCTCCTCCCCTGACTGTGTCTTTCCCCACTGCCCCTAGCACCTGGGTCTG
Organism: Cupressus sempervirens; assembly: GCA_028749045.1. Lineage (NCBI taxonomy): Eukaryota > Viridiplantae > Streptophyta > Pinopsida > Cupressales > Cupressaceae > Cupressus > Cupressus sempervirens. Next base: position 159,715,473 of record CM053793.1, on the reverse strand, counting down.
ATCCCATCTGCAATGGGGAAGTAGGTATCTAATGTACCTGGTGCTGGACCTGTGGTGGCATCTGTGGCTGTGCCTGCTGCTGCTAGGGCACTTGTCTCTATCCTTGTACCTGCCCTGCCATCCCTAGTGGATCCGTGAAGCGTGGGAATGGATGGCTCATCAAAAATGCTTGATATGCAGGTTTCATCCCAGCATCTACTACCTCTAGTAGGTGGTCCCACTGAATTGCAACTAGGTTGCGAATATCTATCATGGATCATCCCAAATCCATCCGTGGAGGCCATCCCCTCTCTATATCCTTTTGCACCCTGGCATAGGCACAATACTCAGCTAAAATGTCTTATGGTCGTTCATACTACTGCCACACTCATGAGATGATGAATCTCTCTATGATGGATGTCATCCTGCCTACCAGCGGTCGAGAACTAAACATCCAAGGTAGCTCTCTCAGGGCATCATCCCAGTCCTTTGTCTCTCTCCAAGGTCACCATATAACAGACACCTGGTCATCGAGATGTGTTCGCCAATGCTTAGTCTTCCCCAGGTGGGCTTGGCTAATATGTCCTCGATATCTGTAGATGTAGGGCTCCATGGGCTCCCGAGAATCCTCAAAAATTGGCCTACATACAGGGAGATGCTCCCAGGCCCAGATCTGTAGCACATAAACACCTACTTCCATGGTCTTCTTCTCGTGGAAGATGACCTCATGTATCTCATGAAAAAGATGGGCCAACATGCACTGACCCCATCCAAAGATCTCAGGTGCCTCAACCATCCTACGGAGCATGACACCCCATCCACACTCCAATCCATGCTGTCCCCTATCAGGACACAGGAAGTAGCTCAAGAAAATACCCAAAACGGATGCCAACCTGTGTGTGGGTCCATGGTAGCTCTCTCTCAAATACAATGGAAAGTGCCTCTGTCCCTAATCGAGGAATTGTATCATAAATGACTCGAGCACTGTGAAATGGGATCCTCAGTATCCTCCAAATATCCTCTGGGGTAATCCTCATCTCACCCATCGACAAATGAAATGTATTCATCTCCAAATGGAAATGCTCTACCAATGCATTAAGAAGGCTGTGATTCATGATCATGGCTAGAATTCGGCATAGTGAAGACAAGCCCAATCGGGCAATGTGTGCCCGATCTGCATCATCCAAACTTCGCAATAAATCTCCATACGACGGATAATGAGATCTGAATGACACATCTCCAAAACCCTCCTCCACGTACAACAAAAAAAAAACAATCAAATGATCAGTATCAAGTCAAATCAAAGCATCAAAACGAAATAAAGTGCAATTTCTAAATGCGAAAACACAAAATTGTCATGGAATTTTGCACAAAATCTATAAAATCTCGCACAAAGATATTCAGTTTCGCGTGAAATTGATTTTTCTTCATGCAAAGAATCTCTCCTTCGCATGAAAAAAAATATTATGGTGCGAAAATGGATATTCACACGTGAGAAAAGAGGTTCTCGTGCGAAACACAAATTGGCTCTCGCGAAGAATCTCCACCTTCGCACGAAACCAAAATTGCCTCGCGTGAAGATATTCTGGCCTCGCGCAAAGAAATAGTGGATCTTATTTCTTCATGCGAAGAAAGAATTGAACATCCTAAAACATGCTAAAAACATGCATAAAAGACCTTGAAATGCGCAACCCAAAAAAAAAGTGTGGAGATAGGAAATCGATGACTCACCGGTGGTCCATGCTCTACTAGCCGGCTGTGTCGTCTGGAGTGCTCAAAATGATGATATCTCAAGTTCACTACCATGTCTATATCAGAGCTCAAAATCACTACAAGACAAAAGATCAAATGAATTGAAAATGACCCTTTGAGCCATTATATAGGTGTTGACCAAATTTTTCAAAGTGCTCGAATTTGGGCAAAAATCACACCTCTGGCTAATTGGACCATTCTAGATCCATTTTCGAGATCAAATTCAAAATTTGATACACCTAAGAGCCTTAAAAATGCATTTTAAAATTTTGGGGACTGACGTGATCGAATTCTTGTGCAGCCCAAAATCTTTCTAATACTTTATGATTCTTGGAATCCTTTCAACTTTACATTCTCCATATTTTCAAAATTCATTTTGAAAATAGTCAACTAGTGAACTATGGCTGACTCTGGTCAACTTTTGGTCAAACTTGGTTTTTTGCGACTTCGCAATCATTTCAAATCAACCCAATCTTTAGATTGTTCTAATCCCTTCTAGATTCTGCTGACATGATATACTGCTTCAAATCATATTTTGTGTGTGTCATCTTTCAATTTTTCTCCCAAGGGGGCAGGATGATTACATCATTAAATACTTATTGCTCAGGGCATCTAGTTCCCATCTTATGTCCTAGTCACTTGGGGCATCTCACTTGGGGCTTTTTGTTCCCTTCTATCTGACATCTCTGCCATCTATCTTATCTTTTCATCAATTGATCAACCTTATAACAACTCTTCTCAGAGTTCGATGGATGGGTATTGGGACAGTCTAAACCCTGACTCCTAAGGATCAAACCTCGTTCTAGGGATGATTCTATGACTCATGATGGGACCTTGTTATCTTTTATCAATTTTGGGTATCTAGGTGTTCTATCTGGATCCTTGAAGGTTAAGCTTCGTTCTGGAGATAATCTTCTAAATGCTTATCAATATTAGGTATCTAGGTGTTCTATCTGGATCCTTGAAGATTAAACTCTATTCTAGAGATAATATTCTAAATGCTATTACTCTTAAGTATCTAGGTGTTCTATCTGGATCCTTGAAGGTTAAGCTTTGTTCTGGTGATAATCTTCTAAATGCTATCAATTTCAGGTATCTAGATGTTCTGTTTGGATCCTCAAAAATTATGCTTCGTTCTGGAGGTAGTCTTTTAAATGCTATTAGGTATCTAAGTGTTCTACTTGGATCCCTTAGTATTAAGCTTTGTTCTAGAGATGGTCCTTAAAAACTTATCAATTGGTCTCCATGTCATCAACTTCAGAACCAATCTCATCTTTGCATCATGCTTTCTGATTTTCTTTGAATTAAACGTGCTGCTCGCACATTCATTCAAAGAGGGGCAAAATGTAATACCCCAAAATTGGCTCATTTCCATTATACCAATTCCTAATAATTTCAAAGTCCTATTCTAATAGGCAATTCTCATTCTGTTATTCACTACTTGACTTAATTTTCAGATGCAGAAAACCTAAATCTACATTCATCATGCTTATTATTTAATTCCTATAGTATTTACTCATATTAGTCCCATTAAACCTATTGATAATGTTTAATTTAATTATTAAGTATTTATACTTTAATTAAATTATAATTATATCCTAAGGCTAATGTACTATGGAATTAAATTTATTTAATTTAATAAATATGTCTATCTTAATTAATTAAATGTAATTATTTAATTAAATGGGAAACGCATTTCTAATTAATTAAAAGAAATTATTTAATTAAACGATGTACTTACTTCTAAATAATTAAACAAAGTTATTTAATTAAATGGGAATACATTCCTAATTAATTAAATGAAGTTATTTAATTAAACAAAAGTGTCTCTAATTAATTAAAGATTATTTAATTAAATAGAAAAAAGTAATTATGAGAGCATATTTCATTTTATTAAATTAAATATCTCAACAAAATCTCTCTTTAGTTCAAAAAGGGGAATTTCTAGTTCACTATTGATAAAAAATGAGTTAACTTAGTTAACTCCTTTTTCTACTCAAATTAAAACAGTTAACTCCTTATTTTACTCAAATTAAGTCTGTTAACTCCCTTTAATTTGGGAATCTCCCTTTATGACTGAAACTCATCTTCCATCTTGACCATTGATTTGAATCGATCTCAACCATTGATGGATTCTAGGAGACTCTATTTAAGAGACCCTCATCTCTTCATTTTGGGGAGGATGAATTGATTTGCTATCGAATTGCTATTGAAATTCATACTCATATTTACTTACATTTCTTGCATACATTTTCATTCTTAGTTTAATCTCATTTTAGTTTAATCATGCATATGCTTAATCTAGATTGCTTCATTTGTTCTTAGATTACATTGCATCTTTCATTTTTTTTAGATTAATTGGTATACTCATTCTTAGCTTAATTCCATTATCAAATCCTTCATTCTTAGAGGGTCTGGTTGCCTACACCTCGATTCTAAGGATATTAACATGAAAAATCCCTTTTGATAGAAGGCAACAGGTCGCTTTGTAGGGAAAATTTTGAATGAACAATTCAATGTTCATTCCACGATGAATCCGCAAATAAGGACTGTGTTGAAGTGTGTGTGTTAGCATATGTTGTATTTTCACATATACAAGTAGGGGATGGAAGAGGAGAAAGAGAGGGAGGATGGGAGTGTGAAAGAGAGAGAGTAGGAGATGAGAGAGAGAGAGAGAGAGAGAGAGATTAGGGGATGGGGGAGAGATACTAGGCTGGGGGAGAGTGAGTGGGAGAGGGAGAGAGAGGGGGGATAGGAGTGTAGAGAGAGAGTAGAGAGGGAGAGTGAGAAAGAGAGAGATAGTAGGCCATGCAAGAGGGAGAGGGGGAGGGGATATGGAAATGTGTGTGAGAGATATAGAGAGTAGGGGATTGGAGAGGAGAGAGAATTGGGGGATGGGAGTGTGTGTGTGTGTGTGTGTGTGTGTGTGTGTGAAAGAGAGAGTATGGAATCAGAGAGGTGGGAGAGAGTAGCCCAAGAGAGAGAGTAGGATATCGGAGAGAGAGTAGGTGATGGGAGAGGGAGTGGGAGAGGGAGAGAGAAGGGGGGATGATAGTGTGTGTAAGAGAGAGAGTAGGGGATGGGAGAGAGTGTAAGAGTTGGAGAGAGAGAGTAGGGGGTGGTAGAGAGACAATGGGATGGGAAAGAGAATGAGAGTAGGGGATGGGAGAGAGAGACAGTAGGTGGCGGGAGAGGGAGAGCAAGAGAGAGAGAGAGGAGGATGAGAGTGTGCGAGTTAGAGAGAGAGGGAGTAGGGGATAAGAGAGGAGGGAAGAGAGAGAGAGTGCCCCAAGAGAGAGAGTAGGGTATGGCAGAGAGAGTAGGTGGTGGGAGAGGGAATAAGAGAGGGAGAGCAAGAGTTAGAGTAGGGGATTTGAGAGGAGAGGGAGAGGAAGAGAGTGTAGGGGATGGGAAGGGAGAGCAAGAGAGCATAGGGGATGGAATAGGAGAGAGAGTGAGAGTGAGAGTGAGTAGGGGATGAGAGAGAGAGAGAGACAATAGGAAATGGGAGAGGGAGTAGAAGAGGGAGAGTGAGAGAGAGCATAGGGGATGGGAGAGGGGAGAGAGAGAGAGAGAGAGAGAGAGAGAGAGAGAGTAGGGGATGGGAGAGGAGAGGGAGAGTAGGGAGAGAGAGAGTAGGGGATGGGAGAGAAAGAGTAGGTGGTGGAAGAGGGAGAGAGAGGGGGGATGGGAGTCTGTGTGAGAGAGAGCAGGGGATGGGAGAGAGAGTAGGTAGTGGGAGAGGGAGAGTGAGAGAGAGAGTAGGAAAAGGGAGAGGGGAGAGAGTAGGGAGATAGAGTAGGCGATGGGAGAGGGGAGAGATAGAGTAGGGTATGGGATAGAGAGAGTAGGTGGTGGGAGAGAGAGATAGACAAACAAAGAGAGAGAGAGAGAGAGAGAGAGAGAGAGAGAGAGAGAGAGAGAGAGGAAGTGATGATAGTATGAGAGAGAGATAGTAGGGGGTGGTAAAGGAGAGAGGGTGAGAGAGAGTAGTCGATGGTACAAAGAATAGGTGGTGGGAAAGGGAGAGCGAGAGAGAGAGAGAGAGAGTACAAGATGGGAGAGGAGAGAGATTGAGAGAGAGTAGGGGATGGGAGAGGCAAGAGAGAGCTAGAGAGAGTAGGGGATGGAAGAGGAGAGAGAGTGAGAGAGTAGGGGATGGGAGAGAGAGTAAGAGATAGAGTAGGTGATGGGAGAGGAAGTAGGAGAGGGAGAGCAAGAGAGAGTAGGGGGAGATAGAGAGAGTAGGGGATAGGGGATGGTGGGCTAGGCAGAGATTTATTTTTCACATAGTGCATACACACTATAGTGTGTACATGCTTTATAGTGCATATGCACTATAGTGCATATGCACTATGTGAAACCACCCAAAAATGGTCATAAAGCAAGTTTGGGTCCCTACTTATCCATATTTTTCTTTTTGTTTGTTGTGCATTCTATTGTTTTGACATAAAACACAGGTTGCAAGTTGTTGGAAGTTAGTAAACACTATTTGAAGACTTTTTGAAGCTAGCAAACACTAAATTCAATTAATGGATACGCTATTTGAAGCCTTTTTGAATATTTTTTCTATAGAAAAGTTTAGTGCAATCCTTTTTAAATATTGTTTGTTGACATATAAAGACAAATTTGATTATAATTTGACATGTTTTTTAACATATAGTGAATTCATTGAAATTTGTATGTTTGAATGAATTGCTATTTGGAAATCGTTAGAAATTTGGCAAGCTGTTTAATATATATTGTGTATTCATTAAAATAATTACAATTTTTACATGTATTTGAATGATTTGTAATATACAAATTGTAAGTAATTAAGATGTTTAAATAATTTTACATATAGAAATCATCATCATGCCAAGGAAGAAACCAAAAACTCAAACAAAGGAAGACAAGGAGACAAATTTGACAATTAAAAGAGATAAAATTAAACTACTACTTGAAGAAAGAAAATTGCAAAGCAATAATGAAAAATTGAATTTTGAAGAGGAACAAGAACCACCGATAGAAAGAAACAAAGAGGAAGAATTGGAAAGAGAAAGAGAATGAATGAGACTATTATGCTCAAGAAGACAATTGAATTGTGAAGCTACACCATCTTCCAATGTTAGAGTCATATCATCCTCTCATGTTGAAGAGACACTAATTTGTAGATTTGACAATATACACACTCTATCCTGTCATGTTGAAGGCACAACATCAACATATCAAATAGGTGATATTCTATCATTTGCATCTTATTTCCAAGGCACATCATCTTCGGTTAAAGGTACACAAAACACTCAACCTTATGTTGATATTCAAAATATTAAGGGAATAGAAAAGATTATAACACCTTCTAAAATTTGTTTTAGAAGACCAAAATATTTGATTGATATTGATACTAATATTTTGAAATCAATGCCTGGCAAAATTAGTAAGTGTACTTGTCAAAGAAAAGTTAATCATATGTGGAGATTATTCTTTGAAGAATTAAATATTAAAGTTCAATGCCGATTATTTGTTGAAATAATGAGGAATTTGAAATTTAGGCCTATCATGAAGATTCTTGGGGTAAGAATGATGGACAATTCAAATGAAAAAATATTGTAAAGAATCTAATAAGTGTTTATGACAAAGTGGATTCTAAATCATGCACTAAAGATAGTAATATCACAAGACAAATACTTACATCGACAATAGTATGTACTCAAATGAAGAAAGCTCTACTCATGAGAAAGACAAGAAAAATATTAAAAATTGGTAGAGGTACTCTAAGGAGAGCCATGCTAAGGCATGAGAGATTGGAAGATTCAACAAAAAAAGAGTTATAGATATTTTGCAATAGACTACCATGAAATGATTATAAAATTAGTGAAGCTTTGAAATTATTGATCAATATTTTTCGAAAAAATAACACACGTGTTTCCCCTAATCAAAGAGATGTTGTAAGAAGGAGGATTGGTAGCCAAAATCACAACCCACATGTGAAACATTTTTTGGACTCAATTTAGACACAATGTTTTGCAAAATTTATCTTTATGTGTCCTCAAATTCGAATAAGTCAAATATTTTTTGAGATGGGTAAACCTTTTTATGTGAAGATAAATCACACACGCACAACTTGTTATTATAGGATACATATTTAATTTTCTAACCATTTTGATGTTTTTAGATACATATGTTTTTTTTTGCATTCTAAGTTTGTTTTGCAAGATTGTGACATGAATGAGCCACCAAAATCTTCAAGAGAATTCATAACCAACATTTTATGTGAAATACGGTGTGACCAACAATTTTACAAGACATCATGCTTAGATGGTACGTTCTTATTTTTGTGGTTCTTTGCAACTTTTATCAACTTGTGAACATATGGATATTACACATGCAATTAAAAATGAAATAGTGGATTACAAAGAATTTAAGATAGTGACATATGCTCAAAATGATGGGAAATAGGGTAAAATATGTGATTTAGTCATTGAAAAGATTCCAGTGTATGAGTTCATGAAGTTTTTAATGAGAAGATTATTTATGAGTATGCAAGGCATACACATAAGAGCTTGATGGTTGGATTTGCAATTCAAGTTGTGCAAGGATACGTTTCCACTGGATACCATTGTTTTAGTTATAGACTTCACAAAGAACTACACACTACAACCATAAAATGAGGTGCAAGAAAAGTATTATATTTCTCAACAGGTTTCCATATTTATTCACATAACATTCATGCATTCACCTACAAGTATAGAGGATGATAGGAAGATTTTGGGGGAGTGCCATTTTTATATTAGCAATGATTGATCAGATTCTATAGAGTTTGTACATGGTTATTTTTAGCTATTTAATGGAGATTTGGCTAACAAGGGCATACCATATCATTAGCACATTATTTGGTAAGACAATTGTGAATCTTGATTCAAGAATGCATAGATGGTCTATTGCTTGAGCAAGATGCACAAGTTGTGTACAATTCAATATATGTAGAATTTCACATAGGCTTGTCATGGAAAGGGAGAGCATGATGGTGCACACGCATGCATCAAAAGAGCCTTAGCTCATGAAAAACTAAAGTACAAAGATGGAGCAATATTGATAGATGCAAAATCTATCATCTAGTGGTGTAACACTACAATAGGTCTAGGTAAGGAAGGTGAGTCTAAAATTCATAAATATTTTTGGTTGATAGATAATACTAACATTGCACCATATGAGGATTGTTGCACACTAATACGATCAAGTGAGTTGCACTCTTTCAAAAGGTTTGATGTAGGTTTATGGAGTATCCACACATGAAAAATGGCATACTATTGTCCATCATGTGCAGAGGAAAATTGGGATGACTGTGAGTTGACTAAATGGGTGGACAAATGAGATATATAGGTCTTGGACTCAATTGACACCTATTGTCCCCCACAAGTAGTGGAAATGGTAGAGATGGATTTGTCTATTGACTTTGACTGCTTGTCTAATATAGTGCAACTTGGTAGTGTATATATATGTACATATATATATATATATATATATATTTGTAATTTCAATATGTAAATTTATAACTTTTACCTAAGTATTTTCTTAATTAATGATCACATTTTGTACATTTATCACTATAGGTCATTTTTTGCTATTATTGCACCTAAAGACAATGAAGAAGGGGACAATTATTATTTTTGTTGGTGTGTCCAAGCCAAACAAAAATTGGATTACTCAGTTATAGTTATAGATGGTGAAGGTTTAGATTACTATATCAGTATGGTGGTTGTAACTGGCACATGGCTTAGATGGTATTCTATGAAGAACCCTAACTTGTGGTTTTTTCAAATATTGGAAAATAGAGAGGAAGGTTCTTCACTATTCAAAACTTATTGTCGCATGAAATATCCACTTGATAAAATATGGTGGAAAACCACATAATAAGACTCTTTGGAAAGTTTGCAAGTCAGACTACGAAGCAATGCTTGAGACATTGAAATGTAGAGTAGATCAAGTTGGTTCATTAGATTGAATATTGAGAGAGAGAGAGAGAGAGAGAGAGAGAGAGAGAGAGAGAGAGAGAGAGAGAGAGAGATCAATTGGATCCTTGGTGTCATTATAAGCTAGGATACCAAATTGAACCAAATGTCAAATTTGAGGAATTTGAGCTATTTTGTATGTAATAAGGAGTTTTTAGGTCTTTAGATAGATTTAAATTCCTTGGGATGTTTGGGAAAATATTTATGTGTCTAGGAGGTTATCAAAGAAAAAATGTCAATGTTGTCATGCAAAAAAATGCAAAATGACAAGTTTTCTTGCTAAATAATTGAAATGAAAGTTGAACGTTGGAATAACCATTTGAATGATTATTATGACTATTGGAGGCAAGGAATACATTTTTAAAAATGTTGTACTTGGACAAGACAACATAGTTGTATAGACTGGTGAAGATTTACATGAATAAAACTCTAATTTTTTGCCTTTCTCTTTGTTTTCCTAAGTTTTATAGAGGTGTATGGATTGGAAAAGGAGATAAAATGTTATGGTTGAGTATCTTGATGAACTAGCTCTCATTTGCATTTGGTTTGAAGGTTATATCTTTCCATTTTATTAAGTTATTGCAATTTTTGTGAAGGTTTCTTATTTGGGCCTAAATTCAAGGGTTTTGGCAAACATGTGCCTCTAACTTGCAAACCCATAGTTGTAATTTAATGGCTCTTTTGGGGATTCAAGCTAGGGGAATGTACTTTGATATGGTAGAATTTTAGACCTGGAGGAATTGGTTTGGTATTTTTACCAATCGGCCCTAGGTTGAACATCCCTATGTGTTTAGCCAAGAATTGAAGAAGAAGTGACATTTAGGCTTCCAAACTGGTTGTTTGAACCTAGGTGAAGGGTGAAATTTAGCTATAGGAAGGAGTGGAAGAGTTCCATGGGATTGAGTTGATTCTATGAACCCATCTTCAAGCACTTGCTTTGGAAACTCAACCTAATTAGGCCTATTTTCTCTAAAGACTAAAATGGAGTTTAGGTATGTTTGAATGGACTTAGTCCTTGATCCTTTGGAATGTTCAAGAAATACATAAAATTTATTTGAAAAGGTGATAATTTTTCCTTGTCCTTTGGAAAGTTTGGAAGTTTTCCAGGGAAAACTAAATTTTGACCTACTATGATTTCTAGGCCTAAGCTAGGGATATTGATCCTTCGAAGGTGTTGGGGCCTTTAAATTTCATAAATCATAGTAGTTTAGTCCTATAAATTCTGAATCAAGCCTAAATTTGAAGACTTGAGACTTGTTTACTTGTTTTTCCTTAATTGGCCTAGTTGAGGGCAAGTGTTCCTAAAGCCATATTTTGATCCAAGTTTGCCAAGAGCCCTAGGAAAAGGGAAGGACCTTAGGAGAGTGTAGTCGACTTGGATAAGTAAAGTTCATAATTTAGCAAGGGCTTGTAACCAATACATCATGCTGTAGTGGGCTTTGGCATCCTTAGAGGTTTAAGAACCAAGTGGCAAAAGTAGGTTTTGTGCTCTGCATCAATAAGGGTCATTAGACCTAGGTGTGATAGCTAGGGTTTATGAAGTCAGAATGTATTTTGAAGAGTCCCTAATTGGCCTAAAACTCAAGGCATAACCTACCATAGGTAAATGAGCAACTTAGGGAAGGGTCTCTAGCATGGAATTGCTAAGCGATAGCCCATTTAATAAGTTGGAAGTGTTAGAACATATTTTGCATGTAGTAGAAGTTTGAATTATATAGGTGGGGATAGAAAAGAGTAAAGAAAATATGAAGCAAGTGAATTGAACAATGTACATATTTTTTCATCTTAAATAATGAAGTACATTGAGATATGACTTTCTTTAAAAGGGTTCAAAGGTAGATTGATGGTCATAATCAACATTATTTTTGTTTAACATAACCTTTCAATATGTTTCTCTTGATTTTTGCTTGGTAATAATTAAGTATAAATCTACAAAAAAATTTATTTTAATTATGGCACATGTCTCTTAGGCCCCTTTTCTATGTCTTTGAATGCCCTTACATTATCCTCATAGTTACTAGTGTATAGGTCGATATTTGAATCTCAACATGTGAATAGTTTGTCTTAGATCTCATATGTAGTCAAGGTCCTTGACATAAATTACACGTCATAAGTTACATGCATTAAAAAAAAGAAATTGGGTCTCACAAACTTGATTGAAATATTTCTCATGCCCGTGGTTGGTAGGCCTTAAGACCCAACCAATAAGTCATCCTTCTATGTTGATAGGCACGTATTTTAATCAAGTCTCTAGGAATTGATTGCAAGATCTTTAAGCATCTTCATATGTCATTGGCTTAAGTTTTGCATCGCTAAAATCTAGTCTTGAAGACCTAATTACATATCACCCTCTTAACACAATCATAGTTAAGTATTTGAGACTTGACTATATATCAACATGTATTGAACTTACAACTTGTAATGTAGCTCTAGGATCCAATTGCATATTGTATATCTTCTACACTTGCAATCAAGTCTTTAGGTTATTATTATATATCTTCTTTATAAACACTTGAAGGCAAATTGATCTGGAGAAAGATGGGCCCTTCCAAGTTCTATGAGAAAATACTTTGAACAATGTGTTTTCCCAAACGTTTCTGAATACAACCTTAAGGCTTAAGTTTCCCAAATCAGGTAAATGATTTATCCAAAGACTTATAAGTAATATAATGGCTTTCAATACCCTAATACACCACAAATAACCAATTTATGAAATACCAAGGGCCTATATCTAAGGTAAACCAATCATCCTAGCCTAATAGGCCTACAAGCCCCAATTAGACCTTAAGTGTTGTCCTCTTGCATTTTCTCCATATTTTTCCATAACATCAAGAAAATAAATTAAATATTAGGATACCCATTTTGTGTCTCTATAACATATTCTACTATTACATGATGGGCCACTTTTTAGGCATAAAACCCCTCCATTTACAAAGGAACTATATAGAATAATTAACCCCCAACCATAAAACTTGGTAAAGTATCTTAATATGAACTATTTATATGTTCTTTTTATGAAACCCCCACTAAACATAGCCAAAACCTAGGGCCTCTTCAAATCTGACCAAGAAATCACTTCCAAGACCAGTTAGTTGATCCTAAACCATGTTTATGATGATTAATTTGACCATTTCACATAAAACCATGGCCTCCTTTAGGAAAATCTCCCACTTATATACCTATGGCATCAAATATTATCCATTTTCATGCACCCAAGCACTCCAAAATTTTCTAGTTGGATGATCATCTGCATCCTCTAACTATTCCTTACATTAGTATCCATAATTACATATGATACATGTTATTAATCCATCCACAAGTCATAGTTAGAACACAAAGTGGATGGTTACATCATTTTTCTTGAAGGAAACTCATGCAGGGCACCAAGGAAAATGGATAGTGGTCCTCATTTTGGATTTTGAACATTAATAAGAATTTTGTAATAAGACCAAAATGTAAGGTCAATTAGGCTCTAGGTGTAATTATGAGCCAGAGTGCCAAATTGTAGCAATGGGTCAAAATTAAGAAATTTTGGTGCTTTTTGAATGTAAATAGGATTTTTGTGATCCTTAGAAGGTTTTAATTTTCCTTAGGGTCATTTGGTCAAGTCCTAGGTGTATAGGAAGTTGGTTGTCAAAAATTGCCAAAATTGTCAAGCAAAATTGAAAAAATGTTGAAAAATTTACAATATAGTTGCGAAAATGGTTGTACATTGGCATAACCATTTCAAATATGGTTATGAAAATTGATGATAAAAAGGTAATGTTTAAATATATTTTACATGGAGAGGAAAACATTGATGGTATAGACTGGTGAACATTTGCATGAGTAAAACTCTAATTTTTTTCCATTTTCACTATTTTTTTGTGTTGTATGGAACTGTGCTGATTGGGAGAAGGGATCAATTGACATGGTTTATTAGCCTAATGAACTAGGCTTAAGTTTATTTTTATTTGAAGAATTTATATTTCCATTTATTCAAGTTATTGGATTTTTTGTTCAAGTTGCTTGTTTGGGGATGAATTCGAGGGTTTTGGCAAACATGTGCCTCTAACTTGCAATCCCATAGTTGGAATTTGATGCCACTTGGAGGGGTGCAATTTAAGGGAGTGTACTTTGATATGGTAGATTTTTAAGCCTAGAGGAGAAGGTTTCATATTTTTACCATCTGGCCCTAGGCTAAATATACCTATGTGTTCAGCCTAAATTTGTAGGAGAAGTGGTGATTAGATTTCCAAACCAACTGATCTGACCAAAGAAAAGGGTGAAATGGAGATGTGGCATAGGGAGGAAGATTTCCATGTATTATTTTTGGTTCTATTAACCCATTTCCTAACACTTTCTTTGGAAAGCTAGCCTAATTAGGCCTATTAGGTCTATGAACCAAGTGGGAGATAGGAAATGCTAGAGTAGGTTCAACCCAACATATTTTGGAGTCTTCAAGAACCTGGTCAAGGGTATTTAGAAAGGTAATTTTTTTGATACTTCATTTGGAAAGTTTGGAAGTTAGCCATAGAAAACTAAAAACTGACCTACTATGATTTCTAGGCCTAATTTTGGGAATTTGGTCCTTTTGGTGTGTTAAAACCCTAAAAGTGCATAAATCTTTGTGGTATGAGTCTAGTGATGTTGATCCTAGCCTAAGTTTTGAGTTTGGAAACTAGATGTCACATGTTGCCTTATTTGGCCTAGTTGAGGTCTAGTGTCCCTAAAACCTATAATTGACCCAAGTTTATTAAGAGCCCTAGAGAAGGGGAAAGACCATATAAAAGTGGAATCCACTTGGATAGATAGTGTTCAGCATTGGGTAAAGGCTAGTGAGTGTGATTGACATCTTGTAGTTGGTTGGGTTCTACTAGGCACTTAGGAAGCTTTTGGTGAAAGAAGGTTGTAAGCTCTACATTAGAAACAATGTGAATATGACTATCTACATCACTTTGTCTAAATAGATTAGAACTTCAAATTGTACCTAGGTTTGGTAGTATGGGTATTGGATGTCATTTATTAAAAACTTGCAAACATGAAGAGTTTTATTGCTGCATTTCACCAATCTCATTGTGTCCATGGTCATTGTTCTCTTTTCATTCATGTTTGGGGGTATGTTCCTGGTGCAAAGCACCAAGTCACTTGGTTTATATTTTGGTTTTCATATTTTTTTACCTACTTAAGCTAGAATAAATAACCCTTGGATGAGAAGTCCACGGCTATCAAAGAAAGACACCATTTTGTATGCTTAAAGCACTTTATGCAATTTATAAGCAAAAGTTGCTTATTAGAAAAATCTAGGATATTTAATGTTTTTGGTCAAAAAATCCTAGGACTAAGATTTTTTTAGTTTTTTTTAGGTATGTTGGAACCTTTTCCAAGTTTTAGAAGTGGAATCAACTGAAAAATGTAAAAATTGCACCTTTTGTGCAAATTTGTATTGTTGAAAGTTGTAAAAGTTGCTCAAATTTTCAACTTAGTGGGAAAAGGGTTATAAATATTAAAAAATTGATTCCAACCATTAAAATATAAATAGGAGATATATATACCTCATTTGTGAAGTCTGAAGGGCATTAATATACAGATTGGAGGAAGTTGCAAAGAAAGAAATTTAGTTTTTGAGTCATTTTTATTGTTGTTGGCATGCTGCATGAAATGTATAGATATTCAAGCTATTTGTGATGTATTTTTGATAGATCCTTTCTTTTTCTTCTAGTCTCATCATTCTACATATTTTCTAACTCAAGTTATTGCATTTTTAGTGAAACTAGGTTTTTATTACAACACTTTTGTGCACACAGCAAAAATGGGCCTCTAACTATAATTTCCTTGCTTGAAATTTCATGGCCACTTGGAAAATGCTAGTTAGGAGGGTCCTTTTTAAGATTCTAGGGTGTTAAGACTAGAGGATGTGTTTTGTAATATTTTTTATCAAGGTATAGGTCAAGTATCATGAAGGATTTGACCTCTTATATCGTGTTAATTTGTGAATGGCAGGAGTTTCAGAATTGGTGAAGGGCTCAGCATTTTAAAATAAGTTATTTTAGTATTTTTTAACCTTCTTGAGCATTTATTTCATTTCTACAACCCCATTTCCTATCGATTGCTTTGTAAATTAGTTATCTACTTGATTGGGACATGTTTGGGAACTTACAATCTCCATTTAAACTGAAGTCTCCATTTAAAGGTGGCAATGAGATTTTTGTTGTTCTATTAAGATCATTAATATATTTTGATGAGAACTTTGAGGAATCATGCCCAACTTTATTATCCTAGCTTCCCAAGTCTTGTAAATGTAAAGTTGCAATGTTACCCAAAAAGTTGCTTGAGGAACTTTTGCAATTTTTGCAAAAAAATTGCAAATGGAAGTTTAGGGAGTTTTAACTATTCATGCTTGAGTATATAAGCATGAGAAATTTTTTTTTGAAGGTTAGAAGGTTTCCAGTCAGATTTGCATTTATAAACAACTTTTACAAGTTTTGCAATTTTGCACAAAAAGTGCAACTAATGCAAAGTTCACTAGATTTCACTTCTACAACTTGGAAAAGGTTCCAAACTATTAAGAAACAACTAAAGACACCTAATCCTAGGCTATCTTGACCAATAACTCAAAAAGACACAATTTTTCCTAATTAGCAACTTTTGCTCATATCTTGCACAAAGTGGCCTAGGCAAACATATCTTGCTCATATCTCTCTCATCATTTGTTGTGGGATTGAACTATTTATTTCATTAGCTCTGACTAGTTGGGTAAACCCTAGCCCCAAGATCATCCCATCCTATTGAGTGCTCAAATGTTCTTGGGCACACTGAACCCAAATGCCCCTAAGGGTCACTAAATGTCATAGGGCTGCAATATTTCATCGGGCATATCTCAGAGCTCATGTGAGGTATGGATGTGATGGGGACACAACCCAAGAATAGAATGGAACCAACAGAAAGGGAAAATTATATTAACTGAGAAAATAAGCTAGTACAAATAGTACAAAGAAAATAAACTTCAAAACATTCCCTAAGGGCTTACAATAGCATAAATCTGGAGATAATTTCTCCTTTTAGGATCTCCTCTCAAACTCCACTCCAAACTGTCTTTTATAATGCTAGAAATCTCCTTAAATAGACCCTGGAGGGTTAAGGACTAGGAGTACATTCTAGAAAGTGCTAGTAGGAATCCATCAACCAAATAGAAGGTTTCGAAAGCTACATTAGAAGTCAATGCAAATCTAGAAGAATCCAGAAACGGTAACTGAACTTTCGAGAGGCATAACTTTTGAACCGTAGCTCCGATTGACGAACCGTTTACATTTTTAGAAAGCTCTCGAAGCTTGTCCCCCATTTTTTGGCCCTTTTTGAGGTTATTTAATGCCCCTAACCTGACTTTGAAGCATTCTTAGGAGGTCTCCAGAACCTGAAAAACTACAATAACTTTCAAACCATGGGGCCTTTTAACCTGATTCTTTTTTTGGAATGCTTTAGTTCACAATTACATTCATCTGGCCAATTCACATCTTCTAGGTCACCAAAATGGTGGCCAAATTGCATGCTCCTATTTTTTTTGAATTTTTAAACACATTGATAGTGGAACTGTGAGAGTTGGACCATTTATTTAACCCAAATGGGTATCCAAAAATGTAAAGACATGAAACAGAAACTAAGTCTAAGTACATTTTTTTTTGGGTGACACAGAATTGCCCTTATACCTCTAGATGCTCCTGCATCAGACAGCCAGGGTAGATTGAAAAGTGACCCTGTCACTTTATGGATGGTAGAGGAAATCCCAAATGGGAAACCTCAGCTGCTGAAATCCAAGTTGAGTCCTCGATCGGCCGTCCTTTCCATTTGACCCAATACTTTTCATACTGCTTGTTTTTGGTACTCCTACCCACACGATGATCTAGAATGTCTTCTATCTCCTCCTCCTTAGAAGTAGGAATTGGGCATGGCTCTAACACCAGCTCCTCATCTACACCATCATCATGATACTCTGTTAAATTTGCAATGTTGAAAATGGGAGAAATCTGAATACCATCTGCCAGCTCCACTTCATATGCATTTCCTGAGTAATGTTTCTTCAAAATTTTGCAGGGGCCAAATTTCTTCATTTTTAGCTTGTTGTAAGTACCGGCTAGAAATATTTCTTTTTGTAAGTGCACCATGACTAGATCCCCTACTTGGAATTCCTTATGTCTTCTCCTTTGATCAGCCCTAGCTTTATATTCTTGAGTCATCTTGGTAATGTGTGCTTGAACCTCCTCATGTAGACGCTTGATATGTTCAGCAAATTCATCAGCTTCAACACTTGTTCTCTCCCCTTGTTCTATCTTCGTCAGCTTTGGTGCAGTCCTTGGGCTACTCCCATATACAATTTGGAATGGCGATTTTTTAGTACTCCTATTTATAGAGTTATTATAAGAAAACTCTACCTGTGGTAGAATCAAATCCCATCCCTTGGGCTTATCCCCAACTAAACATCTCACCAAATTACCCAAAATTCTATTTACCACTTCTATTTGACCATCAGTCTGCGGGTGATGCGTGGAACTAAATTTTAGGTCTGTTCTCAACTTCTTCCACAATGTCCTCTAGAAATACTCCACAAATTTAGTATCTCTATCAGAAACTATACTCCTTGGGAGACCATGTAGTCTCACCACCTCTCTTAAAAACAAGTTTGCAATATGGATAGCATCATGAGTTTTGTGACATGGAATGAAATGTGCCATTTTGGAGAACCTATCAACCACCATGAATACTGAGTCATTACCCCTTTGTGTCCTTGGCAATCCAAGAACAAAATCCATACTTATGTCCTCCCATGGCCTTGATGGAACAAGCAACGACTGATATAGACCAATATTGTGACTAAACCCCTTGGCAACTTGACAAACCTGGAAACTTTGTACAAACTTCTTCACATCTTGTGAAATTTGATGCCAAAAATAATGTTCTCTAGGAATGGCAATGCTCTTATCTTGACCAAAATGTCTTGCCATCCCTCCACTATGTTTCTCCTTAATCAAATTTTCCCTCATGGAACTCCTTGGAATGCACAATTGACTACCTTTGAACAACATGCCATCCTGAATCAAATAATCTAACCACTTGGTTCTATCTACAGCAATAGGCTCTTTACAAGCTTTCCATGCTTCAGCAAAATCAGGATCCTTGGGGTACAAATTCTTGAGTTCATCAAACCCAACTACTTCAACCTGCATTACTGTAAGTAGTGACTATCTCCTACTTAGTGCATCTGCAACCCTGTTAGATTTTCCACTTCTATGTTTCAACACAAATGTATAACTCTACAAGAATTCTACCCACTTCATATGCCTCTAATTCAATTTACCTTGGCTATTTAGGTACTGTAATGCCTGATGATCAGTATACAAAAAAAATTCCTTTAAGGCTTGAACTATTGTATAGAACTCTTGATCTTAAACAAAATACTTCTTCTTTGCATCATTCAATTTTTCACTAAAATATGCAATAGGCTTACCTTCTTGGCTTAATACAGCCCCAATAGCGCTACCACTAGCATCACAATCCACCTGGAACACTTTTCTAAAATCTGGAAGTGCCAACACAGGCTGTTCAGTCACCTTCTTCTTTAGTAATTCAAAATTTCTCACAGCTACTGCAGTCCATTTGAACTCTTTTCTATGCCCTCTTATTTTATCAGTTAGGGGTGCACATATGCCACTAAAATTCTTAGTAAACTTCTTGTAAAAACTAACCAAACCATGAAATGATCTTAACTCAGTAGCAGACCTCAAAGTAGACCATTCCAAGATGGCTTTTATCTTCCCTGGATCCATTTTGATACCTTTAGGTGATATAACAAACCCCAAATAGACTAACTCCCTTTTTGCAAAGACACACTTCTTTAGATTAATTAACAGTTTCTCCTCCCTTAGCCTTTCAAGGAAACTACAAATATGTAGTAAATGTTCTTCCAAAGTCTTGCTGAAAATTAAAATATCATCCAAATAGACAATAACAAATTTTCCCAAGAACTTCTTAAGTACCTCATTCATGAGCTGCATGAAGGTGCTTGGGGCATTCATCAATCCAAAGGGCGTGACTAACCACTCATAAAGACCCTCCTTGGTCTTGAAGGTTGTTTTCCACTCATCTCCTTCTCGAATCCATATCTGAAGTACTGAGCTCCACTTAAGCAGTCCATAAGATCATCCATCCTTGGCAAAGAAAACTGATACTTCATGGTTATCCTATTTATAGCTCAGGAATCTGTACACATCCTCCAATCTCCATCCTTCTTTGGTGTGAGTACTGCAGGTACTACACATGGACTTAGGCTCTATCAAATCAAGCCCTTCCTCAACAGCTCCTGAACCTGTCTATTTAGCTCCTCTGTTTTAGTAGGAGTCATCTTGTGAGTAGCCTTGTTAGGGAAACTAGCTCCTAGAATCAGATCTATCTGATGACTAATTTGCCTTATTTGTGGCAATCCATCTAGCACATTATCAGAGATAATATCTCTAAACTCCCCTAGTAAATCTAAAACTTCAAGTGGTATTTCACTACTACCTTCTTTATCTTTCCTAGGAATCAAAGCATAGCACATATGCTGATGTCTCATGCCGTCTAAAAACTTCCTTCCATCAACAAGACAAATCCTAGCACTGCTACATACCTTTTCACCTTCCTTTTTCATGGGCTTCAATTTGTGGTGAACTCCATCCTTTGTCAGAGAGTATGTATTTGCATGTCCATTATGTATTGCATGTGTATCAAACTTCCATGGTCTACCCAACAATAGATGGCAAACATCCATTGAAATAAAATCACAGAGAACTTCATCATGATAACTCCCAATTTTGAATTTTACTAAACATTGTTCACTTACCAGAACCTTATGATCATCTTTTACCCAAGATATCCGATAGGGCTGGGGATGTTTCTCCCTTTTGAGCTTTAGCTTAGAGACCATCTCTTCTGATACCAAGTTATCAGTGCTACCACCATCAATGATCACATCACAACATTTATCCTCACACTTGCATCTGGTACGGAACAAACTCCTCCATTGTCCTGGTTCATTCTCACCACTTAGTAGGACTCTTTCATTTACCAAGGTCTCTCCTCTTTCTACATCCTCTGAATGTGATGATTGTGCATCCTTATCCACATGAGCAACCCTAGCTTGGCCCCCAGTTCTCCTACCTGTGCTTCCTTGTCATTAAGGGCATTCAAAGGCACGATGACCTTCTTCATTGCAATGGAAACAGGTACCACGAAAGCCTCCTCTTCCTTGTTCATGTCCCCTACCTCTTCCTCTCTAATTTCCAAAGTCTTGATCATGGGTGCGATTGAAACCCTCATTCCTCTGGTTCCTGCTAGTACCCTCATCTTCATTTTTCTTTTGAGTTTCATTGTGGCCTCTAGATGATCTACTGCTTCCCCTTCCTCCTTGACCATTCCCTCTTTGTCTTCCTTCAAACCTCTTATTCAGCTTCTCTTCAACTCGTAGGGAAAATTGGTATGCCTCTTCAACTCTGGTCATTCTTACCAAACTTAATTCCTCCTGGATGCTAGGTCGCAACCCACTGATATAATGAGCAACCTTCTCCTTATTTGCTTTTGCATGTCCTACTCTAATCAAGAGTCGATAAAACTCCTCTATATATTCTTGGACTGATCTTCCTGCTTTCTTTAACGCATGCATCTTCTTAAACAGATCCAGCTTGTAGTCTACAAGAATGAACTGCTTCTTCAATTTGTCCACCATGTGGTCCCATCTTGTGATATTCTCCTTTCCTCTTCTATTTCTTTCCAATTGAACCTCTTGCCACCAGATTTTGGCATGGCCTTTCAGTTTGGCCTTTGCAAACTTAACCCTATCTGGGTCCCTTGTATCCTCATACTCAAAGTATTCTTCTAGTTCATTGATCCAATCGATCAACTCATCTGGTTTTAGATTTCCTGAAAATACACCCACTTCAATTGTGGGTCTTTTCCCAAACTTAGTAATGGCCCTAAAAAGCCTTTCCTCTATAGGAATCAGAACTTCCCCATCAAGTTCCCCTTCTGGTCCCATTTCTTCTTCTTCATTGTCATCCTCACTGTTGTCACCTGCGACAACATTTGCTCCTCTACGGAGCTCCTCTTGCAATGCCTGCACCTGCCTTTTGAGGGCTCTAACCTCCTCAGGATTAATAGCTTTGGCCCTTCCACCATGCTCTCTTCATGGAGGCATATTCTTAACTCAAACCCACAAACACACAGTCCTGGTGCAAACTGCCTCACAGTCGACGTTCTGTCTACACACTCAGGAAAACCTGCTCTGATACCACTTGATGGGGACACAACCCAAGAATAGAATGGAACCAACAGAAAGAAAAAATTATATTAACTGAGAAAATAAGCTAGTACAAATAGTACAGAGAAAATAAACTTCAAAACATGCCCTAAGGGCTTACAATAGCATAAATCTGGAGATAATTTCTCCTTTTAGGACCTCCTCTCAAACTCCACTCCGAACTGTCTTTTACAATGCCAGAAATCTCCTTAAATAGACCCTGGAGGGTTAAGGACTAGGAGCAAATTCTAGAAATTAATAGTAGGCACCCACTGACCAAATAGAAGGTTCTGGAAGCTACATTAGAAGTCAGTGCAAATCTAGAAGAATCCACAAATGGTAACTGAACTTCCAGGAGGCATAACTTTTAAACCATAGCTCCGATTGACGAACCGTTTACATTTTCAGAAAGCTCTCAAAGCGCTCTATAGTCCTATGGACAAGCTTCACTCGTCCCCCATTTTTCAGCCCTTTTCAAGGTCATTTAATGCCCCTAACCTGACTTCAAAGCATTCTTAGGAGGTTTCTAGAACCCGAAAAACTGCAATAACTTTCAAACCGTGGGGCCTTTTGACCTGATTCTTTTTCTAGAATTCTCTAATTCACAATTACATTCATCTAGCCAATTCACATCTTCTAGGTCACCAAAATGATGGCCAAATTGCATGCTCCTATTTTTTTGGGATTTGCAAACACACTGATAGTGGAACTATGAGAGTTGGAACCTTTTTTTGACCCAAATGGGTATCCAAAAATGTAAAGTCATGAAATAGAAACTAAGTCTAAGTACATTTTTTTTGGGTGACACAAGATTGCCCTTCTACCTCTGGATGCTCCTGCATCAGGATGTGATTCCAAGTCCTATAGGATTTTGTTGCAGAGACCTACAATAACCTCTCTCTCTTGTTGAAGATATTACTACATTTTGATTTTGCAATGCCATCTTGCATGATGTTGAAACTCATAGTGTTGGCCAGTACAAAGTTGCCAACTGCCAAATCTCCCTCACCATTTTTTGTGGGATCTAATTGTATTTTTTATTAGCTCTAAGTGGCTGGGTAAATCGTTGCCCCAAGATCATCCTATCCTTTTGAGCAATTGAATGTTCTTAGGGATGTCAAACCAAAACATCCTTAAGGGTCACTAAATACCATAGGACAGCAATCTTTGATGGTGCATATCTCAAATCTTGTGTGAGGCATGGATGTGATTCTAGGTCTTATAGGACTATTTTCTAAAGACCTACAATAACCTCTCTCACCTTTTATAAATCTTACTCCATTTTGATTTTGTGACGCCATCTTGGGTGATGCTAAAACTCATAGTGTTGGCCAGTACAAAGTTTCCAAATACCAAATCTCCCTCACCATTCATTGTGTGATCAAACTATCTATTCCATTATCTCCAAGTGGCTAGGTAAACCCTAGCACCAAGCTTGTCTAGTCCTATTGAGAGCTTGAATATTCTCGAGCATGTCAAACTTAAACATCCCTAAGGGTCACTGAATGTCATAGGGCATCAATATTTGATGGGGAATATCTCTGAGCTTGTGTGAGGTATGGATGTGAGTATAGGTCCTATAGGACCATGTTCTAAAAACCTACAATAAAATCTCTCACTTTTTTTAGATCTTCATTCATTTTGATTTTGCAATGCCATCTCAAGTGATGTTGAAACTTGTATGTTGGCCAGTATAAAGTTGCCAACTGCCAAATCTCCCTCACTGTTCATTGTGGGATCAAATTGTCTATTCCATTAGCTCTAGGTGGCCAAGTAAACCCTATCCCCAAGCTTGTTCCATTTTGTTGAGTGCTCAAACATTCTCAGGCATGTCAACCCGAAACATCCCTAAAGGTCACCGAATGCCATAGGATAGCAATATTTGATGGGGCATATATTAGAGCTCGTGTGAGGTATTTATGCAATTCTAAGTCTATAGGATCATGTTATCAAGACCTAAAATAACCTCTCTCACTTTTTGGAGACCTTACTCCATTTTGATTTTGCGACAACATCTTGGGTGATGTTGAAACAAATAGTGTTGGCCAATACAAAGTTTCCAACTACCAAATCTACCTCACCATTCATTTTGGGATCAAAATATCTATTCCATTAGCTCCAAGTGGCTAGGTAAACCCTAGCCTCAAGCTTGTTCAGTCCTGTTGAGGACTCCAACATTCTCGGGCATGTTCAACCAAGCTGTCCCTAAGGGTCAGTAAATGCTATAGGGAAACAATCTTTGAAGGGGCATATCTTAGAGCTCATGTGAGGTATGCATATTCTAGGTCCTATAGGACTATGTTGTAGAGACCTACAATAATCTTTGTCACTTTCTAAAGATCTTACTCTGTTTTGATACCGTGATTCCATCTCGGGTGATGAAACTCATAGTGTTGGCTAGTACAAAGTTTCCAACTACCAAATCTCCCTCACTTTTCATCGTAGGATCAAACTATCTATTCTATTAGCCTTGAGTGGCTAATTAAATACTAACCCTAAGCTTGTCCTATCCCATTGAGGGCTTGAACATTCTTGGGTACACTAAACTAAAAAATCCCTAAGGGTCACTAAATGCCATAGGGAAACAATCTTTGATGGGGCATATCTCAAAGCTTGTGTGACATATGGATGTGATTTTAGGTCCTAAAGGAGCACGTTCTAGAGACTTACAACAACCTCTCTCAATTTTTTGAGATCTTACTCTAGCTTGATTTTATGACGCCATCTCAGGCAATGCTAAAACTCGTAGTGTTGGCTAGTACAAAGTTGCCAACTATCAAATCTTCCTTACCATTCATCATAGGATTGAACTTTCTATTCTATTTTCTCTAGGTGGCTGGGTAAACCCTAGTGCCATGCTCATCTAATCCTATTGAGCACTTGAACATTCTCAGGCATGTTGAATTGAAACATCCCTAAGGGTCACTAAATGCCATAAGGAAGTGACCTTTGATGATGCATATCTCAGAGCTAGTGCAAGGTATGGATGAAATTCTAAGTCCTATAGGACCATGTTATGGAGACCTACAATAACCTCTCTCACTTTTTGGAGATCTTACTCTATTTTGATTTGCAATGCCATCTTGGGTGATGTTGAAACTCATAGTGTTGGCTAGTACAAAGTTACCAACTTCCAAATCTCCCTCACCATTCATCATGTGATCAAACTGTCTATTCCATTAGTTTTGTATCACTAGGTAAACCATAGCCCTAGGCTCATCCGATCCCATTGAGATCTTGAATGTTCTTGGGCACACCGAACTAAAAAATCCCTAAGGGTCACTAAATGCTATTAGGTAATGATCTTTGATGAGGCATATCTCAGAGCTTGTGTGAGGTATGAATGTTATTCTATGTGCTATAGAACCATGTTGTAGAGACCTACAATAAACTCTCTCAATTTTTGGTGATCTTACTCTATTTTGATTTTGTGATGCCATCTTCGGTGATGCTAAAACTTGTAGTGTTGGCTAGTATAAAGTTTCCAATTTCCAAATCTCTCTCACTTTTTATTGTGTGATTGAACCGTCTATTCCATTAGCTTAGCATACTTAAAATTTAAACAATAAAAACAAGATATATATTATAATGTTGGTACCCAATATAGACATAGTTTTAAAATAATTTAACTTATGGTTTTGATCCACTTCAAACTAAGGTTCAAAGTAGTTCAAAGTGGTTCAAAGAGGTATCTTGCAAGTTCAATTTAAGAAAAATTTGGAATCTACATTTGATTTAACACCAGAATTCAATGGTTATCAATATTGAAGTTTAGCCTCTAGTTTTAGTCTAAATTCAAAAGGCTCAAGAGTCAACATTCAAAAGATCAAATACACAATTTTTCTTAATTCCATGTGTGATGTTGTTGAGGGAGATTCAGGCTAAGTGGTAAGAAGAAGAAAGACATTGAATCTTTATATACAAAACAATGGCAATTATAGTTGTCTATCATGAGATGATCAGATATTGATAACTTATAGTGACTAAAATTAGAAACTCAAAATATTTACTTAAGATCTGTGTTACCAGTTGTGAAGATCAAATTCATGAGGTATATTGGTAAAATGTACTTAAAGAATATGCAGAACTATCATAGTTTGGAAGAAGAGAATAAAGTACATTAGCTACCATTAATATCATGAGAGACACAAAAAGAATTTATACAATCACTCAACAAGTAGTGCAATTTTAAATACAAAGTAGATGTATCTAAAAATGCAAGGAATGATTATGTCAAGTTACAAAAAGAGACACTCATTATTTTGGGATGTATTGATTATTACCCATTTTTTATTCCCATGGCCAGATACAACAATGCAAGTACTCTCTTTCTTCATCATAACTTGTTTGTTTGAATATTTTTGGCGATTTAATAGAATGAATAAAGAAACTTGGGTACATTATCTCATGGATGGAATCACTCTAGGGTGATTAGCATCCCAATCTCCACCAAGCCATTCACATGAAAGATGCATGTTAGTTTCCTTGCTAGGTATAGGAAGATATAATAGAAAGAAAAGCCATTTTACAATGACTAATATAGACCCTTGATACCCTCTTAAAGGCACAAATTGGTTTGGCATTTTTTATACACCCAATTGAAAATCACAATTTATAATTTAACATTAAAAGTTGATATTCAATGCCATCATCTTCATGTTCAAAACACTCACAAGTAGAAACACAAGTGTGAAGGATTGTAAATTCATATTCACCATTTGATTGGCACATCCCAAGTTGAGAAGTTAGACTTAACATGAAGCCTCAGCAAGGAGGAGTATTAGATTTCATTAAAAGAAAGAAGACTAATGCTCATGTTCTACCTTGAAGAGGAAAAAAATTCTAGGGAGAATTTGGAAATCTCACCATAGAATCATTGCTCCTTGCTCTACACTAGTCTAGCCATGGGTTTAAAAACAACCCCAGTGACCCAAGTGTAGAAAAAGACCACTAGATCAAACTTATTATGATGACTCTTCTTTAAAATATCGACAATGTACACTCTCCATTAATGGGATTAGATTGAGCCTTGCATAGACAAATTAAAGTTTAACCTGCATCCATCAAGTGTTGGTTAAAATACATATACACTTGCATTGAACATGATCTGATCCTAGGAGAACCCATGGGAAAAGTTAAAAGAATGTGTGTTGGATTTCATTGAAGGTTATCCAAGCCATAGAAGACAACCATTGTATAAGCAACAGAGCACTTGTGATCTTGAGGGAGATATGAGTGTACAAGAAATTTTGAACTAGCATCAACTAATGTGTTTTCCTTTGTTTCAAGTTGGATAGATGGTGATAATGGTTTAGTCTTTAATATAGATTTGGGAGTAGGAATGTTTGAGAATAGGCATAGACTTGGCTATAGAGAAGGTTGACGATCAGAAACCATCTTCAGAAAGAATAATGAAAACCTTCACAAGAAGAAGAAGCCATATATTTTGTGTTTGCGAGTAGAAATTTGTAAACTTGTTCTTTTTGTTTAAAAGAATCCATATTTAATTCATTTTAAATCATGTACAGGAAGCTCTACTTGATAAAATTTAGAGGAAGGTTATCAATTCAATGATAACCTATTCAACTATTAGTGCTGATTCAATCTTCCTATTTGGACATTTAGAGTTAATTTGTATTTATTTCTTTGGAGGATAATCTATTCACTAACATATGATAACTAATAATGTCATACATGAAAAAACATATAATATACAATGTTGAATGGGAACAGGGGTAGTTACGGTAATTAGGGTATGGCTATGGGTACATGTATGAGTACAACTATCTTTTATAATAGGGGATAGGGGTACTTGGGTATGTCAAACTTTATTTTTAATTATAATTTTATATTTATAGAAAGCCTGAATTTATGTGTCATGCCAATGATTTTTCAAATCAAGAACAGTGATAAAGTTTGCAAATGTAATTTATTGTTTTCAATTTCAGATTTGTTATATGTTTGTAATAATAATTTATGATAAATGTTTAGATGCATAACATAGAAGGTAGAATTGAAACATGAACAAGAAGATCATAAATCATATGACATTAACATATTGCAAATGATAAATTTATGACTTTAATATTGATAAAATTTATTGTTGATCAATATTGTATCAAAGTTTCAAATTGATTAGGTATTGTCTTAAGCTTTATAAACAAATAATAGAGAAGGAAAACTTGAAAAATGAATAACATCATAAATCATATGATGATAACATATTGGAAATGATAAACTTATTCTTGAACTGTGATAAAGTTGATTGTTAATCAATATTCTATCAAAGTTTTGAACTAATTAGGTATTGAATCAAGCTTGATAAACAACAAGCTGATACATAAACAAAAAACCAAAAAAAAAAATCATAAATCTCAATCAAGGTTCTTAGCTATGATGCTCTCCATCGAGTACCTGATAATTGGGATGTGTGTACTCGGTGCTTGGGTACATGGGTATGAGTACCAGGGGTGTGGGTAAAAGTACCCATGAAACCTCATACTATATTATGATAACCAATAATGTCATACATGAATGAAAATATAATATATTATGATAACCAATAAGGTTATACATAAACAAACATATAATATAAAATGATAACTAATAATATCATAGATTAACAAACACATAACATATTATGATAACCAATAATATCGTACATGAACAAACATATCATATATTAACCAATAATGTCATAAGTCTAATAATATCATGCATCAAATATATCTCATACATCATATAAAATGTCATATATACATCAAATGTATATTGAATATGTCCATTGACATAAAATCCAACATATATGTCCACTGATGCCTATACATGTGTGTCTATGAACTATATCTTCTCCTTCCCATGAGGGGAAGGAAACAAATCCCCAGAGGTCTTTGGTCATTGTGTGGAGGGAGAAAATGGGGATGATGGGGTCTTCCTCACACGCTCTCTCATCCTCTTGTTTAGGCTCTTCTCTAACTTGAGCTAATACAAACAAAGTAGATATGAATCAATAATTATTATACATTGAAATCAAATATATGTACACACAAAATTAATTATTTTCTTACTACCATTAAATAGTCACTCTGCATTCCACCTCAAAGGCTCATAGACGATCGGGTGTAACAAGGCACTACAACAATTCAATAAATATAATCACTTATAAATGAAATTAGAAATTTAAATACTAACTATTATAATCAACAACTAAAACCAAGAAAATTATTTCATACCTCAGTTAATGGCTCTGAGCTAGCCATTGCTATAGCAACTCCACAATTGATGGACTGCCAAAGATGAGGAGTCTCAGATGTCAAGAGCTGCATGTCATACAATACAAGTTACATGTAACAAGAAATATGAAAAAAATATAATCAAATGAATTAAATTAATATGAAACAAATGTACCCTTACGAAACTTATACCATGCCTAGGCTTAGAGTTCCTAGTGAATGTCGATGGTCAAATAGAGAATTGATGCACATGCATAAATCCTTTTGTCAATCCTTCATTAGATTACTTAATAAATATATGTATTAGTTTAAATTATTAAATTGTTAAATACCTCTAGACTCATTGACGGAACAAAAAATAGGGCTAGGGGATCCCTATTAGGGCCACTAACACTCTGAACTTGAATTTTCAACAATGTCAATACATGCTAATTAATTAGTCATTCATTATACATATGAAATGTGATCAAATTAGTTTATTATAATTGTAATTTACTTGTGTGTCAATGCCAAATGTCTCATTCAAGAGCTCATCAATGACTACACCATCATCCATATGTTGGATACAATTGTTAATTGTGTATTGTCTTTGATGTTACACAAATGTCATATCAGCCATCAAGATAGAGTCTACTGAGCTCAGATGGTTAGCAAAGCAATTTATAGTGACTACCAAGCATTCCTAAACATTACACAAGAAAGTTAGCTTTTATCGAGCTCACTCGATAAGCAAAGGCAAGTTAGCTTTTACCGAGCTCACTCGGTAAGCAAAGGAAAGTTAGCTTTTACCAAGCTCACTCAGTAAGCAAAGAAATGTTATCTTTTACCGAGCTCACTCAGTAACCAAAGGAAGGTTAGTATTTACCGAATTAACTTGGTCTCTGAAGGAAGTTGCAAGGTTTATAGTATTTACCGAGCTTCACTTGGTTAACACGGGGAAACCATTTTGAAGAAGTGGTCACCGAGCTGGGTCGGGAAGCAAAGAATTTTATGATTCCAAAGAATTAAGTTTAATTGTTTTGTGCAGCCGACTGATTTTATTTTGTGTTGTTGTAAACTTGTAATTGAGCCGACTTGACAATCTGTAAGGTATATATGAAAGGTCAAGTTGTGAATTCAAAAGTAAGGATGTGTATGGATGCATAAAAGTGTGAATGTATGAATAAGAAAATACATGAGCGAATGTTGAGGAAGAATTTGTCATCCCTATGAAGTTGCAAAGTTGCATTCAATCAGTAAGTATTTAATGAAGCAGAATAGAGATCTGTATTCAGAAAAGATAATTTGCATATAACTCAGATCACTTCATTGTTTCTTTCTAATCATTGTAACAGTGATTCAAAATCTCTTAACAGAGTTGGTTTGACAGCCATTTTGTAAATCCTCTAACAAGCTGACAATTCAGTTGAATTGTTTTAAAGACCTCTCAAAAGGCCACTTCTAACAAGGTGATCAAATCCTCTAATAGGGTCACACCTAATAGTGTGTTTTGTAACCTTTAACAAGGTTGGCTTCTAATAGGGCTCACTTCATAAGAGTGAAAATTGGTAACTAGTTACTTGGTGGTTTTTCCCAAAACTGGGTTTCCACATTAAATCTGGTGTCTCTTGTGTTCATGTTATTTCTTTATGCATGCATGTTAATCACTTTAAATTCTTAATAAAGTTAACAGAACATCTATCCAGTTTCAACATTTATTTGTGTGGTTACCTAGTATCAGCACCAGTTGTATTTTAAGACATCTAAGGATCTGTAAAAAAAAATTTGTTGTAACTGATTCACCCCTCCCCTTCAGTTACTCCATCTCTATTTCCAACAATTGGTATCAGAGCTTTTGGTGCTTGTAGGAAAAAATTTCAAGGATCTAAGGCAAAGATCAGAATGTCTTACAAAAGGGAAATCCCAAGACTTAACAGAAATAACTTCTCAGCATGGAAAGGACTGATGAGACTTCACCTAGCATCCATTGGTGATACAAGACTGAAGTATCTTGATGAAAAATATGCAGAACCAGTTGGTACACTATCTATCAATGATATTGCTGAAAAGAAGACTCACAACATTATGATGATAGATATAGCATCTGCTCTATGTTATGAAGAAATTGATGATATCAAGGACTACAAATCTAGCTTTGAAATGTGGAAAAAGCTGAAAGAGATATATGGAGGAGATGATAATGTTAAAAGAGCCAAAGCAGAAAGTCTGAGAGAGGATGAAAACATTGCAAAATATGTTGAAAGATTTAAAGCAGGTGTCAGTGCAATCAAAGCTTCTGGAGGAGATATCAGTGAAGAGACAATTATAAGAAAAGTTCTCAGAACTCTACTTTCCATTTATGCAATTAGAGTCTTTGCAATTCAGATAAGAAGATGTGAAGCAAATCATAAGATAAATCTAGAGGCTATAGTTTGAAGATTGACTGCATTCGAACTGGACAACTTTGATAACTATATTCCAGCTTCCAAAAATATTGAATCAGCATTTGAAGCCAAACTTTCACTTAAGGAGAAAGGTAAAAGGAAATCTTAGTCCAAAAGTGAAGATGAATCAAACCAAAATTTAGACAGTGATCTTGAAGTAATTGAAGCCCTTCTAGCAAGGAAATATTCTAGAGGCAAAGGAAAATACAAAGGTAAAGTACCCCTAATCTATTTTTCATGTGAAGAAGTTGGTCATATTGCTGCTAGATGTCCAAGCAAGCAGAATAAACATGAAAAGAAAGATCAAAAATGGAATGGAAAGAAAGATTTCAAATCATTCATGGAAAAAGGTAAGAAAACGTGTTTTATGGCTGAAGATTCTAATGACTCTAATGATGAAGAAGAAGATGAGATTGTCTATATTGTTGTAAAAGATGAATCTGACGATGATGAAGAAATGGCACTCATTTCTCATATGAGAAAAAATGATACATGGATCATAGATAGTGGTTGTTCTCATCACATGACTAGTGAAAAAACTAAGTTTGAATACTTTGAAGACTATGATGGTGGTAGTGTAAGATTTGGTAACAATGAACCTTGTTGTATAAAAGGAAGAGGAAGAATTCCCCTAACCAAAGAACTTATATGTGATAATTCCTATTGGGTAGAAGGACTAAAGCATAATCTATTAAGTGTGGCACAACTACTCAATAATGGAATCAAAGTAGAATTCATGTATGGTAAAACAAAACTGTTGGATGCAAAAGGAAAGCTGATTGGATCAGGCACTCAAACTAAAGGTAACTTGTTCTATCTTGAACTAGGTGAATGTTCATGTTTCATTGCTCAAGTTGAAGAAAGTTGGTTATGGCATAAAATGTTGTGTCATGTAAACTTTGATAATCTGGTAAAGATAAGAAAATTCAGAAAAGTAAAAGGCATTCCCAACATAAAGAAACCTGAGGTCGGTCTATGCAAAAATTGTCAAATTGGAAAGATGGGAAAGACTAGTTTTAAAAGTAAAAATTATCAGTCTGAAGACATATTAGAAATTGTGCATACTGATTTATGTGGACCCATTGGAATTGAAAGCTATACTAGAGAAAAGTTCTTCATTCTTTTTGTCGATGATTACTCAAGAATGATGACAGTCATGTATCTAAGAAATAAATCAAAAGCATTTGAAAAGTTCAAATGGTATTTGGCCAAAGTAGAAAAGGAAACAAGAAAAAGATTAAAATGCTTAAGGTCAGACAGAGGTGGAGAATTCATTTCACATGAATTCAATAACTTTTGCATTGAAAGAGGAATCAAAATATAGGTATCAGCACCTGGAACGCCCCAATAGAATGGAATAGCTGAAAGAAGAAATAGATCCATCATGGATTGTGCAAGAACATTAATGATTCAAAAGATCATTGCTATCAAATACTGGAAGGAAGCAATTAGCACTATAGTCTATACCTTGAATCGAGTACAGTTGAAGAAAGACTCATTCAAAACCCCCTATGAGTTATGGTATGGCTATAAATCGAATATAAGTTATCTTAAAGTATTTGAAAGTAAATGTTACATTTTGAAAGAATCTAGAAAAGGAAAATTTGATGTAAAAGGTGATGAAGGTATATTCCTTGGACACTCATACACAAGTAAGGCATATAGATGTTTGAACTTGTCTACTCACAAAGTCATAAAAAGTGCACATGTGAAAGTTGATGAGTTTGCAGAAAGGACTGAAGAAGAAAGCAAAAGGGAACCAGAAGATTATAAAAGGTTTGTCTTCAATGAACCTGATATAGTACATGTTACATTAGAGAATCAAGAAACTTCTACTCCCAAGTCATCTATAACCAAGTTACAGGAAGTTTAAACCGAGCTACAACAAGCTGAGTTAAATTCAATATCTATCGAGCAAGTTTATCGAGCAAACATCTACTGAGAAAATATCTACCAAGCCAGAATAGAAAGAGCCTAAAGTTGAAATGTAAAAAGATAATAATGAAATCCATTCAAAAGGAAAGGAACCTGTATTAGCTAAGTATGTCAAGAGACATCATTCAGTAGATCAGATCATTGGAGATAAATCTAAAGGAACCATGACAAGAAATAAGCTGAAAGGTACTTGTTTACTTGATGATTTTAAACCTAGAAATGTCAAAGATGCATTGGATAATGATAGTTGGATTGAGGCTATGAATGAAGAAATAGAGAAAATAGAGAAAAACAAGACATGGACTCTTGTACCTAGACCTAAAGAAAAAAATGTGATTGGAACTAAGTGGGTATTCAGAAACAAGTTGGATGAAGATGGTAAGGTATCAAGAAACAAAACTAGACTAGTATGCAAAGGATATGCTCAAGAAGAAGGAATAGACTATGGAGAAAAAATTTCTCCTGTTGCAAGATTGGAAGGAGTCAAAACCTTACTAGCATATGCTACTCACAAGGGATTCAAAGTTTATCAGATGGATGTCAAATCAGCATTCCTCAACCGTATACTAGATGAAGAAGTCTATATTGAACAACTTGAAGGTTTTGTTAATCCAGATAAGAAGAACATGGCCTGCAAATTACATAAGGAATTGTACGGTCTAAAACAAGCCCCTAGAGCATGGTATGAAAAATTGCATAAATATCTTATTCAGATTGGTTTTCAAAAAACTAATGATAACAGTAGCTTGTATATTAAAGAAGGACCAGATAATAAGATTTTCTTGGCAGAAATATGTGTAGATGATACTATTTTCATAGGGAATGATGATCTGTGCAAAGAATTCTCAGAACAAATGAACAAGGAATTTGAAATGTCTATGTTTGGTGAGATCAAATTCTTTGTTGGTCTTCAAATTAAACAGAATAAAAATGGTATCTACATTACTCAATCAAAGTACATCAAAGAGATATTGAAAAAGTTTGGAATGGAAGATTGTAAACTAGTTGCGACTTCTATGTGTACCAGATTAAAACTTACCAAGGAAGATGAATCGAAGGAAGTAGATCAAACATTGTATAGATATATGATTGGAAAATTGCAATATGTAGTTCATATTAGACCAGATATTGCCCTTGCAGTTGGTATTGTAGCAAGATTTTCAGCAAAACCAAGAGAAAATCACTTGATAGCAATCAAAAGAATAATGATATCTGAAAGGAACTGAAGAGTATGGTTTATGGTATAAGTTTGGAGTAAATTTGGATTTGAAAGTATTTATTGATGCTGATTGGGAAAGAAACCTTGATGACATAAAAAGTACAAGTGGAGGTGCATTCTTTCTTGGAAAAAGGTTGGTTTCTTGGACAAGAAAAAAGCAGAATTGTACATCTCAATCAATAGCAGAGGCAGAGTATGTTGCTACAGCAGTAAATTGTTCTAACATTGTTTGGTTTAAACAGTTGTTGGAAGGCATGAAGATGGAAATCAAAGAACTAGTTGTTATGTTCTTTTATAATACAAGTGCAATCAACATATCTAAAAATCCAGTGATGCATTCCAAAACAAAGCATATTGCAATAAAATATCATTTTGTCAGAGAATTGGTGCAAGATAAGGAGATTAGATTGGAATATATTCATACAAAGGACCAAATTGCTGACATATTCACAAAACCATTACCTAAAGATGCATTCTTGTATCTAAGAGGTAAGTTAGGGGTCACTCCCCTATCTGAAGTTCACTAAAATAAAGTTTTAGTGATGCATCAACTCATACCAGATTGAAGATCTATTAGTTGATGCAGCATAATCAGGAAACATTGCATATGAATCAGTACTAAAGGTACACTAAAATTCATTTGAGTTTGAGTTGTCTTTGGCATGTGTTGTTAAAGAGAGAGAGAGTTTACTACTGTCATATCTCTTTGAAATTTGTTCAAAAGAGTTTTCTATTCTAGAGGGAGAATTGTTATATTGACATGTTGTGTTGCCATACAAGTGAAAGACTTGTTTTCAAATTTTATTTTTGCTATGACATGTTGTGTTGCCATCAATGCTAAAGAGGGAGATTGTTGGATACAATTGTTAATTGTGTATTGTCTTTGATTTTACACAAATGTCATATTAGCCATCAAGACAGAGTCTACTGAGCTTAGATGGTTAGTAAAGCAATTTATAGTGACTACCAAGCATTCCTGAATATTACAAAGGAAAGTTAGCTTTTACCGAGCTCACTCAGTAAGAAAAGGCAAGTTTGCTTTTACCGAGCTCACTCAGTAAGCAAAGGCAAGTTAGCTTTTACCGAGCTCACTCGGTAAGCGAAGAAATGTTATCTTTTACAGAGCTCACTCAGTAAACAAAGGAAGGTTAGTATTTACCGAATTAACTTGGTCTCTGAAGGAAGTTGCAAGGTTTGCATTATTTACTGAGCTTCACTTGGCTAACATGGGGAAACCATTTTGAAGCAGTGGTCACCGAGCTGGGTCGAGCAGCAAAGAATTTTATGATTCCAAAGAATTAAGTTTAATTGTTTTGTGCAGCCGACTAATTTTATTTTGTGTTGTTATAAACTTGTAATTGAGCTGACTTGACAATTTGTAAGGTATATATGAAAGGTCAAGTTGTGAATTCAAAAGTAAGGATGTGTATGGATGCATAAAAGTGTGAATTTATAAATAAGAAAATACATGAGCGAATGTTGAGGAAGAATTTGTCATCCCTATGAAGCTGCAAAGTTGCATTCAATCAGTAAGTATTTAATGAAGTAGAACAGAGATCTGTATTCAGAAAAGATAAGTTGCATATATCTCAGATCACTTCATTTTTTCTTTCTAATCATTGTAACAGTGATTCAAAATCTCTTAACAAAGTTGGTTTGACGGCCATTTTGTAAATCCTTTAACAAGGTGATAATTCAGTTGAATTGTTTTAAAGGCCTCTCACAAGGCCACTTCTAACAAGGTGATCAAATCCTATAATAGGGTCACACCTAATAGTGTGTTTTGTAACCTTTAACAGGGTTGGCTCCTAACAGGGCTCACTTCAGAAGAGTGAAAATTGGTAACTAGTTACTTGGTGGTTTTTCCCAAAACTGGGTTTCCACGTTAAATTTGGTGTCTCTTGTGTTCATGTTATTTCTTTATGCATGCATGTTAATCACTTTAAATTCTTAATAAAGTTAACATAACATCTATCCAGTTTCAACATTTATTTGTGTGGTTACCTAGTATCAGCACTAGCTATATTTTAAGACATCTAAAGATCTGTATGAAAATTTTTGTGGTAACTGATTCACCCCTCCCCTCTCAGTTACTCCATCTCTATTTCCAACACCATACCATCTCCAGCATGACTACCAAATGTGCATAGGGATCCACATGATGTGTTCAAGTGACTACAATGTATAGAAGGCTCCTCCACAACTAATGAACTCATGCAATGAATGAGGGTATGTTTCAAATCAATAATAGTCCCTAGAGTGTTAGTCTTTACATGTTCCTTCACAACTAAAAGAATAATCACATGCTCACCCTGTGGCTTGAAAATAGGTGCCCTAACTACATTAGATCACAATATGCCCTTGACCTCTCAAATGATGACCCCCCAACTCTATCCTGAGATTTTAATATACCAAAATAATTAGGGATCTCCATAAGGAAAAATTCACAATACAATTTCCTTAAGAAATACATTGGGACCTTGTGATTATTTTAGGGAGGTGCATCAAAGACCATCCACCATCTATCCCAAAAATTATTTCTAATATCATTGTGTATGCACCAATGGATGGGGAACCATTTAGTTGTCTCTCTCACAATATTTTGTTCACTAGGCTTTCTAAACATTTCACAAATGATACCTTTTGGTATTTCATTTTTTTAACATCATTATATGACAATTTGTGTGCATAATATCTTTTTTTTTCATCGCTCTTAACATGCCAAATATCCAACTAACCACTAACAGAAGCTACATGGGTCATAATGGACTCGAGGGAGGATGCCAATTATACTATCATTGGATTGGTTTATCCACACTTTCAACCTACCAATGAGTGCTTCTAATTTATTTTTCCCTCTTTCTATTTCATTTATTGTGTTGTCTTGTGTACCAAGAGGAGGTCTTCCAATCAGTGAAAGTTGTGGACTTTCTTGTTCTTGTTGTGGAGGGTTTTGATTCTCATCTTGTGGAGGGTTTTCATTCTCATTTTGTGGAGGGTTTTGGTCTTGATCTTGTTGGGGATTTGTTGATTCATTATCCATATTTTTTTATAAGAAACCAATTGCAAAAATCTTCAATTCCTTCAAATCACGTACACACTGTGAGGAGGAAATCTTCCAAAATAAAGTTAAAATGAAATGGGTTGCGGGTTTGTAGTCCATTTATATAAAAAAAATTATTTTAGAAAGCATGTACGTGCTATAGCACATATGTGCTTTAGAAAACTAGAAAAAAAAGGTGTCATGTTTTTGGCACCACAACTTGGTGCACTTACCCTTTCTTTCTCTAGGTCCATTTTTATACCTTCTATTGAAACTACAAATCCTAGCTACACCAACTCTTTCTTCATAAAAGTGCACTTCTTTTGATTTATCAACATCTTCACTTGCATCAACTTATCAAACATCTTTTGGATATTAATAAAATTCTCCTCCAATGTCTCAATAAAGATCAAAATATCATCTAGGTAAACAATGACAAACTTACCTAGAAATTCCTTCAGTACCTCACTCTTGAGCCTCATGAAAATGTTTGGTGCATTGATTAGCCCAAAAGGCATGACTAACCACTCATATAGTCATTCCCTTGTCTTCAAAGTAGTCTTCCATTCATCACCTTCCCTAATGTGAATCTAATGGTATCCACACTTTAGATCTATCTTTTTGAAATACATAGCTCCATTCAAACAAGCCATAATATCATCCATCCTTGGAAATGAAAATTTGTACTTGATTGTGATCTTGCTAATATCATGAGAGCCTATACACATCCTCCATTCTCCATTCTTCTTTGGTTTTAACATCATTAGTACTAAACATAGACCCATACTTTCTCTAATCAACCCTTTTTCTACAACTCATGAACTTGTTTGTTCAGCTCTTCACTTTCTACTAGTGTCATTTTGTGCATTGCCTTTTTTGGAAAATGGGCTCATGTGATCAAATCCATCTAGTGACTAATCTTTTGCACTGGGAGTAATCCATTAGGTATATTATCTGACGCAGTGCATGGTAGGAGAATCCTTGAAGTAGATGTCCTAGGCCCCATAAAATAACCACACGGTGGAAACACAATAACAATGCAAGATTTGAAGCCAAGTCACAATAGTTTATTCATAGATATAACTGATTGCATGCAATGTTTCAGGCTATAAGTTCTTTCTAGATATGGCCAAATACAAAGCAAGTAATAGTTGTAAAAGATCCCTCAAGATTCAATCCAAACTCTAGCTAGTCTAGATCCACACTCTAGTAGAAACCACCAAGATCTCAACTTGTGCTCACAAGCCACCAAGCAACATCCTTGCTTCCCAAGCCTCAGCTACTAGCTCTCTTCAAAATTCACTCCTCTACCACCTCCTCTTCTCTAAGAAGGATCAATAAATTTACTAAAGACTTCACCACAACCCCTACTTATACCAATCTAAGCCACAAGTCAATTTAGTATACTAAAAATTGAATATTCCTTACATTAACTACATGAAGAGCCACAAGTCAGCCTCCAATAGGAATCAAATACTAAATTCCTTTAAAAGTTTACAACAAATATTAAATACATTAAAATTAACTATCTAAGACCCAAATAGGTCCACTCAACCCCATCAAAATCCCTTAATGATGTAGGAGAGCCAACTACCCCAAGATGCTCTTGCATCATTATCTGACACAATATTAGGAAGCTCTCCCAAAAAATAGGCAACTTATGTAGGTAATTCCTCTACTTCTTCTTTACCATCTTTTGAAATTTGAAAAAAAACACATATTCTCATTCTTCATACCTTTGAGAAACTCCTTTCCATCAATGAAACATATTCTGGCAGCACTACATACCTTTTCTTCTCTCTCCTTCAATAACTTCAACTTATGTTTCACTCCATCCTTGGTCAAAGTGTAGGTATTTCTTGCCCATCATGTACAAAATACCTATCAAAATACCATGGCATTCCCAAAAAAATATGGCATATGTCCATAGGGATGATATCAAACAATACCTCATCTTGGTAGATTCTAATCTTGAACTTCACTGAGCATTGCTTATTAATGAAGACCTTATGGTCATCTTTCACCCAAGAAATACGTTGTGGATGTGGATGTTTATGACTCTTCAACTTTAAATTTGTGACCATATTTTTGACACTAGATTGTAAATGTTTCTACCATTAATGATCACATCAAAACACTTACCTTTACATTTGCACCTAGTATGAAATAGAGTCATTTGTTGATTAGGTTTATTCTCACTACATAGTAAGACTCGTCTATTGAGTATGACTTCTCCTCTTTCAATATCTTTAGAATGTGATGATCTAGCATCTTCATCAACATGTGCAAATCTAGTCTAGCCTTTATTTCTTCAATATATCCTTCTTTTGCACAAGAAACATTCAAATGTTCTAAGCCCCTCTTCTTCACAGTGAAAACATTTTATCCTTGTCCTCTGCCTCTTCCTCTTTGATCTCTATTTTTTTGATCATGGATGATGGTCTTAGATTGGTTTTGACAATTGAGTTTCAATATACTTAACCAATTCTTAAGTTTATGCTAGGTATAATATAGATGTCAAGCTATAGTGTATGCTAAGTCAGAGATTGAATAGGTGCCGAGTGAACTTTAGGTGTTGAGTGAAGTTTAGGTGCCAAGTAATAAAGTGATGCTGAGTCACTATAGGTGCTGAGCAAAGTATAGATTCTGAGAAAAATAGAATCACTATAGGATCCGAGTGAGAAATAATTCCTATGTGTGTCAAGCATCAACAACTAGTAAGTGTCGAGCAACACAAAATCAACATATGAGTTTGTATCTTCACAAACTTAGATGTAAACCTTTTTTGAGCTGACTTAGGATGAATCTTGAAGGATCTTGAGGATAAGATCAAATCTCTTTCATTACCTATGTAATCAGCATGTAGCCAATAAGAATAATGTAGAAGGCATGAAACCGATAGAAAAAATGAAAGAATTGAGCAGAAAATGAAGAATGAATATTGATTGTAGATTCATACCTAACCCTAAGTCTTCCAAGCCTTTAAAAGGATGATGAAACCCCATTGTATGCATGGATGAATAAGAGTTTATGGGGGAATGATAGAGAAATTTAGAGGGGTATAAAGACTTAGAAAGTGCAGAATAGCATTGCTAAATTTAGATGACCAAGAACTAAGTATCAAAGTTTCAAGGAGAGACATATCAAATCAAGCAAGGATCATAATAGATAGAGTAGAATGAGGATCTAGAATCAGCAATTAAGGATTGCAAGTCATCAAGTAAAGACTTTCTAATACTCTCTAACAATTGTATTAGGAATGAAAATCCTATAATGATAGGTTGGTTTAATAGCCATGTTGTAAGCCTTTCAACAAGGTGCTAAATCCTTTAATAGGGTAACAGTCCAAGTGAGTGTTTATAAATCCTTTAACCAAGTCACTTTTAACAGATTGTAAAATCTTTAACACGATAGGCCTTTCATAGTGTAGACCATTGCAAGTGGTCAAATTTTGTAACCTTGAATAGTTACATATTGTTGAAGTAATACTTTGAGGGTGTCATGCCCACCCCAGTTTTAACTTCTCATTTTGGAGGGTTTTTGTGTTACCAAAATCTTCTCTTATCTATTTTCATGCATGTCATTACTTTCATGTTTATTAGATGAACTAGATGCATATGAATATTTTATTAATTAAAAGGTTTTGAAAAGGTTAAAGTTAGTTACTTCTTATTCATCCCCCACCCCCCCCCCCCCCCCCCCCCAAGAAGTAAACCTTCCCACTTGTAAATTTCAACAATTTGTATTAGAGCCTAGTTGTCACAAGGAGGAGCCTTACAGGTTGGAGAAAATATCTAGAAAGTGAAGTCTGCAAACTTAGGAAGATCATAGAGAATCAAGAAATTGATATACAACTTGCTTTACACACTTTGGAAGAAGCTAGGGAGGAACTGAGAAAATCATTAAAGAGAAGAAGAGAGATTGCTAGAGCTAAGAATGATTCATAATACAATGAGATTAACACTTCAAAACTATTTGCAAATGGAGATTCCAAAGAGTTTGATGCAGCAATATTAGACATAATGGAGAAGAATAGAGCCCAAGTAGAAGAAATTAAAACACTCAAGCTTGAAAAAGAATCACAATTCATGATGCTTTTGGAGGTGACTGAATAGAAGAAAAGAGTCATTGAGGATAAGGCTATGCTAGAAGAAGACAAGAGAAACATTGCCAACAAACTAGAAGAAAAATCAATTGAGGTTGTAAGAATTTCAAACATTTAGCTAGAAACCCTAAGCTAGATGATGAATGCACATCATGAACTGAATGTCAAGGATATTGAGATCTCTACACTGAAGATGCAAAATGAATAACTGCAAAATGAGTTAAAAAGAGATAAGGAGATTATAGAGAGCTTCATCAAAACTAAAAAGGCCACCAAGTACTTTGAGCAGCTACTGAAATCACCAAGGGCTAGCAATGATACTTTAGGACTAGGTTACACCATCACTAAACAAGGAGAGTCATCCAAGACTGTAGAAGAAAGAAATAACAAAGGTAAGAACACTAAACCTACATGTCATTTATGTGGTAAAAGGGAACATACCTCAAATGTATGTAGGAGCAAGAATGCTCATTAGTATGACAAACCTAAGAATGTGGGTCACTGTCATAAGCACAATAATTAAGGACATCAAGCACATGACTATAGGACTGGGACTATTAGAACACCAAGATTTGAAGGTCACTACTGCAATTGCAAGAAGTATGGACATAGAGCTTTTGAATGTAGATCAAAGCCTATGTGGACACCTAATCATCTAGCAAGGGGAAATAATCATGGACATCACTACAATTGGGACTAAAACACCAGGTATAGTTGTCATTACTATCAGGAATATGGACACATTCCTAAAAATTACATAAGAACATATTTCAATGGAAACTATTGTATATGGTTAAGTCAAACGACATGTTTTAGTTGTTTGAAGACTAGTCATATCAGTTGGAATTGCCCAACAAGGTCAAAGGCACCCAAATCAGAGATCAATAAAGGAAAAGGAAAAATGGATGTTGAACACATCAGAGGAGAAATGAATAAGACATGGAAGAAGAAACATGGGAGCAGCTCATCAAATGAAGAGATCACTTCAACTAAAAGGTCAAGTGGTCATACTTCATCAAACTGAGTACAAGAAAGCACGAGGGACTAATTTACATAACTTTATCATACATCAGTTCCTAAATAAGAAACTATTTAAAAGAAGAGATTAGCATGAATACAAATGCAAAGATAAAATTTCAAGATTTCAGAAGTGTTGTTGAGTTGTGCTCAGATACCAAGTAAAATTCTAATACAAATGAGTTGATTGCCAAAATCAAAAGAAGCCAAATGATTAGTTGGAGTTGAGTTGGTAGTGGAAGCCGAGTGAAGAGCTTAGTTGAACTAGAGTGAGGGATACTCCTATGGATGTCAAATGGTGAAAAGAAAATGGAAGCCGAGTAATGCAGAAATGCATAAGAAGCTAAGTGGATAGCTATAAATGCACTAAGCATTAAATGCAATGAAAATAGGATATATTATTGCATTTTTGAATCATTTTTCTTCATCCCAAACAAAAAGAAAAGATGAAGAAGAGCACAGAATGAGTTTAAAGTAAGGAATCCATCCTTTGAGATGATTTCAATAGTGATTCAACATGATTTCATTAAATTCAAGGTATTTACATTTGTGCCAAGTGACACAGTTTCACATTTTTTCTTCATGTTCAAACCCTAGATCATAGAAATGGCTTCTAGCTCTTGGCAAGCATAGGAGAAAGAACCATTTCAAGTTCAACTAGTGTCGAATGAAGTGAAACAACCATATCTTTTGCCAATACCATAAGTGACATATAAAAATGACCCAGCTAGAGCCATTTCTATAATACCCTCAAAGGTAGTTATGGTCCAATATGTTAGGAGATGCTACAACTATAAAATTAGAGCCCATAGGAGACATCGAGTTGAGGGAAGCCTATGAGAGATTGTGTGAAAATGGAGTTCTAAAAGAAGAGTATCAAATATTTGAGAAGAAGGGTTTGATGCATGACCTAGAATTCCCCATAGTTTTTGAAATTGAATGGATCAAGATAGTACTTAGCAGGATACATGATGGAAGTTTATGGTTGGAGGATGTTCCAATAAAAAATACAAAAAGGGTTGTACATAGAGTGATAGGGTACCCAACCCTAGATCGACCAAAGAGCCTTAGGAGTGATTCTAAGGAAGCAACTAAAAAGAACACTAGTGCCGAGTGGGACAATAGAGGAATGAAAATAGACACCATTTAAGACCCTCTTGTTGACTTTTTTGTTAGGGTTATTGCACACAAATTCTACTAATCTAGCAGACTTAACAGTGTGCCTTGCATTGTAGTGGATGTGGCTTACAAGTTAGTGAAATGGGATCATAATTATGATCTTGCAGAACTGCAACTACAACAAATCAATGAAAACTTAGCAATAATAAGAAGAACCAAGGGAGCACAATGTAAGTTTGGTGCTATTTTGATTTTTATATTCTTCTATGTATAGAATGAGTTTCCTTCTTTTGGAAAATTTGTCTAGAAAGAAAATATGTCTATCGTAGCTCAAGTTAATGAATATATAGAACAAATAGGAGCTAATTTTTAGGCCCTAATGACCAACTTTTTTGAAGACTTCAAGAAGACCATGAAGCAAAGGATAAGAATGCCAGTTTCATTGGTAGAGAAGCTTGTAAATGATGTTTTTTTTCTTGTAGATATTGACTAGACCTATACTCAAGTTGCTACACCAAGAGTTAGATGGCTAAGACCTCTTGGCTATGAAATAAATACAAATGAGGCATCAACAACTATAACTACCCTACTAGCTAAGGAAGTGAAAAAAGTGCACAAAATTTTGGAACCTATGATGTGGTAAGGTCAAAGGTGGATATGG
Organism: Cupressus sempervirens; assembly: GCA_028749045.1. Taxonomy (NCBI): domain Eukaryota; kingdom Viridiplantae; phylum Streptophyta; class Pinopsida; order Cupressales; family Cupressaceae; genus Cupressus; species Cupressus sempervirens. Next base: position 159,670,693 of record CM053793.1, on the reverse strand, counting down.
AGTTAAACATTCCCTCCACACTAAAGAAGAAGGATAAACTTGTTAAGAAGTTAAAGGCCAAATTTGGTGAGGGAACAACAGAAGGACAAGAAGAAGATGAAGAAACTAAGGATGATGAAGAAGAACAAGGATAGGAGATACTTGCTTTAACCCAAGGCATTTTTGAGGATGTAGAAGAAGAAAAAGGTGTTGGATAGAAAGTACCCAAGGCTCAACCAAAGAAAGGAAAGGCACAGAAACAACCAGTTGCATAGCCCAGGGGGAAGAAGAAAGAAACAAAGTTGAGCCTATCCAAGCCAACTACAAGGGTTGATACAAGGGAAACAACACAAGTAGAAAAAGAATAGGGGAAGCAAAAAGAAACAAAGAAAGAAGGGCCTATAGAAAAAAAGAGAAGAAGAAACTATTTTACACCCCTAGAGTCAGATGAAGAGAAGACAGAGTCTGACAATGATCAATTCACATTGGTAAGACACTTTACCAAGTCTAATTTGGAAAATGTTTATGATAACATCAGAGATAATGTAGATTTAACTATTTTAAAGACCATTGATTTTAATAAATTGTCAAGAGAAGAACAAAACATAGTGGAAGAGTCTATCTACACTATGATGTCCAAGTTCAAGACTACCCCACTTGAACTTGAAAATGCTATGCCTAAGGAGCTAAGATCCATTATAGAAAATAAATGGCATTACTACCTTAATATGGAGAAAGAAATAAGAGAGTCTACTTTGGCTTTTGTAATGCCAAACCTTACAAAAGGTCCAATATCTAAGGCTAGTAAGAAACATGGGAAGAAATTTACACCCAAATATAGAGCCTCTAGCATCTTACAAAATGAAATAGAGGATATTGTAAAGAAGTCCACACAAATGTAGAAATTAATTTATTGATTGGCTACTATCAAGGAAGGGCAAGAATATCCCTTTGAGGGAAGAAATGATGAGGAAGAAGAAGAGAATGAAAAGGATGAGGAAGGAGAGAAAGAAAAAGAAGAGGTAATTATGGAGAAGACACAACAAGGTCAGGAGGCAACAACTGAGGAGCAGCGACCATAGCAGAGTGTCCAAGACACCCAATTCCCACCACCAAGTCCTCCACATACAATGCCTATAGAAATATAATTATAAAGGATGTTCTTGACACCTCAATTTAGAAAATCAATCCATTGATTACAGACGATCTCAAAAAATCCTTCACCAAACCACATTGCAATCATAATTGTGCACAAATCCTATTTTGGTGAGTGTGCAAGAATTGCAAAGAGCTATAGTAGAGAGTACTAGGGAGAAGGTGAAGATGCAAGAACCACCTTCACAAACTCTTACAACAATAGAAGATCAACCAAAAGAGCAAGAAACACAAGATACAACTGCTAAGGTTGATTCCATAGCACTAGCAATAGCAACTGTCAAGAAGCCAACAAAGGAATACGTAGGAAAAGATGTTCCTATAGCACAATGCCAAGGTGCACCTCCTCAAATAATTATCATCGATCAAGGTAGTAGAAAACAAGAGAAGGAGGAGGAGAAAACCCCCAAGGAAAGAGAACAAGAGGCAATACAGACACTGGTAAACTTGCCTACTGTAGGGACTCCAATCAACTAATCAAGCACTGATGCAATACCACTGCAAATCTTAGCACTAGGCTCGATCTACACCAAGGTAGCAAGGGTAATTCACTATGGAGACCTAGAATTTGATGAGGAAATAGTCATACCTAGTTATGACTACAAAACAATGAACCTAGCTTATATAAATGAAGTGCAAGATGTATTGGAGAGAAAGAAGAAGTGGGAGACACTTAGAAATGAGTATAGACAAAAGAAAGCATTAGTGGAAATTAGAGACATATTCCTTCATGCATTTAGCTTTCCTATACTTGATGAAACAAATATCATCATGGAGAAACTATCCAACATAGTGGACTAGGTACAAAACAAAGACCTTCATACAAATGTTAAATTAATAGAATGGCCTGAAAAGAAATTTCAAATGAAAGTTAATGAGAAGATATCCAGTGAGATAGCACTGTCACAAGTTGAACTAGCCAAGAAAGTTGAGAAAGTGAAAACAATACTCAAGAATATATTCTCATTGTACTCCAAATTGTGTGACTCATCATACTTTACACAAGAAACTAGCCAAAGGATAGTGAGCTTGGAATGTAATCTTAAGATATCTAGCACATAGCTACATAAAGATCCAGCTGAAACTAAGAAGCATTTTGCAAAAATGCTTCACACTTAGAAGGACTTAGATGTATTGATAGTAGAAGAGGCCAATGTCTAGGCCAAATTGATATAGATTCAATCTGCTATTACCCGACACCTAGAAGTACTGCATAAGGAAATGGCCTATGCAAAAAATGTCTTAAAGAAAGACCCCAATCTTTCTACCCTAGAAGGCCTAGTACATCTTGCAATAGAGATCGCCATCTAGCACAAAGCACTAGAAATTTCCTTAGACAATTGGGATTCTTCTCTAAAGATGATAATGGAGGTAAATAAAACATTTTTGGCTAAATATTCTATTTATTCTTAGGACCCTTTGACATGAGTGTCAAAAAGTGGGAGATAATGCATTATGTAAATAAAAGGGTGAGATATAAACATTATGCATATAATAAATGGGGAGAGAATACATTCTTTGATGGAGGTAATAAAGACTATCAAAAGGGGGAGATATTCATGTAAAACAATTTTAAAGAAGAAATAAGGGAATATAGCCAAAAGGATGCAAAAATTACAAGAAGATTTGTAAGGGGGATAAAAAACAAAGGAAGAATACAAAAAAATAGATAAAAAGTATAGACAAGGCGAAGAGTATCAAACACATCAGCATTAGACAAATTTAGCACAAGAATCTTTGGTTGTAGGAATCAAATTTTGGTTAAAGAAATGACACATTAGCTCAAGGGTAGTTACAAGATTTTGAGGTATATAGTCTTCTACAAAATTTTGAACAAGTTTTTGATGTTTTGTACATATGTTGAACATAATGTGTAGTATACTCATATAGATTAGACTCATAATGCTTAGTTAATTATTTTTGCCACTCATGTCAAAGAGGGAGATTGTTGGTCTCACATTGATTTTGATAATTGAGTGTCAACACACTTAACAAATTCTTAAGTTGATGCCAAGTATAATACAGATGTCAATCTATAGTGTATGCTGAGTCAAGGATTCAATAGGTGTCGAGTGAAGTTTAGTTGCTGAGTGATAAAGTGATGCCGGGTCACTATAGGTGTCAAGAAAAGTAAAGATGCTAAGAAAAATAGAATTATTATAGGACTCGAGTGAGACAAAATTCCTATATGTGCCAAGCATCAGCAACTAGTAAGTGCCGAGTAACACAGAATCAACATGATTTTGTATCTTCAAAAACTTAGATATAAACAATTTTTGAGCCAACTTAGAATGAATCTCAAAGGATCTTGAAGATAAGATCAAATCTTTTGCATTACCTATGTAATCAGCATGCAACCAATAAGAAAAATGGAGAAGGTATGCAACCAAAAGGAAAAGTGAAGGAATTGAGTAGGAAATTAAGAATGAATATTGATCGTAGATGCATACATAACCCTAAGTCTTTATAGCCTTTAAAAGGAGGATGAAACCCCATTGTATGCATGCATGAGTAAGAGTTTATGGGAGAATGATAGTGAAGTGTAGAGGGGTGTAAAGAAATAGAAAGTGCACAACATCATTGCAGAATTTAATTGATCAAGAATAGAGTATTAGAGTTTTGAGAAGAGAAATATTAGATTGAGCAAGGATTAGAATAGATAGAGAAGAATGAGGATCTAGAATTAGAAATTAAGGATTGCAAGTCATCAGGTCAATACTTTCTAATACTCTCTAGCAATTGTGTTAGGAATAAAAATCCTATGATGATAAGTTGGTTTAGTAGCCATGTTGTAAGCCTTTCAACAAAGTGCTAAATCCTCTAACATGGTAACATTCCGAGTGAGTGTTTGTAAATCCATTAACTAGGTCACTTTTAACAATGTGTAAAGTCTTTAATAGGACATGCCTTTCATAGGGTAGGCCATTGGAAGTGGTCAAAATTTGTAACCTTGAATAGTTACACATTGTTGTAGTGATACTTTTTGGGTGTCATGCCACCCCTAGTTTTACTTTCTCATTTTGGAGGGTTTCTGGGTTACCAAAATCTTGTGTTATCTATTTTCATGCATGTCATTACTTTCATTTTCATTAGATGAATTAGATGCATGTGAATGGTTTTTTAGTTAAAAGATTTTGAAAAGGTTAAATTTAGTTACTTTTGATTGACCCCTCCTCTCAGAAGTAAACCTTCCCACTTGTAAATTTGAATAGCGGAAATGATTAGAATTTTTTCCCCTTAGGTTTTGACTGCTACTTCTAGCCTCATCCTCATTCTTTTCATCATGATTTGAACATCGATAAGATTGTCCACTAGATCTTCCACCACAAACTCTACCACTACTCTTGTTATCAAATATTTTTCTTAGCTTCTCCTCAACTCTTAGGAAAAACTAGTACACCTCCTCAATGCTAGTAGCTCAAATGGAATTCATGTCGTCTTCAATTCTTGGCCTTATTGCATTAAGATAACATACCACTTTCTCCTTATAAGCTTTTGGATGGCCTTTTCTAATGAGAATTTGATAGAACTCTTTAGTATACTCTTGAATGGATTTTCTCACTTGCTTCAACCCTTTAAATTTCTTCAACAAATCAAGCTCATAATCCACAGTGATGAATTTTTTCTTCTTTTTATATATCATCTAATCTCATCTAGTGATTTCTTCATTTCCCCTTCTATTTTACTCTAACTAAATCTCCTACCACTAGATCTTTGCATGTCCCTTCAGTTTTTCCTTTACAAACTTGACACTATCAAGATCCTTAATATCTTCATACTCATAGTACTCCTCCAATTCATTAATCCAATCAATAAGCTCCTCTAGTTTAAGATTTCCCAAAAATATGGGAACCTCATGCTTAGGTCTTTTTCCAATCTTGGAGATGGCCTTAAATAGCCTCTCTTACTCTAGGTTTAGAACTGTATTTACGTCAACATTTTCTTCTTCTCTATCCTCATCCTTGCTTTCATCTCTTACAAAAAGATTTATTCCTCTACACATTTTTTCTTCCAATTATTGCATCAATCTTTCGATGGCTCTAAAACCATTGGGTGTAACACCTACAACTCTTCCACCACACAATCTTCATGTAGGTATTTATGTTCTTTTGTTGAAACCATAGTGAAAATTGTCTCACAATCAATGATCTATCTATATGCACAACCCAAACCATGGTCCTAGTGTGAATTTCCTCACAGTTAGGGATCTGTTCACATGCTTAAGAACTCTAGCTCTAATACCACTTGATGAAGGAAGCACCCCTTAATACCATAAGCATATAATAGAAACAAAGAAAGAACAAAAATTGTGAGAACAAAACAGGGGCTTATTATTATCACTACAAATGTAGATTTACAGAAATCATAATAACAATATGCTAACCCAAATGGGTGCCTTCATTATAGTACTTTGTAAGGCAAAGCTGTAAACTATCACCCAGAGTTGTCCTAGACAATGGTAAGGCCTTTCTTAAATAGACAATTTTATGCTATCTGGGAAGATTCTAAGCAATCCAACTAAATAACTAGGGCCAAAAGACCCTAAAAATACATATAGAGTCAGCCAAATACACCTTTGACATTTATTTTATAAATTTTGCATAGACCAACTTCAAAAGGCTACTACTCTTGAACCATTCCATTGATTGGCTATTGTAACCAGTTTTTGGAAACCCCAACTCATAATCTATAGGATTAGATAAGTGCAAGTGTCTATTCATCAAGGTTTTGGACCTCATTAGGGGCCTTTAAGGCCTTCAAAACTATGTTCAAAGACATTTCTCCAAAAATTTCCACCAAAAATCTGCAATAAGTTCTCTGATACTCAAGTTGGATCAATGAGATTTTTATGGTAGGCTTATAAATCTGAAATTAACCTTCATGTATAAAATCAAAACATTTTAAGCTCATATGAAAAACTTACTAAAAATAGTAAGCTCCTAGAAATAGTAACCCCCTATCTACTAGTCCTGATTAAAATAGAAAAGTTAAAAAATAAAAAATATTTTTGGGTGAAGCAAGATTGTCCTCGTACCTAGGATGCTCCTGCATCATAATTATTGTTAGTTAAACTGATATTTTACCAAGCAATATTTTAATTAGATTTAGTCATATACTAAATTAGTTTTGAAATTAGTGATTCCATTTTATATTTTATTACCCTAATAGATTTGGTTTTGAATTAGATATTTTTCAGATTTCAAATTAGTTTTTAATTTTATTCCTATTCATTTTAAAACTTAGATTTAATAAAATTATATTTTAGTCAGGTAAATAGAATGTTGTTTTTAGTTTATATGCATAATTGATATTAGTTAAAGTCATTTCTACTAAGTAAATTAGTTCTAATTTAAATTAGTTACATAACTAGTGATTACATTGTAAATTTTGTTACTTTACTAAATAAAAAAATTTGCATATGTTTTGTTAGATTTTTATGTTATTTCTATTTATTTTTAGGTTATATTTAGTTAAAAATAGATCTTATTCATCTAAACAGAATGTTTTTGTTTTTTTCTTTTTAACTTGGATTGGATTTCTTGTAAATAATATTGAAAGGGAAAAATATCTACTTCTCCATGTTCACTTTACTAAAATATTATTTAATTTTCAAATCTTACAATATTTTTATACTTGAATACTATATTTATATTTGAAGTTCTTTGAATTCTAATATTGTTTCCCTCCACTTATATTGGCATCAATATTGAAGTGTACATTAATCTTCGTGAAATATGTTTTAGTGGTGAATATAGAAATAAAATAATTTAAAACAAAAAAGTTAAACAAAAAATTGAAGAAAAAACAAGTTAGTTGAACCAATGGTGTAGTGGGTGATAATTTAGAGAGAGGAGTTGTATTGATTTAATTTAATTTAAGTATTAATACAAATTATTCTACCTCAATCAATTGTATTATATTTTTTAATAAATATTTTATTTTTAATTTTTTTATACGCATATCTAAGCTAAGAAAGGATAGATGCCCAAGTGTGAATGAAGGTAGAAGTCATATGTGATGAAGAAGAATTCAACAAAACTTGGCTTCCTATAATTGTCATAGGAATAGTGAATTATATTGAATGGGAAAAATTTCAAGTACACGATGATCACTTTATCATGGACAAGGTGCACCAATAACCCCTTGGTGATGACATGTTTTCAAAGAGCACGAGACTTCATCCTCCTCTAATTATGCAAATTTCTCAATAAATATTAGTTAAATCTGGTATTTAAGAATTTTATTGTGTCAATTAGTGGAGAGATATAATAATGATGGATTTATTTTTCCTCTAAGTTTTGAAGATCTCTATGAAGTACATTTTCTTCATGGTTACTCTTTAAATTTATTTCTCTATTCCCAACTAGGTGCATGTGAGGACTAGACTAGAGGAGAATGGATAATTCTAAAATATAATTGAAGAGCTTGTTACTAGTTATTAACTTTAGATCTATGTATTCTTATGAATTTGATTAGATAGAATTTTAGGCCATTCCTCATCATGATGTAGCCAATTTTCCAGATAACAATACTTGTGTTGAGTGTTGCAATCTTTTAGTGGTCTTTTTGTTCTACATCGAATATTACATCTCTTTTCAAGTGAACAAAATAGTTAAAACATAAGCATTTTAGTTTTAAAAATTGTAGTGCTTATGATTGATTTAAATTATGTACCACTATTGATGAACTTATTTATATTTGGTATGTGGTGGAAAAAATGTTTTAATATTATGAGATTCACATGCTTAGTTCAAAAGTTCACATTGCATCATTTGAAGACTTTCTTGAAAATTTTGGTGTATCTAGGAGTACAATTGTACATGAGGAAAAGGGAAGCACTTTAAGAGGAATGTAGACCTCCCTATCTTGAGGTCCACTAAGCCATTCAAATAGATATGTGAGGGAAAGAATGGAGTTTCCAAATATGATTCCACTTATGATCCAAATAAGATTAGCTAGAACCTAAAGAAAGAAAGGTGATAATTCTAAGTTCAAATTATAAGGAAGAATGAAATAAAAGTAAAAACTCTCTTTGACCCTTGATAGGATAATTTAAATGTAACTTTTAAATAATTTCTTGAATAATATAAATTTTAATTCTATTTGTACACAATTAGCTCAATTAAGATACAGATCTAGGAAGAGGTATTTCAACTCCAAAACTCATAGTTGTGAGTTATTTTTGTACTTCTTATTGCAGATATTAGAATAAAATGAAGAAAAAAATAAAACCCATAAATCTTCTCCAAAATGGAGATTGAACCTCTACACTGACTTGGAAGAGAAACTTACCACCATGTTGATGTTGTTCATTGATTTGTAACTAAGGACTCTAGAAAGATTCCAAAAAGTAGGTTCTATATTTGTAATTATTTTTTCTACTACCCTGGAAATAAACATAGAAAGGAAAGATTTTGTCGGTGGGATGTGATGATGGGTTGACTTGGTCAAGTCCTATGTTAATGAATTAAATATAAATGATAAATGCAGATGTAAATGATTAAAAAATAAGATAAAGTTTAGGAGTCACCATACTTAAAACCTTTATTTGTAAGGGTTTTGTATGTAAATGTATTATGGATCTTGAACTAGGAATGTAAGTCATCTCCACAATTTGTAACTAATCTACCATAATCCCACAATGGTGTCATGGATATAAATGTGCACCAATGAAAAAGATGAATGCTTAAATGTAGATCTCCTCCCTTGATGACCAACAATAAGCTATATCTTGAAGAGAAAATTCTCATAGAGGATTCTTCAATGCTTCATAGAAATATCCTTACTTGAATGTTTGGAAATTTTGAATACTTGAACTCCTTGAATGCAAAAGGAAGGAATCTAAACTTGAGAGAATGAGCTTTAAAAAATGAATCTTGATTTGTGAGTGTGATATGATATGAAACTAAAGCTTGCAATTTTTCTAATATATGAATTTTTTGATAGGAAAAAAATACAACATGACATAGGAACAAAATAAAACTAATTAAACCCCTAAGGCCTTTTGGTCCCTAATCCCTAATGTCACTAGGGACTAGCTTGATCTAATCAACCTACTCCTAGAATAGGTTGGAAAACTTAACCTAATCATGGAATAGGTTTACTTGGGAGGAATAGGTCAAATTGGTTAACCTAGTCAAAAGCAGATCAACCTAGTTCTAAGATCTAATCAAAGGAGCCACGTGAAGCTTAGGTAGATACCAAGAGAAATAGCATAGAAAATGGAAGAAGAGAAGAGAAAATTTTATTAGGCACAAGCATATCCTTGATCCAAAGAAGACATTATCAGGAGGGAGATAAAAGGTCTAAAAAAGGAAATTGCATCCATTTTAAGATGATAAATTTAGCCCCCACTTTAGGAAAAGTATGAATTTCCTAAAGCTCATGATAAAGTAGATGAACAAAAAAACATAAAATTTTGTCATGATTGAGGAGGAAAAGAAATCATCAAGCCCCTAGGAGACTTTAGTCTTTATCACATCAAAAATCATTATAAGAGAGCTTTAAGCCATGAAGAAATAGGTGTATTTACATATTCAATCAGGCTTGGTTACCATATTGTGAACAACACAAGAAAAAGAGAAAGGGTAAAAGTTCTCTGTAAAAAGAGATGGTGTTGAATGGTCAAGAAAGTGTGTGTGGAATTCTATTCAACCCATCAAAGATGAACCAATCTAGCAATTGTGTCTGGCATTGTAGTTAATCCATGAAGGGGTTCAACACTAATGGAACTCTATATCTAAAAGAGGTGAAATTAAAGAGAACCATACATAAGGATGTGTATGGACTAATGGGATCAATATTGGGCTTCCTAGATTGTTTGTAGTCAAAAGAAGGGTCAAAATAGGGTTGAGGTTAGTTATCCCAAACTATACATATTTTAGAGATAAATACAAAGAAAAGAAACTAAACCCTTAGGAACTCTCAATATTTTTTGAAAACTAAAAGGAAAAAATTAATAAGAGGTAAACATGAAATAGAACTACATAGATCATGGTATACCTTATAAATCGTACCATGCACTAAGATTGAAGTACTCTAAGTTATAAAAAGAATCCATATTTGTATTCAATGGACAAAGAATGACTATAGAGTATGACCCACATGAAATAAATTGCAAAAACCTTAATGGGGGAGATGGCTTTAATATACTTGTACATGCATCCCCTAAATAACATTTCGACTATGACATGTCTCTAAGAAGAGAAACATATCAAGGGAAATTAGAACATAACAAGGAAGAGAATGAAGGGATGAAATATTTTGGGTGTTAGTAAGATCATATGATAATATATAATATTATTTCAAATATGAAAATATCATCATTCTCCAAAGGAAGTAGAACTATGCCACAATGGAGGGAAATACACAAAAGAGGTAGGAAGAAGAGTCTATTTGGGCCAATAACATTAAGACCAAAAATAATCAATGGTACCATATAATAAGAAATTAAAAAGGTTATACAAGATCACTAGTATAGACAATAGCACAAGTACAACATAGCACGTGAAAACATATAGATGAAAGAGATACAAATAGAAGAATGTACATATAACCTAGGCTAATTACTTTATCTTCTTCTACTTGACATAGCAAGAAGGATCATCTAAAGAAATCAAACATAAAAAAAAAAACAAAAGTAGGGTATTGAGCAAAATACAAGACAAGAACAACAAGACTACCATAGCAAATGAATTCCACATCGCTCATTTTTTTTGAAACACTAGGGGAAGGATGGTCAATTGTAACAAGTTATATATTAATTATGGTAGGAATCACACCAAGTTCTAAGAAAGGAATTTGGGAGTCACTAATATTATTACTAGGGGAAAGTTTTAGCTATGTATAAAGCATATTAGGAAAATTGTTATCCATATCAATTAATTCTTTTGTAGTACTAACATGTTCATCATCTAGAGTATTGGCTCCTAATTTAGCAGTGTTTGAATAACCTAATGATAAAATAAAATGCATCTAGGGTGTAGCTATTTATTATATTCAACATACTATTTCACACATTAGGCCAAACTAGCAAGCCTATATTCCTTCTCCTACTTCAAAATCTACAAAACCTAGGTTGGTAGTGTATATGAGCAATGTTAGTATGCTAATAGAAACCAAATTTAAATAAAGCTTCTACAAACTAAACAAAATTCATAAACTTCTAGATAGACTAAGATGAGCTCTCAATTGAGAATATGAGCCATTAATGGGCTCTCTCAATGAGAAGCTCTCTTGTTGAGTAGCTTTGTCTAAATAGATAGGATGTATGCTCAAGCTTTAAGCTTCAAAAAGGGCTTGAAATGGAGTTGGAATTTGGGTGTGAGTGTATGATTTTGATGTAAAATGGCTTCTTAAAATGGAATTATGACTTTACTTCATGCATTGTGTTGTTTTGCAAAAGCAAAGGATCCAATTTATAGGCAAGAGGCTTGAGGGTTTGAGGGCTAAGATGCAAGGATGGGAAAAAGCTCATGGAGGGCTCAGATTGCATGAGAGGAGAGCACATGGATTGTGCTTCCTTACAGCCAATCAAGGAGTGACACATGTCACAGGGTGAGAGAATGGAGGATAGGGGAAGGATGAGTAAACAAAGGAGGCTTGATGGGATAAAATCTTCACAAAGACCCTCATAATGGCTTGTAAGAGCAATAAAAGGGCTTGGAAGAGTCATTTATGGCCTAGTGGGCTTCATAAAGTTTTATGGTTGGGATATTTTGAAGGAGATGACGACTTGGGCTTGATTAGGAAGTTTTTAAGCTTGCTTAGGATTGTGCAAATGATTAGAGGATGGATTAGGATGGTTTAGGATTAGCTTACGGATAGGCAAGTGGATGGCATTTAATGAGGGTGGGTGAAGGAGGAGATATTTGTTAACTTTGGCTTGGGTTAGTAAGTTTTAACCCATGTTTAGGGAATGTGACTGTATATGAGAAAATGTTAGTATGCTAATAGAAACCAAATTTAAATAAAGCTTCTACAAACTAAACAAAATTCATAAACTTCAAGATAGACTAAGATGAGCTCTTAATTGAAAATATGAGCCATTAATGGGCTCTCTCAATAAGAAGCTCTCTTGTTGAGTAGCTTTGTCTAAATAGATAGGATGTATGCTCAAGCTTTATGCTTCAAAAAGGGCTTCAATGGATGATTGTGGATTTTTGGTGTGGATAGATGGCTTTAGTATGGATTTGGCTCTCAAAATAGCATTATAACTTTATTTCATGGATTGTGTTATTTTGCAAAGGGGAAGGATCCAATTTATAGGCAAGAGGCTTGAGGGATTGAGGGCTAAGATGCAAGGATGGGAAAAAGCTTATGGAGGGCTCAGATTGCATGAGAGGAGAGCACATGGATTGTGCTTCCTTATAGCCAATCAAGGAGTGACACATGTCACATGGTGAGAGGATGGAGGAAAGGGGAAGGATGAGTCAACAAAGGAGGCTCAAGGGATAAAATCTTCATAAAGACCCTCATAATGACTTGTAAGAGCAATAAAAGGGCTTGTAAGAGTCATTTATGGCCTAGTGGACTTCATAAAGTTTTATGGTTGAGATATTTTGAGGGTGATGAGAGCAAATTCGACTTGGACTTGATTAGGAAAGTTTTAAGCTTGTTTAGGCTTGTGCAAATGATTAGAGGATGGATTAGGATGGTTTAGGATTAGCTTAAGGATAGGCAAGTGGATGGCATTTAATGAGGGTGGGTGAAGGAAGAGATATTTGTTAACTTTGGCTTGGGTTAGTAAGTTTTAACCCATGTTTAGGGAATGTGACAAGGTTAGGAGGGGATTAGGATTAGGTTTAAAGACATCTTCTAGAAGAGTCTAGATTTTGGATGAGGATAAAGACTTTCTAGAATAGTCTAGAATTTCCTAGGATGAGGATGAAGACTTTCTAGAAGAGTCTAGAACTTCTTAGGGTGAGGATAAATTAGATTTTTAGGAAATAAATAAAGTTTTATTTATTTCAAGGGTTTGGGTTGAGGAGATATTTATTAAAACTTTTTTAATAAACATGAGGATTAATATTTAATCTTAATTAAATATTTTGAGTTGGGATTAGGGGTAGGAAATGATGGGATTAGCCTTTAATCAAAATTAAAGAAGGATTAGAATATTTTGGAAGAGGTTATTGGTCATAAGGAAATTGGCCAACTTTTGGAAAAAAAATAAATTTTTTATTTATTTTAGGATTTTTGGTCAATTTATTAATTAAATAATTAATAAATAAGAAAATAATGTTTAAATAAGATTTAAACATTTTTGGGAGGGATTCCTTAATTAAATATTTTTAATTAAGATAAAAGGATTTAATGGCATAAAAATTAATTAATTAATTAATTAATTAATTAATTAATAAATGATGATGTCATCGGGAATTTTTCAGAAAATAAAAATACTTTATTTTCTAAAGGATTTTTAGGTGTCTACATTTTGCCCCTCTTTGATGTGATGCCGCAAGTGGCATGACATCAAAGATAAGAAAATAAGATGCCCAAGGCTAGAGCAGAAGAGGAGAGAATGGACTATGAGATGCCCCCTCAAGAAGGCAGCGGGGAGAGAAAGCGAGGCTTGGTGGCTTCTTGAAAAATACAAGAATCTGGGATGAGCAAGGAGACTCAAATTGGCAAAGAGAAGGGGCTGAATTAGCTCAAACTCTCACTATGGGAGAATGATAAAGGAGAATCAGATGCACAAGAGGAAGCAAGCTTAAGACCTTAGGGAAGGTGGAGGATGAAGGAGCAGAGTGCTATAGAAAGGAATCCAGGATAGGGAGATGGATGAGGGGATTATAAAGCTGATGCAACAGGATTTCAAAGAGTCAGATTGGTGGAAGATGGGTTTCGGAGATCCCTAGGACTAGGATTGTGGATCTCGAAAGATGAGGCTTGGTGGGTTGATTTGGATTGGTGGATCCCTAAGACTAGGATTGTGGATCCCTAAAGCTAAGAGTGATGAGTGATTCAAAGAGATATTGATGCATCAGCTAGGGTAGGAGAGACAGATGCTAGATATGGGTGGGGGATAATGGAGATGAAGGAAAACCATTGAAGCTTTTTGAGCGGGGGGATACTTCAAAGAGAAGTACCACCATGTAGTTGAGCACTAGATTTGCTATAAGACTATTGGTTAATTGCCAAGGTTACCAAGAACATCAAGGCCTTTTCACCAACTGTCCAAAGGACTGACAAACTAACTCAAAACAAACACACAAGGATTGCCCCAGCATCACACATGAATCCTAGAGGAAGCAGCGTGGAAACGACACTGGAGAACCCACAAGCAGAAAAGAAAAACAAACGAAAGACCTGATCAAGACCTTACGCTCTAATTGCCCCATTCGCAGCATACCATGATATGGAAGATTGTGGCAACCTTGAGGAGGGAACAAGGAGATTGTTTGGAAAAGATACTTCAAAACCCAAAAGGGAAGATCCCAAATCAAAAGAAAGTGAAAATCCAAAAGAGAACCGTTTGCCAACGAGATGGGTAGGACGAGGTACTAACGGACCAAGATCAGACATGAGGAAAGCTAAATCCTGCAACGACCTATCGGAGAGCACCTAAGCTGGTGGATTTGGATGAGTGATGCATCTGGCAAGCTGAACTAAGAAAGATAACACTTTGGTGATAGGAAATCTAGCTAAAGGATGCATTGGAATAGCTAACCAAGATGTGTGATGGGTGCAAGATGCTGATCAAGGACAAACTGACATGAACGCTGGATAGATACAATGGTACTAAGTTAAAGAGGATGTACAAGCTGATGGACCAAGATATGTTACAAATGTACAAGTTTGTTCATGTTTTGGTTTTTGTGAGATGGAAATGTTTGTGAAGGATGGGATGTCTATAATAGGTGATAGGTGGATAGGTAGATGGTTTGCGAAAAGCTTAAGGAAAATGGAATTTTGTGTGTGCACGTGATAGTATACAAGCTAGGATACAGGATTATTTATAGGCTAGAATATGGTACAAACCTTGGACAAGATTTGGATAGACAAGGTATGGTATAAGATTTACAAGGTATAATACAAGCTTTGGTACAAGATTTACAAGCTGTACAGGAGGTATTTACAAGCTTCATCAGATTTTGGATATTTGGTTGGAACACCAAGGGAACAAGCAAGTGTGTCTTATGGGATGGTGGGTAAATGGATGAGGGATAGGGTAGTGATAGATAATGGATTAGTCTTTAGTACACAAGGCGCCTGAATTACTAGGTTTTCACCAAGGTACCTATCCAAGGTGCTTGAATTGCCAAGTTTTCACCATTGGACGCTTATTTCTCTTTACTATTTTTTTCTTTTGTATTTTTCAAAAGCTAGGTATACCAAGGATCTTCAAGCATAGAACTTCTTGAGATGAATGATGTTAGTAGGATCATTCAAGAGTTCTCCTTCTGGTGTAGATAGCTGATAAGCTCCAGAGCCAAAGGAAGCAGTGACAACATAAGGACCAAGCCATGTAGGTTCAAACTTGCCTTTCTTTTCTCGATCTACTTGGACTTTCATGTTTTCTTTGAGGACCATGTCACCTGGCTGAAAGTGTCGTGGAAGCACCTTCTTGTTGAAATTCCTTTTGAGACGAGTTTGATAGACTGTGAGATGATCATAGGCTTGTTGTCGCTTCTCATCTAAGAGATCTAGCTGGGTGAGCCGAGCTACTCTATATTCTTCATCTGATATTTTCCCTTGCAAAGATATGCGCAAGGAGGGAAGTTCAACCTCTATAGGTAGTACTGCTTCGGCACCATAGACTAGGGAGTATGGAGTTGTGCCTGTCGATGTACGGAAGGAAGTTCGATAGGCCCATAGGGCTGGATTTATTTGTAGGTGCCAATCACGGCCGGAATCATTGACAACTTTCTTTAGAATTTTGAGGAGGGTTTTGTTAGTTGCCTCTGCCTGGCCGTTACCTTGTGGGAAATATGGGCTAGAAAATCGGTGATGGATGCGGAGGGAAGTGCATAATTCTTCCATGTTGAGATTTTCAAAGTTACCTCCGTGGTCAGTGAAGATGGTGGATGGGATGACGAAGCGGCAAACAATGTGGTACAAGATGAACTTGGAGACCTGAACTCCTGTAGCTGAGACTAGGGGGACTGCTTCCACCCATTTAGTGAAATAGTCTGTAGCTGTTATTATCCATTTATGTCCATCAGATGAGAGGGGTGTGATAGTTCCAACTAGGTCAAGGCCCCAACAAGCGAAAGGCCAAGGTGGTGCAATAGGCTGTAGATCCTGTGCCGGAGCGTGCACAAGATTTGCATGCTGCTGACATGGGAGACACTTTCTGACAAAGTCACAGGAGTCTTCTTCAATGGTAGGCCAATAGTAGCCTGCTCTAAGGATTTGTCGCGCTAGGACAATACCACTCGTGTGGGCACCGCAAAGTCCAGAGTGTACTTCCTTTAACACCATCGCGGCCTCATTTTCGTCTAAACATCGAGAGAGAGTATCGTGATAACCCCGAAGATATAGGGTATTGGCTATGATAATATAGCGGGATGATTTTCGGATGATGTTCTGGCGTTGGGTACGTGTGAGGTGAGGGGATATGATACCATCGTTAAGGTAAGCATGAATCTCATGGTACCAAGGGGATTGGGGACCAACCAAGATACAAACACGGTTTGAATCCTCATTCGCATAGGCGGGTGTGAGGAGCTGCTCCACTAAAAACTCATATTGTGTAGCTGCTTGGGGAATTTCCAAGAGCGAGCCTATAGTAGCCATAGCATCTGCTGCTTTGTTCTGTATTCGAGGCACTTGTGTAAACTGAAGCTTTGTAAAATGTTGGGTTAGCTGATCAACTAGCTCTTTGTAGGGTAATAGCTTTTCATCTTTGGTTTGATATTCATTTAGGGCTTGCTTGATGATGAGCTGAGAATCGCCAAAGATTTGTAGCTCAACAATGTTCCATTCTATAGCTATCTTTAATCCTGCTATGAGGGCCTCATATTCAGCTATATTGTTGGTGCTAGGGAATTGTAGCTTGAAGGCTTTTGGAATGTAATCTCCTTGAGGTGTGACCAACAATATTCCTGCCCCTGATCCATGAGATGTGTATGAGCCATCAAAATAAAGTTTCCATGGGGGTTGTTCTTCAATTAGACAGATATGCTCATCTGGAAATTCTGTGATCAACGGATAAGCATCTATTAGAGGTGCATCAACTAGGTGATCTGCTATAGCTTGCCCTTTGATTGCCTTTCTATCCACATACTGGATGTCAAATTCACTAAGGAGCATAACCCATTTGGCCAAACGGCCTGTAAGTGTTGTTCTAGAGAGCATATACTTGAGAGGGTCAATCTTGGAGACTAGTTGGATGGTATGACTTAGCATGTAATGGCGAAGCTTTTGAGTTGAGAAGACAACTGCCAAACAAGCTTTTTCCATAGGAGTGTAATTGAGTTCATAACCAACTAGGGTTCTACTGATGTAGTAGATGGCTCTTTCTCTTTTGTAGTCATCAAGCTGTGCTAGAAGTGCCCCTAGAGCAGTAGGTGTTGCTGATATGTACAAAATTAGGGGACGACCAGGAATTGGTGGAACCAAGATAGGGGGATTGATGAGATACTGCTTGAGATGGTTGAAGCTGCGCTGACATAAAGGATCCCAATTGAAGTTCTCATCCTTCTTTAGTAAATGTGAAAATGGTGTACACTTATCTGCAAGCTGGGAGATGAAGCGCCGAACAGATTGGAGCTTTCCTTGAAGAGAGCGAAGTTGTCGCAGTGTCTGGGGAGGAGGCATGTCTAAGATAGCCTTGACCTTCTTGGGGTCGATCTCTATACCTCGTTTAGAAACTATGAAGCCTAGAAGCTTGCCAGATGTGACCCCAAAGACACATTTCTTGGGATTCAGCATGAGATGATATTTGGCTAACCTATCAAAGACTTTCTCCAAGTCAGCAAGATGATCCATGAAGGTATGAGACTTGACCAAGATATCATCCACATAATCCTCCAAAATGCTATGGATGAGATCATGAAAAATGGCTGTCATAGCTCTTTGATAGGTAGCCCCAGCATTCTTTAGGCCAAAAGGCATCATGTTGTAGCAAAAGGTTCCCCCAGGGGTAGTGAATGCTGTCTTATGCTGATCCTCTTCTGCAATCTTGATTTGATTATACCCAGAAAATCCATCCATGAGGGACAAAATTTCATGTCCAGCTGTAAGATCTACAATCATATCTATGTTGGGCAAGGGAAAATCATCTTTTGGACAAGCTTTGTTAAGATCTCTAAAATCAGTGCAGATTCTGATGTCACCGGAAGGTTTAGTGACAGGGACCATGTTGGAGATCCACTCTGAGTAGTCAATAGGTCGGATAACCTTAGCAGCTAACATTCTTTCTAATTCAGCTTTGACCAATAATGCCACCTTGGGGTGCATTTTTCTAAGCTTTTGTCTGACGGGCTTGATCTTTGGATCAACTGCAAGATGATGAACTACAAGCTTTGGATCAAGTCCTGGCATGTCCTGATATGACCATGCAAATCGGCCAATATTCTCTCTTAAGACCTCAAAGAGGAGGTCAGCTTGGTCTTGTGATAGGGATGCAGCAATGTGAACAAGTCTGGGGATCTCTGAAGAACCAATGTTGACTTCTCGAGTATCCTCAATTAGAATAGAAGACACCTCTGGTCGATTATCTTGAGGAGGCAATGCTAAATCCTCATGTTCTTCTTGTGGCTCTGAATTTTCTTGCTGAGGGGTTCTCTTCGTTGCCTTAGCTAGTCTCAGATTCACCTTAGTTCCAGTTTTGGGTGTATTGGAACTAGGTTGGGGATTTTCTCCAAAATACCCCTTGGGATCTAGCTTGTAGATATAGGCAGAATCTGGCTTTGTTTTCTTGTGAGAAGTTTCAGCTCCCATGAATCTTAGAAGTGCCTCCTCTGATATGAACTCATCAATGTGTATGACACTTGGTTGGTCCCAATCTATGAGTTGTGGATGGGCGAGTGGTAGGTCAATGAGGTGGATGGATAGTTCTTGGAGAACAGAGTCTCTGAGGGAGATTTGGTCTAGGATATCGTCGTAGGCTCTCTTTTCAACTTCCTCAGGAATGTCTTCAATTTCAACAAGGTCACGGTGAATGTTTGAAAAAGCGTGACCGTTCTCATTGGTGCCCCCAGTTGTGGGTATGCCAAAGCCAAGACCTGACTTCGATTCCCACTTGTGTGCGTCGATGGGGCACTGCATGCCTCTTTCTTCTGGTCCTAGACCACCACCTTGATAGTTCCATTTGTTAGTGATGAGCTTATGTTCTTGGGGATACTTTTGGCTAAAGTGATCAAGGCGTGCTTGATTTCTTTGAGGTGCATCCTTATGTAACCATTTGTTGATATCTGGAGTGAGCTCCTCATGAAGAGGGATTTTCGAGGATACAAAGGTTGTTCGGCCAAATTGTTTGTATCGAGGAGGTGGAATTTCCTTAGCTTTGTGATATGTCGGTCGTCCATGGGCATGTGGATCAAGTGGGAGTGCCCCGACAGCAAATGCATCTGACAGACTATACTCTCCACAACCTTTGTTATTGATCTTCACGGTAGACAGGGTAGAGGCGAGGATGGTTTCTGGGTCATTATAAGTGTGGGATGAGCTGGCGATGGATGTGCCGATATCAATTCCAGGGCAATGGTTTGTATATGAGGCTTCAACCGCATTGCAGTAAGCAAAGGGTTCTGGATCGGCATGGATGGTTACCTCAGTGCCCTGATGCGGAAATTTGACGCACTGATGGTAAGTGGATGGAACGGCTTTCATGGCATGAATCCATGGGTGACCAAGGAGGATGTTGAATGGTAGGTTTAGATCAATAACATGGCAGAGTGTCTCTTGGATGACTGGCCCAACCTTGATTGGCAGCAAAATAGTTCCTTCTGTGGTTCTTTCCAAGTTGTCATAAGCTTTGATGGTGATAACCTCACTGATGATATCTGCCTCAGTATACCCAGCTTGTTTTATGAATTTTAGGGTGCAAATATTCAAGGCTGATCCATTATCTATCATTACTCTTTTCACAGCAAAGTTGGATACCATGATGGCTATGCGAAGCGGAAGGGTGTGATCTGGCTCGACCACGGGTATGTCGGTGGGTTTGAACGATAGGGCACATGAGGATGAGAGGTGTCCAACAAGATTACGAAAATCAGTAGCATTGATATCAGAAGGGACACGGGATTCTATGAGAGCACTGTCAAGGATGTTCTTGTACACAGGACTAGTGCGAAGAAGGTCTAAAATGGAGATTTGGGCTGGCATGTTCCCAAGGTGTTCCAAGATATTGTACTGACTTTTTGATGGAGCTGATGGTGTTGGTGTAATAGGTGGGCCTGCGATGTTAAATCACGCTCTTCGAGTGGTGACTGCACACTCATTGTTTGGTCCTTGGATGTTGATAACATTGACGGAAGGCCCTTTCTCAGATATATAACCTATAAGGCTACCATAGTCTATATAGGATGAAGTGTGGTCATTGTTCTTCCCATGCTGTTGGTTTGGCTGACGGTTGTTGGTGTTGTTGTTGTTGGTTTGGATAGGTGCTTTTCCAAGATTTTGGTTGTGGTGTGGAGGAAAAGCATTTTGATAGATTTGTAAGCCTGCATTGGGAGAGGTTTGGGCACCAACAGTGATTTCCTTCCGATCAATGAGGTCTTGCACATAGTCTTTTAGTTTCATGCATCTGAGGGTAGTGTGACCTTTTACCCTATGAAATTTGCAGTACTCATTATCTTTGTACCATGCAGCTTTGGATTGGCTTGGGTCAATTTGCTGGGTAGGAGGAAATTTGATGAGGTTTTCTTTGACTAATTTCTCAAAAATGACATCCAATGGTTCACCAAGGGGTGTATAGTTTCTAGGTGTAGGTTGGAATCTAGGCTTTTGTCCTGCAGCTACATTGATGGCATTAGCTTGATTGCTAGACCCTTGGAAGTTGGGTCTTGGATTGTGGTTTTGATAGCTTTGGTTATTCTGTTGTTGGTAGTTGATAGCTTGTTGATTTTTTGGTTGATATGGTGGGTTGGACTGGTTGTGAGAAGGGCCAACAATATTCACATGTCTGGTGTCAGTGACGCCATCTGTTGCAACGTGCTTGTTTTTGTTCCAATACCTAGACTTGTCATTGGAATGTGATTGATTTTGGTTGGCTTCCTTGTAAAGCTTGACCACACCATCTTTAATGAGTCCTTGCTCAAGGATCATTCCTTTCTCTTTGATATCTTTGTAGGTTTGCAAACAGTTCATGGTCATGTGGTGAGCCAAGCTAGGATGGGCATTATCAATAAACATTTTCACAACATGGCGTTCTGGCAAGGTGCAGGATATGCGGGTGGTAAGGGTTTGCCATCTTTGCAGGTATTCGGCAAGGCTTTCTCCACCTTTTTGCTTGGTGTGGACAAGATCAACTATTGATAGCTCTGTTTCAACAAGATGGGCATATTGGGCTACAAATGCCTCAGATAATTCAGCAAAGTTTTTAATTGTACCATAGGGGATTCTATAAAACCATTCAAGAGCTGGTCCAGCTAAGCTTTTGGGAAAAAGGCGCAAGAGGAAGACATCATTGTATGCTACATCCTGGCAGTGCATGTAAAATTCTTTGATATGTGTGACAGGGTCTCCTTTTCCTCTGAATTTGTCAAATTTGGGTACCTCAAAGTGTTTGGGAAATGGTGTCATGGTAATGGCTCTGTCAAATGGGTAAGGACACACATTCTCAAACTTGAATGTCTTCGGATCATTCCCTTCTTGGATGGCTTTTAGAGCTATCTTCATTTGCTCCCATTCTGAATTGATAGGTGATGGCTGGGGTGCCCCCAATGTAGGAGTGCCTTGAGGTAGGTATGTACTGGATGGGGCCACTGAATATGGATGACTATGAGGGATTTGCTGATAGGGATTGTACATTGTTTGGGTAGCTGCATGGTGGATGACAGGTTGCTGAGGGGGAGGTGGCGCATATTGCTGCATGTGCTGTGAGGCTTGCTGTTGATATGGGATTTGAGGTTGGGATTGAGGAACATAAGCTGGCTGTGGGATAAATGGATTGCTTTGTGGAGGTAAGGTATAAGATGGTTGAGAGGCTTGGGGAAAGGATCGGGGGGCTTGTGGGGTTTGACCAATATATGTGGGTTGTGCCCCCATTTGGGATGGTATCTGCAAATAATTGGTGGCTGGCTGGGGTGGTGGATTACCTCCTAGAAGTGGCATTGAAAAGTAGTTGGTAATTGGAGGTAATGGATTAGTTGGTGGTGGACGTGGTGGGAATTGAAAGCTTGGGAATGGAACTGATGGGGTTTGATAACTTTGTGGTTGGATTTGGAAGCTTGGTAGAGTGGTGGCAGGGGCTGGGGTCACTTGGGAGCTTGGTAGAAAATTGGTAGTAGCTTGTGGGATTTGATAGCTTTGTGGAGTGAGGGTAGTAGCTTGTAGATTTGTGGCTAATGGTATTGAGCTCCCAAGACCTAATGGAAATGATGGGATTGTGTGTTGGGCTACAGTGAACAAGCTGGGGGTGATGAAAGGTTGATTACTTGGCCCCATGGGTGGCATCCCTGTTGTATATTGCTGAGGTTGGCCAAAGATGCTAGCACTGATTTGGGAGATGGGTGGATTTGGAAGGCTGGGTTGGGGAGCAGCAGCAGCAATAGTGAAGGGGGTGAACGGTGAGCTGTTTTGGGTAAAGGGGGTTTGGAGCGGAGAGGTATGAACCAAGGATGGAGTGGTGGTGGCTGGGTTGGCTTGCGGCATGGAGATTTCAACTTGGGTGGATGATGGTATGTTTGGGTCTGTTGGATCATATGGATTGGCTGGAGGCTCTTCTTTTGGCATATATTGAGGATAATTTGGATCATAAGAGCCTATGGGTGGTGGTAGCTGCCCAAACAATGGGTGAGATGGATCTGATAATGGAGGGGGTCTTCCAAAGTCAAAGGTTCCTACATTTTCCCTTCGAAAATTAGCCATGATTGTCTCTTTGTTCTTGTCTATAATGGCATTTACCAATACTGCATTTCCTGGTTGGTTCATGAAAGCTTCAATGTCAGTACGTGATGGCATAGCTTTCTCTGCGCTGAAGGATGGCTGAGTGCTCAAGGGGGGTGAGGTTGTTCGATCCAAATGATAGGGCTCCATTGTTTCTTTCTTCTTGGCTAAGCGAGTGACGGGTGGCATGAAAAATGCTCTTAGGGATGAGATGCAATAATGCTGATGGATGCAAAAGGGGGAAGGCTTCTCTATGCAAATGATTTCCTAGGTTAAGGCAAAGCTATACGACAAAACCTAAGGAGGATTGGGTTGGAGATTCTAACTTCAAAGATATGTTGCCAAAGCACGAAAGGTCTGCTTTCCTATGTGTAAGCTTGGTGGTGATTGTGTCAACTTAAGGATAGACTGATGATCCTTTAGGAAGAACACGAGATTGACCACTTGTGGATCCCAACCTTTAGCTCAAGGTGATGAGGGATAACAAGTGACAAAGCTGGATCACCCTAGACAAAGCTCTGTCAAAGGGATAACCTTGGTGAGATTGATGGATTTGGAAGATTTTAGGAGTGGCAAACTTTTGGCAAAAGTGACAACAATTGTGAAGGCTTGGATGTGAGGTTTTGGTTGCTGGCTAGATGGTTTGATTCTAAATGAGATGGATGAGCTAATAATGCTTAAGGGGATAACCTAAGATGGCTGGCTTTTCTACAAAAATGACTCTAAAGTGAAGCTTATCCAAGAAGATGTGGAGAAACAAGGGTGTCTAATCATAGAAATCATGCCTAGTTGGTAAGGCATAAGCAGGATTAACTCCTGGATGTTGGCTAAATTTGATGGTGCGCTCTAACCAGGCCTCTTGAAGTGCTTCGTCGGTAGCTTTTGCCTCTACTTTGTGGAGTTTGGCAATTCGTGGGCTTGGTGTTATTTCTTTTCTCTTGGCTGAAAGTTCTTGGTATGCTAGAGATGGTTTGAGTTTAACTTTGTGGAACTTCTATTTGGGTTTGGGTTGTTCTGACATCAATTTCTGAATCTGCTTGGCTTTGAGAGATCTTGGTTGTTTTGCCTCAACTCATTCAACTTCTGGAATAGGCAGTGACTACGCTAAGTATGCCCTAAGTTAGGATTGACCAAGTTTGGCAAATATTTATTCAACAAATAAAAGATCAAGCAATAGATAGAAACAACCAGATAGAAGTTTTTGATTCTCAGAAAGTGATACTTGCGCCAAGGAGTGTGTATGTTCTACAAATGTTTCGATCAGTCACCTCAAACACATTAACATCCTAGATGGTTGTCTACAGGGTTGACAGTTGGCTTAGCTAAGGAGTCCTCGATATACCCAAGGTACGTGAGGCCCAAATCCGTAGATGAGACCAAAAAGATGTCACACAGCCGAGAGGAGCGGTAACCCACTTCTCCTCTTTCACTTCTCAAGGGTATAAAGTTCCTTGAGGCTTAGCCCGAGTGACAAAATCTTGATCCCAAGAGAGGTGTCTTTCGATTCACCTCCCAATTCTTATACTCCGCCAGAACGCTGGAGTTGAGGTCGTCCAAGGGGTGATGAAATCCCCAAGCAGGCCTCCTAAAAAGAAACAAGGTTTTGGATCCTAATCTTATGCACCCAAGATGGCCTCGAAAGACGACAAGGGGAGAGAAGACTTGGATGACCTTGGGCTAAAAAACACGCTTGTTCTTTTACCAACTGACTCTTATGTGTGCTAATCTAGACTTTGCAAGCACTCATGTTTAAGAGACAATGTTCAATTCCAACTTGAAGCGTCAACAAAAGTAAATCGATCGAAGAATGAAAACAATAAGAAGAGTTAGGGTCAACAAAAGCAAACTCGCGCGCCCAGAGGCCCTCCATGTCAAGTATCGATTAATTTTCTTTAAGGCATTCAAGATTGAGTGTGAGTTTTTTTTTAAGCCCAAAACAAAAGTGTGTGAGATTCGATTTTAAGCGCGCGCCCGGAGGCTCTCCACGTCAGTTGTTGTTCAATTTTAGTGCCCAAACTTGAAGTGTGATCGATTTAATCTAGAGTTTTGATCATTTAAGAATTTTGATAAAGTTAAAGCAAACATTCAAAGACCAAGTGAGTGAGTTAGATTGTGGAACATTTAACACCTTTTTCAAGTAGACCCATCCCCATAAATGGCGCTGAGATTGCAACCAATGGTTAATATTTGATGGGTGATTAGAAAAGAGGTGAGTCCAAGGAACTACTCAAATTGATTTTTGCAAATTTGTATTTTAACTTAACAAGGTTTCTTAAATGTCCAAAAATCAAACTTTTCCTAGATTGCATGTGGAAAAGAGATTTGTTTTGTTCAATTTTTAGAAGCTCCAAATGAAGTGTTTGATATTGCAATAGTTAATTGATCCTTAGAATTCAAGATTGGATTTGTTGTTTTAACCATGCATTCAAGGAAAATTTTATTTTAATCCATAGCATTCAAGAGTGATTTTAGCAACATGCATTCAAAGAAAAGTGGTTAAACATTCAAGTGTTTTCTTTTGAGCATTCAAGATTGAGATTTTGTGTGTTGTTTTAAGAACTTTGAAGTGCTTTGTTTTAACCTTAGATCATTCAAGATTGTTTTGGACTCAAAAGTGAAAATGACTCTTTGGACTTTGGTTTTCATTCAATATTTTGTGTTCTAGTTTGCATATTTTAAGCCCAAAAATGATATTCCTAGATTGTTTTGATGCATGAAAATCCTAAGAAACATTCAAGATTTTGCAATAAGACATTTGTTTGGAAAAAATAACAAAGCTTTTAGGACAATTTTTGGCAACCATTTTAGGACTCTTAGTTTTCATGAAATTTTTTAAAAGAACTTTAGTGTGCACTTAGTGTTGATTTTGAACCTTTTGAAATAGAAACTTGAAGTTCTTTTTAAATTCTCAAAAATGAAGTGTTCCTAATTTTGCATGAATGCATCTAAAACCTTGATGTTGCAAGGATGCAAATGATTAGATTGGTTTAGTTTCACTTGTTAAAAGATTTTTTCTTTTTTGCAAATTGTTAGTTTTTCAATGGATTTAAGTATGATTTGGGGGTTCATTTTAAGCACTAAAAAGAAGTGTGTATGATTTTGCTTCCTTAACAAAAAAAATGGCCAAGATCTCCCACAAGAAGAAGAAGAAGAAGTAGATGGAATAAGAAGAATATAGACAAGAAGAGGAAGAATAATCCCAAGTGCTTTCTCCACCTATAAGCTTGAAAAATCTGCAAACACTATGAGATTGACTATGAATTCCTTTGTCTTCTTCATGCTCATGTAGACCTACAAAACCAATTTATACAATCCTACCAATCACAAAAACAAGAAAAATTAGCCAAAATCAGCAAATGACATAAAAAACTTGACTAAAAAAGCTAATGAAGATGACCCATGTGGGGTCCCACCGGGCGTGCCAAAATGTATATGAGAAAATGTTAGTATGCTAATAGAAACCAAATTTAAATAAAGCTTCTACAAACTAAACAAAATTCATAAACTTCAAGATAGACTAAGATGAGCTCTTAATTGAAAATATGAGTCATTAATGGGCTCTCTCAATAAGAAGCTCTCTTGTTGAGTAGCTTTGTCTAAATAGATAGGATGTATGCTCAAGCTTTATGCTTCAAAAAGGGCTTCAATGGATGATTGTGGATTTTTGGTGTGGATAGATGGCTTTAGTATGGATTTGGCTCTCAAAATAGCATTATAACTTTATTTCATGCATTGTGTTATTTTGCAAAGGGGAAGGATCCAATTTATAGGCAAGAGGCTTGAGGGATTGAGGGCTAAGATGCAAGGATGGGAAAAAGCTTATGGAGGGCTCAGATTGCATGAAAGGAGAGCACATGGATTGTGCTTCCTTATAGCCAATCAAGGAGTGACACATGTCACATGGTGAGAGGATGGAGGAAAGGGGAAGGATGAGTCAACAAAGGAGGCTCAAGGGATAAAATCTTCATAAAGACCCTCATAATGACTTGTAAGAGCAATAAAAGGGCTTGTAAGAGTCATTTATGGCCTAGTGGACTTCATAAAGTTTTATGGTTGAGATATTTTGAGGGTGATGAGAGCAAATTCGACTTGGACTTGATTAGGAAAGTTTTAAGCTTGTTTAGGCTTGTGCAAATGATTAGAGGATGGATTAGGATGGTTTAGGATTAGCTTAAGGATAGGCAAGTGGATGGCATTTAATGAGGGTGGGTGAAGGAAGAGATATTTGTTAACTTTGGCTTGGGTTAGTAAGTTTTAACCCATGTTTAGGGAATGTGACAAGGTTAGGAGGGGATTAGGATTAGGTTTAAAGACATCTTCTAGAAGAGTCTAGATTTTGGATGAGGATAAAGACTTTCTAGAATAGTCTAGAATTTCCTAGGATGAGGATGAAGACTTTCTAGAAGAGTCTAGAACTTCTTAGGGTGAGGATAAATTAGATTTTTAGGAAATAAATAAAGTTTTATTTATTTCAAGGGTTTGGGTTGAGGAGATATTTATTAAAACTTTTTTAATAAACATGAGGATTAATATTTAATCTTAATTAAATATTTTGAGTTGGGATTAGG
This sequence comes from Cupressus sempervirens, assembly GCA_028749045.1. Taxonomy (NCBI): domain Eukaryota; kingdom Viridiplantae; phylum Streptophyta; class Pinopsida; order Cupressales; family Cupressaceae; genus Cupressus; species Cupressus sempervirens. Next base: position 159,642,989 of record CM053793.1, on the reverse strand, counting down.
GGTAGGAAATGATGGGATTAGCCTTTAATCAAAATTAAAGAAGGATTAGAATATTTTGGAAGAGGTTATTGGTCATAAGCAAATTGGCCAACTTTTGGGAAAAAAAAAATTTTTTTATTTATTTTAGGATTTTTGGTCAATTTATTAATTAAATAATTAATAAATAAGAAAATAATGTTTAAATAAGATTTAAACATTTTTGGGAGGGATTCCTTAATTAAATATTTTTAATTAAGATAAAAGGATTTAATGGCATAAAAATTAATTAATTAATTAAATAATTAATTAATTAATAAATGATGATGTCATCAGGAATTTTTCAGAAAATAAAAATACTTTATTTTCTAAAGGATTTTTAGGTGTCTACAGTGACAAGGTTAGGAGAGGATTAGGATTAGGTTAAAAGACATCTTCCAGAAGAGTCTAGACTTTGGATGAGGATAAAGACTTTCTAGAATAGTCTAGAACTTCCTAGGATGAGGATGAAGACTTTCTAGAAGAGTCTAGAACTTCTTATGATGAGGATAAATTAGATTTTTAAGAAATAAATAAAGTTTTATTTATTTCAAGGGTTTGGGTTGAGGAGATATTTATTAAAACTTTTTTAATAAACATGAGGATTAATATTTAATCTTAATTAAATATTTTGAGTTGGGATTAGGGGTAGGAAATGATAGGATTAGCCTTTAATCAAAATTAAAGAAGGATTAGAATATTTTGGAAGGGGTTAGTGGTCTTAAGGAAATTGGCCAAGTTTTGGGAAAAAAATAAATTTTTTATTTATTTTGGGTTTTTTTGTCAATTTATTAATTAAATAATTAATAAATAAGGAAATAATGTTTAAATAAGATTTAAACATTTTTGGGAGGGATTCCTTAATTAAATATTTTTAGTTAAGATAAAGGGATTCAATGGCATAAAAATAAATAAATTAGTTAAATAATTAATTAATTAATAAATGATGATGTCATCAGAAATTTTTTAGAAAATAAAAATACTTTATTTTCTAAAGGTTTTTAGTTGCCTACAGGTAGACCATAGTTTTGTACATATCACTAATGAAAGAACATAGATTTAAATCTAACAAAGTAGATAAAACCCCAAATTATTATATACTTATGTAATTAGATAGGTGTGTTAGAAAGTAAATTCCACCAAGATAACTAGGAAAGGTGGGGGGGGGTGGGGGGGGATGAATCATTTATCCAATTTTGAAATTATTTATCAACCTTGAAAATCCTTAACCATATATGAGTAATATAATAAAAAACCATCAGAAGATAGTCATACACAATAAAACCATGTACATCAACTAGGGAAATCTTTGATTAGAGGGAAAACATTGGTGGCAATGTTACCCACAAAATGATTTACTAATATAATAGTTCCTTGTAAGAGGATGGACTCTATTAGGAACCAATGAAATGCATTTAGTGCATCTCAATCCTTATTAAGAGGCTTTAAAAAACTGTTAGGAGATTCCAACCCTATTAGGAGTTGTGCCAACCCTTTTAGAAGTTGTAGAAGGGAGAAGGACCCATTGTCCATATAAATTTAGAGGCTAGACAACCACATGTGCAACTATTGACCTTGTGCACTTAATAACATTATCATCAAGCTATTTACTATGAATGTATAACTACGCTCATCACAATTCTATCCTTATAAAGAGATAAAATCAAATCATTAGAAACTACTTATCGGGTACTCTATCTAATTATTTTATTCTATAATTCATGAATAGCTTTTGCATGTATCTGAATACACATGTCCTATTTATCAGGATACAATTTACATAACACATCCTTAACTACACTTGACTTGATTATCAATACACAAACTATTCAACCTCATCCTTGATCTACTGTTCTATTAGTCTTCAATGAAACAATATTGTGTTAACATTGATGACAAACATAGTCATGAATGAAATATTTCAATCATGTACATATTCTCTAAAATTCTTAGGATACCACCACAAAGGAATATGATCAGCATTCATGCTAACCATCTCCTCCTTTGGCATTGAGAGCAACACAAATAAAAAAAATCTAAGTTGGAAGAATGCCAAATCCAACTCTATTGTTGTTGTTGTTCTCTTCTTTTCAAATCCTCATTATCAATCAAATTTGATACTTAAGGGAACACTATTATTTTTGTGCTTTCTTACTCTTAGGATCAAGATCAGTTATTCAAATTCTAACTCTTAGTGTGAATTTCTATTCTTATCTAACTTACATGAAGGGAAATTAATTTTTCTCAACTTTTTTCATTCTATCTAAGGAAAATTCTCCCCTGTACATACAATACATGTTGAACATATATATGATTACTCTGCTATTATGTTAGAGAGAATCTAAAACTTTTTCCTTAATACATATGAGATATTTTTGAAAGCAATCACTCGCCCATTTATATCAATGAGAAATGCTTCATTATGTTAATCATCTTCTCCATTTCTTCAATTAGCTCAAGTATCCAAATACACTGTTCAATACCAACTACCAAGAGCCCTTGAGAATTATTCTCATCATAGATACCTTCCAATATAGGAAGTATTAGTATTCAATCAAGATAAACAATAGTGTTATGTACCACTAGACTAGTGCCCTTTCTTCACCTTCTACTCAAAAATGGGAAGGGGCATAACTCTAAACATACCTCACAAATACTCAAATGTATTCTTAGGAAAAGGCTTCATAAAGATGTCTATAATCTTCTCCTTTTTACTCACATATTCTAATTAGATCTCTTTCTCTACAACTTTATCTCTCAAAACATGATACTTAATAGACATATTCTTTATCTTGGAATGTATCACATGATTCTTAGACATACACACTTAGTATAATTTTTTATCACAATGAATAATAATAGGTTCTTAAATTTTTATCCCAATGTCTTTCAACATCTGTCTCTTCCTCATGATTAGAATGCAACTATTTGCTATAGCTTCATTCTTCTCTTCTACTATACTTTGTCAAATAAAATTATGTTTCTTTCTTAGCCAAGAAACTAATATTCCTCCAAAAAAAATGTTCCACCACTAGTTCTCTTTTTTTCATCCATATGGCCTACCTAATCTACATCATTATAAGCACATAAAGTAAAATCACTTGATCTATCATACCACAAACCAAAATAAGGTGTACCTATCAAATATAGAAATATTCTCTTTGCTATTGCATAATGTGCTTCTTTCGGATCTCTTTGAAGGATTTCTACTATCTAAATTGCATTTTATATATCTAATTTGGTGTGAGTTAGATAAATTAGAAACCTCTAATCATAGATCTATACTTCATTTTCTCAACTATAGCTATCTCATGTTCACTAGATAACTAGTGACCAACTATCATGGCTGCACCAATGGACTTTAAACTTTCCAAGCTAAATGCTTTCAGTAAGTCTTTTAAACACTTAGCATGTGATAATAAGATACCATCATTTTTTTGTAAAATCTATAGACCTAATAAATATTTCATCTCACCAATTATACTAATCTTTAATTCATTCATCATTTCATCAACAAGTTTGTCACTTGCTTCATTAATTATGCCATGCAAAAATATCGCAATAATCAATAATCTACTCTCAGTTTCTTTCAAATACAAATTACTATCTATAGTACCTTTTTAAAAAATTCCAAAATTTCCAAATATATGTCTAGTCTTGCATACCAGGTTCTTGGTGCTTTCTTTAGACCATATAATGCTTTCTTCAATCTTTATACCATGTCCCTTTCTTCTATTAAAGGGAATCGTTCAAGTTTCTCAATGTAGATTTTTTCTTAAAGCTCTCCATTCAGAAATACTAACTTTACATCCATTTGATACACTTTAAACTTCTTACTTGTTGCATAAGAAAATAACATTCTTATGGTTCAAGTATAGTAATAGGGGAAAATTCCTCTTCATATGCCTTCTTGCTATGAATACCTTCTACATTACAATATTTCTTTATTCCTTCAAACCGCACATTGTTCATTCACCTTATTTCTATAAACTGATATACTTCTTGAAATATAGCATTCTTATCTTTAGGTCTAGGAACCAATTCCTATGGCTCATTATTCATTATCTTATCTAGTTCTTCCTTGATTTCTTGAATAAAATGATCATCCTTGGATGTCTTGTCTACTCTCTTTAGCTCAACTTAAGAAATCAAACACAATTTTTCATGAACTCTATTTATTTTCATACTTCTTTTTTCTTTACTTCAAATAATCTCATTAGGAGGGTGATTCTTTGTCAAAATCTTGTTTAGTATAGGTGTCATTATTTCAAATCTTACTTGTTCTTTAGTTGTAGATCATGATTCTTCTCTTTGTTCATCAATTTGAACATCATTATGCAAATCATTATTAGTCTTCAAGAAAACTTCAATATTATCTCTACTAGGTTTAGGATTAGCTTCTTCTTCGTTAGAGTTATATTCTAACATTCTCTCTTTAACTCCAAACTTTTCATCTACTTTTACCTTGGTGCACTCAACAATAGTTTTAGTTCTCTAATTAAAACATCTATATGCCATTATTTTCAATGAATAACCAAAGAACGTATCTTTATTTCTTGAATCAAGCTTACCAATACTAACTTCCCTCTTTATGTAACACATACTTCCATAAATCCTAAAATATTTTAGTAAGGGGTATGTCCAAACCATATTCAAGATGGAGTCTTGTTTGTACCTTTCTTCATCTACACGCTTTTCATGGTGTATATTGGTGTGCTCACTTCTCTCTAAAATTTTCTGGATACATAATTCTCAAACATAGTGGCTCTTTTTTATTCTATTATAGATCTATATCTTCTTTTAGTAATCCCATTTTTCTTAGGCACATTAGGTGTTGATAACTCTCCCTTAATTCATTTTTCTTTGCAAAAGGTGTCACATTTATCTTGAGACAAACTCTCTGCCTCTATTTGATCTCAAATATTTTATCTTTACTCTAGATTCATACTCAACTCCATTCTTAAACAACTTAAATTTTTTAAATACCACTAACTTTTCTTTGAGAAATGCTACCCACATAGTCCTAGTCAAATCATGAAAAAAAATTGTAAAGTACCTACTATATTCCTTGTAGGTTTCATATTCAGTAATGTAGGTTTCACAATTTTAGATAGATATATGACAACAAATGTACTATCAACATCCTCAATATTATTAAATTTTATGTGACAAAATCTTCTATGCCATAGCCTACTCTTATCCACCTTTTCCACAAAACAAGTAATCTCAATACGGTTCAATTGTAAATATTACCTCTAGATCTTGTACCAGTGCCAGTCAACATACTATCTCTATCCTTGATATTGCATTTCTTTTTTGTAAATTGTAGTGGACAACCTTTATCAACCCGTTGTCCAAAACACAATAGGTTATGCTTTAATCCATGAACATAATGGACATCATTAGTGTTAGTTTTTCCTTCAAAAGTATTAGATCCTATTCCCTTCATATGATAAGCTCTATTTTTACCAATTTTAACAATTTTCCCATCATGAAATTGCTAAACTTAACAAACTTATTAATATCTCTAGTCATATGATGTGAATATCCACTATCTATAATCCAATCAGATTTCATTCTAGCTTGCAAGATTCAACCTTTTATTCTTTAACTTCTTTTTCAATATTTTCTTCTTTTATAGTTACAAATCTTAATTCAGCGTCACTTTCACTTTGAACTCTTTCTTGAGACTCATCATTTCTAGCTCTTCTAGACTTGAAATTCTTCTTATAAATTTTCTCTCCTTTAGGAAACTTGCAAGCATAATGACCAAATTCATTGCTAGTCCAACATTTAAAAAATCTCTTACCATCAGGTTCTCTTCTTACAAGTAGGGAAATTCCTTCTTCAATTCTTTTGTCCTCCTTAGATTTGGATCTTCTTATACTAGCATAGTTTCCATTATTCCTTACACTTCTTGATAAAGAAGGGTTAACACTTAATGAACTAAAGATTATCACCACTCTAGGTAGATCTCTAGATTTTTTCAAGATTTCATCTATTTCTTCCAATATTCCAAGTAGTACATGTCTCTAGTAAATTTCTTAGTGCAAGCTATCACTAGCTCAATCATCTATGATGTTTTCTTAAAAGGTAGTGTCAATTTTTTCAAGGTATGCTAGATAAAATCATCTTCAATTTTAGATCCATTGCAAAACTTAATACCAACAATAATTTTTTATATCAAACCAAAATAGCTTATTATAGATTCATCTTCCATCATTCTTGCATCTTTAAAGCAACATATCCAATTCTATAATTTGATTATTTTACCATGCACATCACCTTCAAATGGAGTTTCCAAAGATTATGAGATGTATCTAAGGACTTTACGTAACTATGTTCATTCTCGAGAAGAGATTACAATAATGCTTCTTTGGCAAGCATATTGCACATAAACAAATCTTCTTCAGGTTCACTGCATTCCTCAAGCTTTCTTTCGTCCACAATCTTATTTCCTTTCTTTTTCATTAGCCAATAACATATACCCATATATGGAATATGAGTCTCAATCTTCTCCTTCTAGTTGTCATAGTTAAATCAGGCAGGCTTAGGACTTTCCCTTTTGAAGTGACCTGCCATTGATCCCCTGAAGTTGTTATTCTTTTTCTTTAAGGACTTGATGCTTTGATACCAATTGTTAGAAAGTAAAGTCAACCAAAATAACTGAGAAGGTAGGGGGTGATGGATGAATAATTTATCCAAATATGAGATTATTTTTTAACCTTATTAATCATTAATCATATGAGAAATATAATCAGCAACTATAAGAAGATACTCATAGATAATATCCCCATATATAATAACTAAGTAAATCCTTGATCAGAGGGAAAACCTTGGTGTGGATGGCACCCACAAAATAATTTACTAATTTATAAAAAATTCATTGTAAGAGGATGGACTCTAGTAGGAGCCAGTAAAATACATTTAGTACATATCAGTCCCTATTAGAAAACATGGAATTCCTATTAGAAGATTCCAACCCTATTAGGAGTTGTGCAAACCTTGTCAAGAGTTGTAGAAGGTAGAAGGGCCTAGTGTCCAAATAGCTTTAGAAGATAGACCACAAAACTTACTATCCAACTATTTAATGTATTATTCCTTGCACAATAATAGAAATGAAATAACTCAAACTTCTCTCTCGTCTTGACTGGACCAAAACCTCTTATGATCTTAACAACATATCACCAACTTTGCATCCAAATAATCCCTTGGATCACTTACATGTATTTACTAGCTTCACATATTACTTAATACAAATAGAACACACATCACTACATAGAAATAACCTTGCATTATAATAAGACTTCAAAATAGTTCCTTTAGTTAGGCTTGAGGCTTTCCCAATTAGTTATACTAGGACCTCATTAAGTTATTACAATTATTTTATAATTACACAACATTATCAGCTCATAGTTTTCATAAATTTTTACATGTGCAACTATTGATATTGTAGACTTACTAATTTCATCAGGTTGTCTACTATCATTGTCTAACTATACTTATCATGATTTTATCCATATAAAGAGATATAGTAAAAATATTAGAAAAAGCTTATCAAGTACTCTATCTTCTTACTATCTTCTATAATTCATGAATAACTTCGGCATGTCTTTGAATCTCAATATGTACACTTATCCACTTCATCAAGATACTATGTAGAATACATACTTAAGTGGGCTTGACCTAATTATCAATATATAGTCTATACGACCTTGTTCTATATTTGTTATTCTACTAGCCTTTACAAAAAGAATATTATGTTGACATCAATGAAAAATATACTCAACATGTCAATACTTTATACAGTCTCTCCAATGCTTAGGATACTCCCCCATAGGAATACCATCAACATTCATGCTAACAAGTTGTATAATATCTAATTACCCAACTGATAAAATCCACAACCAAAGTGATGTTTTACATTCAACTCCTAAAAAGAATAGTGAAATGGACTTTGACATTTGATTTAAAAAGATTCAACAATATCAATATGGAAAATGACAAGGAAAAAAATCTCCTATAGCTAAGATTAGTGCCTACTCCATTGAGAAATTTAGTCATGAGAAAGACAACGAATTAAAGTGAATAGATGCATATACATCGCTACCCCAATAGTTGTACACATAAGAATAGTACACTAAGATATCAATGTTTACTTAATTTTGAGTGACACATATATTAGATAACTATGATATTTTGTTTGAAACAAAATGTTATCTATTTCACTCATTAATTTTATTTTTTCTTTATTATTTATAAGTGTTCATGAGTTCAAGTATTGGTAAATTTTTAATCAATATTTGGATTTATTTATATTTACAAATAGATCAATTAATTATAATATATCGTAAAAATGTGTTGGAAGATTAGATAAGTGCACAATAGGATGATCAACTATTGCACCCCACTCAACTATTAGATCCTCTCCTCTATACATTGGTCCTTCATTTTTTCCAAAAAAAAATATTAAAAAAATTGTAATGTAAAGATTTATACAATGAATAAGATTTGTTAGATTTGCGTTATTTATAATGTTAAAATTTATACAGTGACTAAGATTTGGTAGAATTACACTATTCATAAGCGTTTTTGATATTTTATGTTGTCTAATTAAAGATTGGAAGTAAAATTGATTGGATCAAATAAATGTATGTTAAAGCCCCCTAAAAGAAAGTCCAACTGTTCATAACCAACTACCCCGTCTCAGAGCACAGTACAATGACATTTGAAATTGGAGCTACTATAACAAACTGAAATAATATAAAATTCAGCCGGTTCACTTCAATTTATTTTATAAATAAAAAAGAAGTAAAATATTATGTACGTTATACTTATTTCTTTGTTTTAATTTTCATTTCCAAATAGGTTTTCAATCTGAATTCGCTTTCGATTTTCTCAAGACAACTCGTGAAACTACAAAACACATTTCTATCATTGTCAACAATAGCTTTAGCCAATCAAACACCAAGAAGGAACCAATTGTTAAGAAAATGATCTATCTGAGCCTGTAGAATAGCTTCTTAATTACAGTAAGCCTATTTAAAACATGGTCACCAGGAAACTTGGGTTCACAATAGCCCGGTTTCAAATTTTCAGACAACTTCTATTTAAAGGTAAAATAACTATACATAGTAAATTATTATTTTTGAAAAATAAATTTAGAATAGAAATATGTATTTCAATTTCATATATTTGGATGGAATAACAAAGGCCTATTTTTTGAATAAAATTTGGCATACATATTCCTATTTTTAGTTTCTATTAGATGCATCCGACAAGAGAATTGAAATTTTAAAAATTTATCAACTCCACTCTAATTCTAATTCCAGGAAAACAGACCCTTACAGAATTCAATTCTTAATATAAAAATATTATTTTATAATTTAAACCAGGCTCTAAAGATTAAATGATTATAAATTTTTAAGTAATTAAAGGAAGTAAAAAAGACAGGTGGTGCTGACCCCAAAGTACAAAAAGGCTGATTATATTATTAAATGATTATATTACTTTCTTACAATATGGCTAATTTAATAGAGTTTATATTAGAAATATCTAAGCATGATGTAGAATAATGGCTCAGTATAAGATAAATTATAAATAAATAATTTAAGAGAATTTGAATTAATTTATATTTTTAAATATTTCAATAAATAAATTGGTATCAGAATTTTGAAATAGAATGAATCCATACATTAAATTTGTTATGTTTTCTATCCCAATTCTTTTTTAGTTACAATATTAGTGTGAAATAAGAAAATACTTCATTTTCCACATAGAATCTTCAACAAAAAATTAAAAGCACAAGTGGGTGGATACAACCACAAATCAAAATCAGATATAAATAAATGAAAAATTTAATAGAAAGACAAATTTTCTATTACCATAAATCAATTGGCTACTTTGTATTTTGACTATAGACAATTCATATGAATATAATTCTTTTTTATTAAATTTATAAATTTAAGTAGCTATAGATCAATGTATAGTTTTTTTTTAAAAAAATTTATAAAGAATAGTCCATGTTGGTCTTTGAAACTACTGAACAACAAAATGCTCAATGCCAGAATGGTTACACTCACATAATCTAAGGAGGAGCTACTTCCTAGTAACAACTATATAAGTAAACTAGTTGGAACAAAATTCAACAAAACCAATGATGGTTTTCTACTCTTTTGGCTCTGCAAAATCAAGGTAGGTATACCTAGGGATGATTCAAATGCAAACTGTTGTATAAAAGTTCTCTTAGTTTCATTATGATTCTCATCTTCTATCTTTAGACACATACATTGTTTACCAATTTCTTCAATGCTTTCAATTTTATATGCATCCCTCATAATAATATCTGGTCATAATTCTCCTAGGGTTTACATATATTTCTAGAAATAGTAGCTACCTAAGACTCAGAAACCAAATCTAAATGAGTGTTGACTAGCATTATAACCTTGAACAAAATGAAATGAAAAAGTTTTTGAATTTATAGTTGTTTTGACATGTAGAAGCAAAATTTACTCCTAACCATTTCTGATTTGTAGGACTAGTGCATTATCCATGAGAGCAAAGAGTCAACTATTGACAACAGACCTTGTTCAATTAACTTGTAATTGAATTTATCAACTATAATTACCTATTTCTATTCTTATGAAATATACTTTTCATAAACTCATGAATTCTATTGATATACTGAAGCGTTTGCATACTCCATTGAATTAAAAGAAACAATATAACCAATATACAAACCATCAAAACTACATTAAATCAATTGAACTTTATTCAAATGATCTCAAAATTAACAAACTCATGAAATGGAGATAGAAATTAGTGACACAGATCTAGTGTAAATACCCTTTTGCATTATCCTTTCTGCTAACTAAAACAATAACCAATAGAAATTCAATGAGAAGCCTATAAATTCATATTGATTCTATCATTTCTATCAATCATCAGAAAGTCTAGACCAACTGTACTTTCTAAAAAATTGAAAAACATACAAAAATTTGGACACTCACAATGCCTCAAAAACTCATTTATATAAACATGAGTTGCAACAAGCAAAGGGAAATTGTGATTCATACGTGTCATTTTACAACAATAAGTACAGAAACCTTTTTCAAAATATCCTGGACACTTTAATTCAAAAAGAAACAACAAAAAGTAATTGCAGATGATAGCTAAAGCATCATATCTTTAATTTTGTCCTTTTTTTTAGCTGCACCCTATTGGTAAAGCCTTTATTTCTACGATTTTTTCCCATACAATAACCTCCCTCTTGGCTGGCCATTCACATACTTTGATTGTTGTTAATTCACCAATAGATTTCTACCACCTAGGATCAGTGATTACTTTTCCTTTTGTGGTAAACTTATTCATTTTAGTTTCAATCTTGAATAGGGAATCAACAAGTTTATTAAAAAAATGTTCATCAATATCACCTTCAAAAATGGATGCCACCTATGACAATTCTACAATATTGTCAAAAGAATTAGACCATACATTTAAATCCTTTACTTCATTATTAGAATCAAAGATAGAAAGAATTAGAGAATGAAAACCATTTGTTAATATTTTAGTTTTATTTTGAATTTCTGCCAGATTCCCTATAAATAATTGCAACAAATCTTTCACCTTCCATGCCCTCTTTCATAGCAATAACTTTATCAGGGAGGTCTAACTTTTTGGCTAGCAATGGTATCAACTTATCAAAGAATTACATGTATGGTCCCCATTGTTGGAAGATTGGATCAAGCCACCCTATTGATTCTTTGCGCATCTATTCTGCAAATTGTAAATTGATGATTGCATTATAGAAATTTTGAGATATTCTCTTCAAGATACTTATTCTATGACTTAGTATATTCATTATAACATTCTTCTTTGTTGTACTATCAAATGGGGAAACCTCTACTTCCACATTAACCATAGGTATTGGCACTATTACCACTACATGTATCTCTTTTGTTTGGGCTTCTACTTCTATAGTTTTCTTTTCCTCTTCCACTTGTCTAGGTGCATGTTTTGCCTCTACTACAACCTTGAGTTCTTCTTTTAGGGATGCCACCTCTACTTCTAGCCTCTGAATTCTCACTTCCAACTCCTCTATCCTTTATTTTTGCACAAAGCTCATTTTGAGCTCTTCCTCATATAGCTTCCTAACATCTAGACATTCATTGTATTTTGTAGCTAGCCTGTCCTCAATTTGATCTACCTTTGCCTCATTCATGAGTGCAAAATGTTTGACCACGCTAGAGATAGAAATTCAAGAATATCTCTAGTTAAATCCTTTAGAAAATATGAATCTTCTCCATTTATATCACAAATGTTATATGGGCCAAGTCAGATTGGGTCAAATTTACCATTCTTTCCTTTGTCTTCCATTCTAGCATTCCCCATCAATACCATGTCACCTATTTCAAATTTCATGTCAATGGCCCTTTTGTCATATAAGTGCTTCATCTGTGATTATAACTTGGCATTCTGAATAGAAGACTCTCTCTTTGCTTCTTCTAATTGCAAAATATCATCCATTCTAAGTTGCATCTCATCAATGCTATCATCTTCATATAGTTGAACAAGTCTATAAATCTACTTTAGGTTATTTTGTGGAAGTCTAGCTGGTATACCATAGACCAAATCAAATGGAGCACATTCAATGGCCTTTTTCATAGTAACCCTATTAGCCCATAGAGCTAATGAAAATTTTTTATCCCAGGCCTTATTTTTTTCTCCTAAAATTCTCTTGATAATTTTCAATATATTTTTATTACTTAATTCAACATGACCATTTCCTTGGGAATGCTAGAGTGATGATGTGTATTTTGTAATGCCATACTTCTTACAGAAAAAATTATATTCCTCATATCTTAAACACATAGCATTATTAGTTACAATCTTCTATGGGCATCCAAACCTAGTCATAATGTTATTTAGAATGAAATTAATCACCACTTTACTTGTTACATTCTTAGTAGGAATTGCTTCAACCCACTTAGTGAAGTACTCAATAGCCACTAGGATCCAAGAATGTCCACCACTAGACCTATTTGAGATCTCACCAATGAAATCAATTCCCCATTATTGAAATGGTGCTTGTACTTCAATAGGTCTTAATGGTAAATTCCTAGAAAATTTGAACTTTCCACTAAACCTTTGACAAACATCACATATCTTCACAAATTCATGAGCATCTTTGAAAAGTATTGGCCAACAAAAACTAGCCTCAAAACTTTATCAACAATATTTTTGGCCATACAATGACCACCACATACACCTTCATACATATCTTTCAAATTCCTTTTAGATTCAATTTCATCTACACACTTCAAAAGTATCCCTTCCATATTTCTCCACCATAATTGACCTTGCACTATAACATACCTTATGGCTTGTAATTTAAGGGATCTTTTTTGGTTGTCTTTCAACTCTGATGGAGACTGGATGTTTGTCAACTCTGATGGAGATTTCATATTTTGCAAATAAAAAATCACATCTCAATACCAATCAAAGGTATCCATATCACAAAGATGATCCTTCTATCATCAAGTTGATTGATTTGGTTTGCCTCTAGATTGGATTTTGTCATCAATTTGGCCAAACCTTGATCCCTACCCTATTTAGTAATTTAAATATCAATGTTAAACTCTTGTATTCTTTTAATCCATCTACATCTCCTTCCAGATACCTCTTGTTGTGAAAAAATATCCCTTACAGTAGTAGGAGGAACAAAACTAATAATAGTAGTTCCCATTAAGTAAAATCTAAAATCTTTTACCCCTTTCACTAATGCATATGTCTATTTTTCATTTATATCATACTTAAGGTTTGCTTCTTGCAAATATTTGTTGAAAAATGCAATAGGCTACTCATTCCCTTCCTCATTTTTTCTATAACAGTACTGCAGCAATAGTGTGAAATGAGGCAAAAGAAAATATATGCATTGGTTTGTCATAATTTGGTGCTCTAAGAATAGGGGCATCTTTAATAGCTTGCTTGATCTTCTAGAATGCAATACTAGGTTCACCTTCCCATCTTATCTCAGACCCTTTCTTTAGCATCCTCCATATAGGCCTATGAATCTCTACAAAATAAGTCACAAATCTTCTAAGAAAGTTGATTTGTGCAAAAAATGACTGAATGCTTTTAACACTTTTGGGTTTCTGAATCTTGTCTATTGCTTCTACCCTTTCAAGGTCAATCCTCACTCCATTCTTACCAACTAGATGTCCTAATAGCCTTCCTTCAGTAACACCAAAATTACATTTCCTTGGATTTAAAAAGATATCATAGTTAAGGGCTTTGATAAATACCTTTTACAGATGTATGCAATGATCATTCTCATTTTTAGAATAAGCAGTAAGGTCATCTTGATACCCAACAATAAATTTATCAATAATATTAGAAAAAGCCACATTCATAGCCCTTTGAAAAGTAGCCCCAGCATTAGTAAGCCCAAAAGGCATCCTAACATAAACATAAGTACCCCACGGAGTAGTAAAAGCAGTCTTGAACTATTCTAATTCTTTAACAACCACTTGATTATAACTTGAAAATCCATCCATCATAGACATATAAGCTTAGAAGTAGTGATCCTTTGCAACATAGCTTCCATATTTGGTAATCCATAATTATCCTTTAATGAAGATATATTCAAATTCCTGAAGTCAACACATAACCTTATGTCTCCATTTTTCTTCCTAATAGGAACTAAATTGGATACCCAGGAGGAATTTCTAATGATCTTTATAATTCCTACATCTCTTAATTTGATTAGTTTCTCTTTCATTTTGGGAGCCAAAGTTGGATTTATTGGCCTTTGTTTTTGCCTAAAAGGTTTATCATATGATTTTAAAGGGATATCATGCTAAAAAAATATCTTCCTTATAAGCTTTTAGGTCATCATATGACCATGCAAACACATGTCTATACTTCCTTGGCAGTTCTATCAAATCTTTCCTAATTTTAGGAGGCAATTTCTTACCAATATATACCTTTTTAGGAGTTTCCTTAATTCCTAAATTTACCTCCTCTAGATCTTTAGTATCATATTTATTAGCATCAACTTGTGAGCTTTCATGGTTGTTAAAAATAGTTTCTAAAACAACTAAACCCTTTTTTTCTATTAGATATAGAGATATCAAAAAATGGATATACAGAACTCCAAGCACTAAAAAAGAGGCAAAGCCACAAAATGGAGTCATAGTAGCAAAAGATCAGCTAGAGAACATCAAAGAACAAAAAAAAATGAATAGCACAAGGCTAGTACAAGAAATTTTAGTATAGATCAACCCAAGCAGTCCAACTGAGTGGGCCTTCCATCCATACAATAGTCTTTCATTCCTAAATCTGGGACAACATAAAGATATCCCCCTTCATAGCATTATGGTTCCTCTTAATAGCTTGGATCAGCTTCCAACACGTGTGCTCAAACATATATAGATTATCCATAGTTATTCACCACTAATATCCATACTTAAGATCACAATACCCTTTGGGATTTTGTTTGTCTTTAATTGCACAACTTCTGGCCCAAAAACAATATCTTTTACATTTATATTCTCTACATAAGTTGCACAATCAATTTCCTGTCTTGAAAACATATTCTCACAATTTAGAAATCTTAGAATATCCTTATCATGTTCAAATACTTGCCAATTATGGACATTATCAGGGATAGAGGGTCTAGTTTGAATCTCAATTTTAGACACACCAGCAAATATGATATCATTAGGCTTTATTGCTATATTTTCTAGTAAGTCTACCATCTTATTGTTAGTCCTATCTTTCCAAATTATCCCAAATGCATCAAAACATTCAATCATATTCCATACAACATTTATGTATTGTTTTAATCTTTTGTTCTTTGACACATAAGCATTTCTTACTTGGGATACAACTAATTCAAAATCTCCTATAACATGTAAAAATTTTATCCCATGCATTAGAGCTAGTCGAAGGCCTAATAGTAAAGCCTCATCTTATTCTATATTGTTGGTACAAGGGAAACTTAAAGTAAAGGAGAATTTGTATTTTACCCCTTCTAGACATATCAACAAAATACCTACACTAGATCCATCCTTGCAATATGCACCATCAAAAAACATAGTCCATGAATCACCTTTGCCTATCTTTGTGTCAACTTTTATTTCCATCTGAGACTTATGCTTGGATTTCTTCAAAATTAAAACCTCAGCTTAGAATGCATTAATATCTGTATCCACAAAAATTTTCATATTGTCCTCTACATCTTCTTCTATCATGTATACACTTTTAGGCTCCCTATGTACTTTTATCAAATTTCCCTCAATGTTAAAGGTTGCAAATGATAAATCACATTGTAGGCTCTCTCCCATGGAAGCACTCCACTTTCTAGATAACAACATACCATACTGGGGTGGAATATCAACAACCAATACACTCATAGTAAGTTCTTTGTCAGGACAGGTTGTTAGTTTGTATGGTAAAGAATTAATAATACCTATGACTATCACTTCTCTTTATCCATAGCACATCTTTCTTGAGTAATATCTACCTTTAAGCCTAATTCTTTCATTATTTCAAAAGGTATCATAGTATTGGAAGCACCAGAGTCAATCATGCAATTTTTTAACATTTTACCATTTAGTAAAATACTTAAGAAAAATGGCTCAACATTTCCCAAACATTCATTTATAGAATTATCCAAAAATATATGAGGAATTTGAGATACAAATACTTCAACTTCTTTATCTTTTACCTTTTCTTTATTGTTTTCCTTGGGATTGTGATTTTCATGTTACACTCATTTCTCACAATTATAGCAGTACCTCCTAACCATGCTAAAGTTGTATTTCTATGTTAAGAAATCCTCAACAATTTAGACAAAGGAACTTTGATAGTGATTTTTGATAACATTATAGTCATATATATAGAAGAATTATATGGGCTATCAATAACAATGCTCCTTTTATCATTGCCAAACATTCATTTATAGAATTATCCAAAAATATATGAGGAATTTGAGATACAAATACTTCAACTTCTTTATCTTTTACCTTTTCTTTATTGTTTTCCTTGGGATTGTGATTTTCATGTTACACTCATTTCTCACAATTATAGCAGTACCTCCTAACCATGCTAAAGTTGTATTTCTATGTTAAGAAATCCTCAACAATTTAGACAAAGGAACTTTGATAGTGATTTTTGATAACATTATAGTCATATATATAGAAGAATTATATGGGCTATCAATAACAATGCTCCTTTTATCATGATGTTTATCAAAAATATTTACAACACCTTGGTCATTCTTGTCACTTGTAGTGATTTCTTTTGGTATCTTCTCATCTAACTTCTTGGGAGCATTATTTGGGAATTCAAAAGCCTTGGAATTATTCTCCTTCTTTAATTCCCACTTTTTATTGGTAATTTTCACCTTCTTAGAAAGGATTACTTTGGCCTTCACGGCTTCTCCTTTTTTAGGATTAACTCCCTTTATAAACATACTAGCTACCTTGTCACTACCCTCATTTTTAGCCATGTATCTATTCTGTACTTGAGCTATGATGTTTGTATTAATTTGATCAATCTTTTCCCTAGAGGGCTTCCTTAATGTGACCTCTTCTTTGGCATTTACCATGTTGCACACATTGTCTTAAACATCACTCTCATCAGAGAATACTTACTGGTGCACTTTATTTTGAAACTGCCTTTGCTCATTTACATATCTATCATAATCCTCACAACTAGAATAATCATAGTCTGACTCAAACATGTTACATCCTACATCATCATTGTTTTCTTCATGTTTTTGACATTTTTCTACTACAATTTTATTTCTAGGGAAGGACCAATCTACTGCACAAGATTCAGGGGCATGGGGTAATTGATACACAAAGCACCATATAGGTTCAACAATGAATTTAGGATCATCCACTAAATTTATAGAGTTTTTGAATAAGGGATCAAGAGTGACCTTGTTATTGGTATTCTTGGGGGGAGGTAGATTAGGCTAACCATCTTTCCAGGTGTTATTATAAGAGAAATTTTGCAACCTATTTAGTCTCCTGAAATTTGACTAGTAAGGGACCCTATTTTTAGTGGGATTCCTATCAGTTTTTACGTGAGGGATATTTAGATTCTTTATAGCATTTAGAACTTGACTTATCTCACTAGGCTCTTACTTTTTTCCACCTCCACCCTTGTTATCCTCCTTTCTATTTCTCTTATTTCCAAACAATCTAAGGTCATCTCTTTTACTTTCCAGCCTTCCTAAAATTCTCAAATTGTTTTCAACATTTATAGCAATTCTAAAAGCATCTCTTAAAGTCCTAGGTTCTTTATCCCTAAATTGGTATGCCATTTCTCCATAAAAAGCATTCAAATAGGTAATCAAATAGATCTTTTCATCAACTAGCATGGCTTGCATGAGCTTATACATTCTTTTTTGGAACCTATTATTAAATTCAATGATAGATTCATTAAGTAACCACTTAATATTGCTGAATTCACCTAGGATATAGCTTTGATTCTACTTGTCACCATATTGCTCTTTGAAATAGTATTCAATATCATTCCAATCAACAATAGATAATTTAGGAAGTCTCTTGAACCATTCTCTAGAATCTTTAATTAATGACCGAGCAAACAACTTCATAATAACATCTTTAGCTTCGACCTCATAATCACTCATCATATCAAGAAAACTCTTCAAATGGTCTTCACAAGTGATAGCATTGTTCCTAGCAAGTTTAGGAAACCTTTTCCTTATTTCTTGTGGGATGGGGTTAGGGTAACCAGGGATTCCATCAAAACATACTTGCCTATAACCCTCTAATTGGATAGGTCTCCTTTGTAAATCAATCTTAGGATGATGGTCAATATCTTTCCTAGTATTATCCACAGTATTACTAGTGCTAGGATCAGCAATAGGTTTATTAAGATCTACTTTTTTTGAAAATGAGGATAATAAAGAAATAGGTACCTTAGTAGTATTTTGATTTTCATCATTAGATCCACCATCATCTTTAGTTACAACTATATATTGCCTCCTAGTATTTTCGAAGAATTTAATCTTGTTGTTTATCATAGCTATGGCTGCTTCATTTTCTATAATTTCCCACCTCTTGACCAAAGCATCCTTTTCTTTTCTTTTTTTTTCTAACTCAATATCAAAAAGTGACATGGAATCATGGATCTAAAGAATATTTGATGGTTCCTTAATCTTAACACCAATCTTCTTCTATTTCCCTTTATCTTTAGCCTTAATAGCATGCCCTACATCTTTTTCTTTGTAGTTGGAACCTTCTAGAGCACTATAGTTCTTAATCTATAGTATTATAGGTCCTTCTAGGTTCATATTCTAAGCTTCCAATAACTTTTGTTCTTGTATCTTAAGTTATTCAACTTTACCTATAATCTTTGGTCACCATGCATTGGCTGTTATTTCTTTTTTCTTTTTTAGGGTAGCAATTCTCCTAAGTAATGTATCCTTTTCTTCAAAGGATTTCATAATCTTTTCCTCCCTTTCCTTTTTCAATTTCTTATTTATGGCTTCTTGCTCAGCAAGCTGCATCTTCAAGACCTTAGTCTCATTAGGATCTAGGATAGTAAACTCAGAACTAGCAGTATTTTCATCATTGAAACTCTCAAGATCTAAATGTTTTGCTCCCACTTCTCCTTGAGAATAGTCAGACAAGAAAGGGTTCATACTTCATTGGAAAATATTGTTGCTATTCCTTTTGTCCAGACTGGGTGCATTGTGCAACTATATAGTTTCTTGGCATATCACTTTGGGTGTGCTAAAAAATTCATCACCGAATAGTCCAGGATGGGATCTAGAACTTTGGGAAGATGATTCCCTTTCCATAGCAAAAAAATGAAAATTCTCTCCTCTTATTACTTTCTCTTGGGGATGGTCTTCTTTATGCATCTGAGATCTTTTCACAGCCCAATTCTATCTTCCCCTAGGAGGGAGATTAGTTTGTAATTTGATTCCTAGGTTTTTCTTCACATTTTCCCATGTGTTCCTTTTATTTTGCATTATTTTGAGACAAAAAACTTCTAAATAATGACACTATTAAAAGCTTGTGAGTCACCATCCACCCTATCAAAATGGGAAAAACTTTTGAATAAATCACAATTATTTCACTAATAATCATAGACAAAATGCAAATAACCCCCAAGACAATGGAAAAGTTCTCATAAAATACCTACATTAGACTCTACCCAAGGAAAACACAGATCTTAAATGATACACTGGTTTATGACACATAAAGTATTATTTCCCCAATAGATCCACCATTTTGTTGGTGTTTGAAACTACTGAACAACAAAATGCTCAATACCAGAATAGTAACACTCACATAATCTAAGGAGTAGCTACTTCCTAGTAACAACTACATAAGTAAACCACTTGGAACCAACTTCAACAAAACCAAGGATGGTTTTCTACTCTTTTGGCTCTACTAAAAAAAGGTGGATATACCTGGGGATGATTCAATTGCAAACTATTATATGAAAATTATCTTAGTTTCATTTTGATTCTCATCTTCTATCTTTAGACACATAGTTTACAAATCTCTGTAATTCTTGCAAGTTTATATGTATCCCTCATAAGCAGATCTAGTCATAATTCTCCTAGGGTTTACAAGTATTTATAGAAATAGTAGCTACCTAAGACTCATAAACTAGATATAAATGAGTGTTGACCAGCATTATAACCTTAAACAAAATGAAATGAAAATGATTTTGAATATATAACATCTGTCAATGAGTTTGACTCAAAAATCACACAGTTAAATCCTAATAGCAATATCACAATTTGACTTGCTATGGAAATTATCTCCTACTTATCAATTGATAAGCTTAAGGGGCTTTCTAATGAATGGTTCATAAGGCAGAACAATTGGTGAAGGTTATGCAAATGGGGTTGCAAGCTTTGGCTTTAACCATGGAGAAAACTTCGCAGTTAGGTGCACTCAGGCGGGAAGTCCCGGTGCTTCACCTGTATGAGCATCACCTAGATCCAATGAGTGCTAAGTGTTCCATTTATTCTCATGAGAGATGGATTCATGTAGAATCACTACTCATGAAACATTGTTCAATGAGTTTGACTCAAAAATCACACAGTTAAATCTTTATAGCAATAACACAATTTGAATTTATAGTTTTTTTGACATGTAGAAGTAGAATTTATTCAATCATTTCTAATTTCTATTACTAGTGCCTTATCAATGGGAGCAAAGAGTCAACTATTAGTAGGAGACCTTGTTTAATTAACTTGAAGTTGAAGTTATCAATTATAATTACCTATTTCTATTCTTATAAAATACCCTCTTCATAAACTCATGAATTATAATGATATACTGAAGCATTTACATAATCCATTGAATTAAAAGCAACAATATAACTAATATAAAACCCATCTAGACTACATTAAATCAATTGAACTTTATTCAAATGATATCAAAATTAACAAACTCATGAAATGGAGATAGAAATTGGTGACACAAATCTAGTGTAAATACCATTTTGCATTATCCTTTTTGTTGACTAATCCAATAACCAATAGAAACTCAATAAGAAATCTAGAAATTCATAATGATTTTTTTCATTTCTATCTATCATTAGAAACTAGATAATCGGAAGTAAACTCATAAACAACTACACATGACTGGACCGACTATACTTTCTTGAAAATTGAAAAACATACAAAAATTCAAACCCTCAGAATGCCTTGAAAAATCATTTATATAAACATGAGTTGCAACAAGCAAAGGGAAATTGTGATTGTTAGGTGTCCTTTTACAAAAATAAGTACAAATTTATTTTTCAAAATTTCTTGGATAACTTAATTAAAAAAGAAACAACAAAAAGCAGTTGCAGATGACAACTGGAGCATCAAATCTTCAAGTTTGTCCTTTTTCTAGCTACCCCCTATTGGTAAAGCCTTTATTTCTATGATTTATTCCCATACAATAACCTCCCTCTTGGTTGGGCATTCACATGCTTTGATTTCTATTAATTCACCAAAAAAAAATTCCCACCTAGCATTAATGATTACTTGCCCTTTTGTGGTAAACCTATTCATTTTAGTTTCAATCTTGAATAGGATATCAACAAGCTCATTAAAAACATATTCATCAATATCACCTTGAAAAATGGATGCTACCTATGGAAATTCTACAATATGGTCAAAATAATTAGACCATATATTTAAATCCTTTACTTTATTATCAGAATCAAAGACAGAAATAATTAGAGAATCAAAACCATTTGTCAATATTTTCATTTTATTCTAAATTGTTGCCAATTTCCCTGTAGAGAATTGCAACAAATATTTCACCTTGTCCATGCCCTCTTTCATAGCAATAACTTTATCAGGGAGGTCTAGCTTTTTGGCTAGCAATGGTATCAACCAATCAAAGAATTGCATGTATGGTCCCCATTGATGGAAGATTGGATCAAGCCACCCTATTGGTTCTTTCCAAATCTATTTTGTAGATTGTAAATTGATGAATGCATTATAGGAATCTTGACACATTCTCTTCAAGATTCTTATTCCATGACTTAGTAAATTCATTATAACATTCTTCTTTGTTGCATTGTCAAATGGGGAAACCTTTGCTTCCACATTAACCACAAGTATTGGCACTGTTACGCCTATAGGTATCTCTTTTGTTTGGGCTGCTACTTCTAGAGTGTTTTTCCTCTTCCACTTGTCTAGGTGCATTTTTTACCTCTACTATAACCTTGAGGTGTTCTTTTAGGGATGTCACCTCTGCTTGTAGGCTCTAAATTCACCCTTCCAACTCCTATATCCTATGTTTTTGCACAAAGATCATTTTGAGGTCTTCCTCTTATAACTTCCTAACATCTAGACATTCATTGTATATAGCAACTAGTCTGTCCTCAATTTGATCTACCTTTGCCTCATTCATGAGTGAAAAATGTTTGTCTAGGCTACACATCTCTTTTCAAGTAGTATTATCTAATGTCCAAACAAGCATATTGCCCTATGTAATTTCTTGTATGTCCATCATTTTAGGTTTTTTTGTGTCCAGGGCAACACTCCATACTGCTAGGGTCTTTGTGTCTATGTTAAATCCTAACCCCCCCTTAAGTCCCTCACTACTATTGGCCTCATAGCTGATGACCTTATCATGTCTCCTCATTTGATCAAGAAAGAAAGCTCTCTCAATATCCCAATTTGGTATCAAAATCATACCACTCCTATGTACCAATTCCCTGGCCTCTGCAGGGGTCATTGTCTCACTATCTAGGTTATAGGCCAACTTTTTTTCAACTAATTCTTTGTTCTTCTCAGGATCATCTCCTAGCATGAGGCTCAATGTGAGCTCATTCTATTTTATTTTATAAAGAAAACTTTTAAATTCTGATGGTTTAATGAAATCAACATCTTCCATAAATTTTTCAGATTGGATGAGCCTGTAATCCAATCTTGATACTGCAATTTGAAGATCACCAGAGGCTTTTCCTACCTCTATAGCCCTTTGATGCAAATAATTTTTCCTAATGTTAGCAAAATATTCATCATTCCTTCGCATCACTTGCAAGGCCCTACTTACCACCCTCTCTGGGATATGCATTGTTTTCTACCTCTTATTGCCCTTTGGAACCCATGTTGAAGATGATGGTGTGTACTCCTCCATATCAACATCCAATTGTACATTTGGCTCAGGGGATTCTCTATTTACACTTGCTTCCTCTCCCTCTGGCTCATGTGGCATCTAATACATGATGTAATCAAAATTTTCTACCATCTTCCTTAAGTTACTAGGGTAGTGAATCTTTTTATAAAAACCCTTAAAATAAGGGTTGGTCCTTCTTAAGGCCTCCTCCACCTTCCTCATTTCACCAAATTTTCCTTATAGCTCATTAGCCTCCCCTATTGCTACTATGTTAAAAATAACATCTTCTATAGGGATTGGCTTACTATGCAGTAGAATGTAACCCACGATGGCTTTAACCTCATTTGCAACGTAGTTCTCAAGATCATACATCCTATAAGGTCTCATGGAAAACTTATACTGACCTAGTTATCCACTCAATTCTTCCAATGCATTTTTTCCTATTTCAAAATATCCTACCTTAAAAGTCGTACAAAAAAAAGTGGGTTTGTGTAGAGAAGGAGGGATAATCTCTTTGTTCATTAGTAAAAATTGCCATAAGAATTGAATAATTTCCATCTAGGGGGTAAATACTTGGGCAGAATGTGAGGAGGCTATGGGCATGCATATACTCTCATCAATGTGCACTCCTTAAAAAAAATGTGTCCCCCCAGTTATGATCCAATTCATTTTTCTCATCCAAAAAGGAGGGTCTAAGAAAAGTTTTCAAAACATTTGGTGCCCTAAAGAAAGTACAATTTAGTTGCCTCATAATCCCATAACTGAACAAATTGAAAAATATGAGTGGATTTGAATAATGGAAATTCTTATCACAAATGTGAGTCCATAGTTGCATAGGTAACTCACAAAATTCATCATAAGTTTGATCAATGAAGTCCTAGCTAATGTAACCAATGTTGTAATACAAGATTAGATGCCTCAGTAGTGAATAATGATAGAACTTGAAATCCTTCAATTCTCATTTCTTTGCATTGACAATTTGATTGTGCATGTTGTCCATGATGAATGCCACATAGTCATATTCTTTGTGGTGGGAGGGGTCTTGTATGTCAACATACCATCAAGAATAAGGAACCATAGACACAATCCTCTACACCATCACTTCCCATAACTTTGTGTAACCCATATACTATATTCTTAAAATAATTCTTGAATCTGCTCAAGGGAAAATGATCTGCCACATTCTTTGGAATCAATCCTACCTTTTTTACATTGTAAGGGATGTGGGGAAGCATAACATTGTTCACAAAAAAGGTCTTACTTCTCCCAAATTTCCCTTGTAAGTCTTCAATGTTAATAGGCACATCCACTTGTCCTTCTAATCCAAAAGATTCTATGAAAGAAGTTCTATCTAGTGTGCACAAAAAACTCCCATTATGGCTTTGGAATGTCTGGTGACTAGATTGTAAGAATCTATTAATGCCTTTAACCAGTCCACATCAACAAACACCTCCAAGAATATCAATGCTTCCATGTTCCTGTTCCATGGGTTGCAAATTGGTATATTTTTAGTTCTATTTTGGTAGAAGTATAAAAATAGATTAAAACCATGAATCCTAGGGCATTTTGCATCCCTGACCAGGAATTAATGGTCTTTGAAGATATTTTCATTTGTTGAAATGGCATTGAACGACCCTAGAATTTTTTTTAACCAATCTTCAACATGCTTGTTTGGCTTTCTAACCCTTGACTTTTTCTTAGTTTTTACAACACCCTTCTTACTTTATCCTTGAGGTATGACCTCTACAACATCATCACACTCATCTTTGACCTCTACTTCTTCTACAAGAACCTCCTCAACTTCTTTGTCAACCATTTTTCTGCAAATTATATTTTGAACTCTTGCAATAGTAATGCAAAAATCACAAGGCTATGGATATTTAGAGATTTTTTTAGAACAAGAACACAAATTCTTTGAAATGGCAATATTCTGAATGTTTAATCAAATATTTATGGTTTAATTGTACAATCTACCTGCATTTTAATACATTCTATGTGCATGAGTTTTAATGTGACCTTCGTAGGCTGACAGAAAGGAATACCAATCGTGAAATTTGATCTTGATGTACTTTTTAGCATTTTATTTTACTTGGCCATGGTGAATTTATCCTTTTTGCTAAACTGGCATGACACCTCAACCACTCCCTTTTCAAATTTTGGTCTTCTATTTATATTCTTAGTCAAAACCTCTTAATCTTCATAACCCTGGAAACACACTTAGCAAGCCTTTATGTCTGTATGGTGACACTTCAGAATACTACAAATGTAGAAGTGTTAGGGTTTCTTTAGCACTGCATTCAAAATTATTTCATGTTCTTATGCATCCCCTTTCACTATAGAATCTCAAGCCTCCTCAACAAGTACCTATGTTCTTACACTTCAAACCTTTCCCATATGAGTGTAAAGCCTTTGCTACAATCTTCACTTTGCCCTTTACACTGATATGCACACATATCACCAAAACCTTAAAAAAAAGTTCTTTACACCACTACACTCACTTCATTACTCAGGACATCATAACACTTTACATATTCACCCTCTGATCATATTCTTAAGGCTTTACCCACGGCATCATAATATCTCTTATCTTTCCTTTATTTCTCATTTACGCCTGGACAAGTTACCTTAACCTCGTAACATAGAAAAGCCTTTACAAATGACATCCTATTCTTACATTTCTCCTTTCTCGTAGCCGCATAAAGCCTTCTTTTCATTCCTTTGTCTATTCTTTTACAATTATATGCTTTAGACTTAGCTCATAACCATGGAGAAAGGAATGAAATAGCTCTTCGTTCGTATGGTGACTATGCAATTGTAAAGGTGTAATGAGAAATTTCACTTTTCACTTATCAACAACCTAGATTGAATCTCAGAAAAATATAAAAGAACATCACCGTTGATTTTAGGCACATGCAAAATGAAGAACTTGAGTCATCTGCATATAGGTTGGGCCCATCTGACATGTATGCCATGTCACCATTTGATTTGTTCTCATCAAGGCCCATTTGACAACTCAACAGATCCCACTTAGCATGATCACCATTATAACATGGCTTTATCCTTGTTTACAAATCCAAGAAATTAAGGCACATAATTAAAATTGAACTTCACCTTCATTCTTACAAGTTTCTTTTACACGTAAAACCATAAGACACTTTAAGCCTTCTCATAAACCATCCTTTACACCATGCCAGGATATTATGCCTTTACACCATTCAATAGAACATAGTTGTGTAGATCAAACCACAATACTTTTCCACCCCTCCGCTCAATAGATTACTCATATTCCTATACAATGATTTGACACATCTCCTTTAAAAATTTTTATGCTCATATTCTTAACACTTTAACATATGACCGGAAATAACCTTTCAAACTCCTTTCATTCACCCACTCAACTTATCACTGTAAAGTCATAAGACCACTTTCAAAGCATAAAATACCTCTACGCCTCTTTGCCTAGGAATCAAATGTATGATCGAGGAACATCAGAATGAACTATTCCACTACTACGTAGATCATAAGCATATCCCCTTAAAACATGAACTCCTTTACACCTTTATGTTGCTTGGTGAAACATGACCATGAAAACATGAGCAAGAAGGTACTTGAATCTTATGGGAAACCCTACACTGTAAGACTATAAAGGGAAGCACTTTACAAACCCTTTTGAAAATTTGAAAAAAACCTTGGGTTTTTACACAATTAGGGCATTTCAATGACTATGTTGATGACAAACCTTGAGAATTTATTAGAATTCAAACAACACATGAACCAAAGCATGACTAGGGTAACCTAAAAATTTGAAAAAAATATAAGGAATGAAACCCTAATCTGCATGATACAATGACTTAAATGATTTTTCACCAAAATTTTACAATTTCTCTACACTATCAAAAATTAGACCAACAGTCCCTTCTCTATTAATTTAAAATATCAAAGTTACATATTTGAAAAAAGATGGGAGTATACAAGATCACCTAGTGAGAGTCTATTTTAAATTTGAGCAAATTTTAGTAAATTGAATAGTGAAATATCTCTACCTATATGAAAACTCATATATTTTGTGAAGAATGAAAATAGATTTTATAAGAGTAAATTCATTGGACATCTGAATAAGATACATTTTGAGGGTAAAAACATTACACTTGATATGCTACTCCACACATGGAGAGGGGAGAGGATGTTATTCCTCTCTCACTAGGATATATCACAACCAAAATATATATCAAAACCAAAGAGTCTAAGGAATTATTAGAACCAAAGAGTCTACATCCTTAAGAGTTCACATATGAAAGAAATCACATATGCCTGACTAGGTACTTTCTATCCAAGGATGATAATAGTTCGAAACTTAGTATTCCCTAGGGAGAAAGCAACAAATTAACCATCTCCTTCTTATTACTTCTTCAAATACTTCCATGTTAGTTTAGGTAGCTTGGAAAATTGATCATCCTTATGTGATTAATTAGCAAATATTTGTTAATTAATTGACCCCTTCTAAAGCAACTAGTAACCTATTGGTTAGGTTATTATCAAGAAGTGAGGAACACAAGTTGTATAAGCATCTGTAATCATAGAAAATGGTATTATAGTGTTAGCAAGAGCGTAGTAATAGTGTTGGGGATAGTAGTGGAGAATATCAATGGGAGAAATTAAGAGGTTGTCTGAATTATGCTAGTGAGAGAAAAGGAATTTTGTTTCTCTTGATTTTCTAAAGTTCACATATTTTCCATTTGGAAAACTAGTTTTCCCTTAGGGGTTTTTCTAAGGATGATTTGCCCAAAAAAATTGTGTTCTTCGTGTTATGAATTTATTTTCATATTTTATTGGTGAAGTTGAAATTGTGTTATCTTTTGATATTAGCTATGAATTTGTTTCCAATAGTTTAATAATTGTTTATGATAGGAGATCAATAATCAATCGCTACAATAGTGTTAATTTTCACATGGTATGACTGAATTGTTGAGGATAGAAGAGTTTTTCGCTAGCAAATAAATTATGGGTTTATATAACCTACTGTGATCTCTTCAGATTTATTATTGCTTCAATCCCTTGAGATGACTTCAGCTAGTTTGAGAGATTAGGATGGATTGGATGATACATTAAATTTTGGTGTCTGGAAGGCCATAATTTCTTTATTGTTGGAAGAGAATGGTATCAAGGATTATGTTACTAGTGTTGTACCCATACCAATAGATATGACACAACTTCCAACATATAAGAAGGATAATGTCAAGGTAAGGAGGATTATCCTTAATGTTGTCAAGGATCATATTGTTCCACATCTCTCAGAGCTAGACACAATGAAGAAGATGTGGGATGCCATTTTGGATCTATATCCAAATGCTACCACCAATAGGAAGATGATTCATAGAGAGAAGTTGAAGAATACCTAGATGAACTAGGGAGAAGATGTTACAAGTTACCTCACTAGGCTTAGACTTATCAAGGATGAGTTAGCAGCTATTGGAGATAGTTCTATTGATGAAGATCTAGTAAGAATAGCCCTAAATCAGTTTTCTAAGTAATGGAATGTCTTTGTTCAAGTTGTCCATGGACAAGATACTTTATCAAGTTGAGATTGACTATGGACTGATTTCACTCAGGAGGAGTTTAGACTAAGTTTTGTCAATGGGGCCAATAAGAGCCAAAAAAGTGAGATAGAGTATGAACATTTCCATAGCGAGGAAAGGGAAAGCAAAGAAGGGGTCTAGAAGAGGATCTAATTCACAAAGTGAGAAGAAGAAGAAAGACCATTCTAAGTTAAAGTAATTTGGATGTTACGAGTATAGTAACTATGTTATTGATTTCCTAGAAAGGAAGAAGGAAAATAAGCAAGTGGCAACTTCAGCAAGTGTAGAAGAACTCTCCAATAGAAAGGAAGATGAGTTTGCACTAATAGCTTGTATGGTGAGCTAAAAATCATAGACTATCTGATATATAGATAGTGGGGTGTCATTTCATATGAGAGGAGTTAGAGATTACTTTTGAAGTTATAAGGATGAGAACACCAATATCCAGACTTCTATGGGACATTTATCCAAACTAAACCTAATTGGAAAAGGGACTATTTAGTTTCAAAGGGAGAATGAAAAAATAATTCCAATTCATGATATACTACATGTATCAAGCTTAGGTGTGAATTTGATTTTTGTATTTTTTCTCTAAGATAGGGGGTATAATGTACTCTTTAGAGGGTCAAATGTCTTGATTAAGCACAAGGACTGGAAATTACCCATAACTATTTGATTTAGGAGTGGTTGCCTTTATATGTTGCAATTTGATACTCCTAAAGCACTCATGAGTAGCTATAATCTTAGAGATCTTAGAGAGCTATCACATAGGAGGATGGGCCCTATTCATCATGGAGCACTCAAATTTCTTCGTGAGATGGTGAAAAGTCTTCCAGAGGTGAGCACATTGTTGGAATATAGATGGAGTAATTGAGAGGGGGTTTAATTAGTTACCACAAAAAAAAATCCACAAATCTCTTAGATGTCTAATAAAAATGTTTACTACTGTCACTTGGTAAACATACTTAAAATGTTGTAACTCGATAAATGTAGTGTATGTTAACTTTAATAGATCTTAAACATTCATAGTGATTAATATGCAAGCATAAAAGAAATAACATTAACACATGAGACACAAGATTTAACATGGAAACCCAATATGGGAAAAACCACCAAGTAACTAGCTATTCATTTTCACTCTTCTGAAGTGAGTCCTATTAGGAGCCAATCTGGTTAAAGGTTACAAAACACATTGTTAGGTGTGACCTTGTTAGAGGATTTAATCACCCTATTAGGAGTGACCTTGCAAGAGATATTTAGAACAATTGAATGGAACTGTCACCTTGTTAGAGGATATACAACTCACTATTAAACCAACTTTGCTAAGATATTTTGGAATCACTACTACAATGGTAAGAAAGTATTAATGAAATGACCTAAATGAGATGCAACTAAATTTTTTGATTACAGATATCTATTCTTCTTCACGCTAGATCCTTCCTAATCAAATATAACTTTGCTGCTCCTCAAGGATATTTGACCATCCTTCAAATTTTCTCACACTTTACTCTTCAAAAAATCAATATACTTGCATACTCAATCATACTCTTTAGAATCTCAACTTTGCCTTTCGTATATACCATTCAAGTTATAAAATTGGTCCAATTACAACTTATAGTTACCAATAATCATTACCATAGTTGGGTAGAATCAATACTTGAAATAATTAAACTTCACTTCTAAAATCAACAAAATCCTTCATTGGTTGATCCTGCTCGGTAAACGCTAACCTTGAAAAGATTTCATTTTTTGACCAATAGAAGCTTGGTTAATACTACAAATTTGCATAATCCATTGAAAACTAAGTGAACTCGGTAAGCACTAACTTTCCTTCATTAACCATGAGAGCTTAGTTAACACTACGTTCTACCATAATTTCTTTCAATGCCTGAGTGAGCTCACCAGACACTATCTATGCAAAGTAATTTTCAAGAATGCTCAGTAGACACAAAAAATTGCATATTGACCAACTGAGCTTGGTAAGCATTGTCTACCAACTGATATGAAATTTGTATAACATCAAAGAAAACACACAATTAGACAATTGTATCCAACAATCTCCCTCTTTGAAATTGATGGAAACACAACATGTCATAGCACAATAAAATTTGAAAACAAGACTTCTCTGATAGAAAGTTTCTCCCTCTTAGATTTTATGCCACAGACTTCTCTAATGCAATAATCTCCCTCTTTGAAGGAATTTCATAGCTTCTTTTCCAAATAGTAAACTCTCCCTCAAACAAATTTTGGAAAGCTTTGATACTCTACCTCTTTGACAATGCATGC
Organism: Cupressus sempervirens; assembly: GCA_028749045.1. Lineage (NCBI taxonomy): Eukaryota > Viridiplantae > Streptophyta > Pinopsida > Cupressales > Cupressaceae > Cupressus > Cupressus sempervirens. Next base: position 159,611,488 of record CM053793.1, on the reverse strand, counting down.
CAAAGACAACACATACCAAATGAGTAACAATGTACCTTGAGTACTAATTCATATGTAATGTTCCCTTGAGTATGCTGCATCAACTGATAGATCTTCAACTTGGTTTCTGTTGATGGATCACTAAAACTTTATTTTAGTGAGCTTCAGATAGGGGAATGACCCCTAACTTATCTCTTAGATACAAGAATGCATCCTTAGGTAATGGCTTAGTAAATATGTCTGCAATTTGTTCTTTTGTATGGACATATTCCAATCCGATTTCCTTATCCTAAACCAATTCTCTTACAAAGTGATATTTTATAGCAATGTGCTTAGTTTTGGAATGCATCACTGGATTCTTTGATATGTTAGTTGCACTTCCATTAACACAAAACATGACAACTAGTTCTTTGATCTCAATATTCATGCCTTCCAACAACTATTTAAACCAAAAAATATTAGAACAATTCACTATTGCTGCAACATAGTATACTTTTGTTGTGGATTGGGATGGGCAATTTTTCTTTTTGCTTTCCAAGATTCCACCCTTTTTTCAAGAAAGAATACTACACCACTTGTAATCTTTCTGTCATCAATGTTTCCTACCCAATCAGCATCAGCAAACACTTTTAAGTCCTCCAAATTTATACCATTAGCCATAATTTTCAATACCTTTCAAGTATCTCAAGATTCTTTTGATTGCCATCATATGATTTTCTCTAGGTTTTGCTAAGAATCTTGCCACTATACCAACTGCAAGAGCAATATCAGGCCTTGTATGAGCTACATACTATAATTTTCCAGTAATTGATTTGTATAAGGTCTGATCTACCTCTTTTGAATCATCATCTTTGGTAATCTTTAATCCAGTACACATGGGGGTTTCAACTAGTTTTGAATCTTCCATACTAAACTTCTTGAGTATCTCCTTGATATACTTAGACTGAGTGATGTAGATACCATTCTTGCTCTACTGAATCTGAAGACCAACAAAGAATTTGATCTCACCAAACATGGACATTTCAAATTCTTTGTTCATTTTCTCTAAAAATTCTTTCCATAGATCATCATTCCCTGTAAACAAAGTGTCCTCCACAAATATTTCTGCCAAAAAAATATTGTTATCTGGTCCTTCATTGATGTACAAACTACTATTATCATTAGTTCTCTAGAAACCAATCTGAATAAGGTAGTTATGTAATCTCTCATGCCATGCTCTAGGAGCTTTTTTTAGACCATACAATTCTTTGTGTAATTTTTAGCCCATGTGCTTTTTGTCTAGATCAACAAAACACTCATATTGTTCAATGTAGACTTCTTCATCAAGAATACCATTGAGAAATGCACATTTAACATGCATCTGATATACCTTAAATCCTTTATGTGTAGCATATGCAAGTAAGGTCTTGACACCTTCCAATCTTGCAATAGGAGCAAAAGTATTACCATAATCAATTCCTTCTTCTTGAGAGTAGCCGTGACATACCAATCTAGTTTTGTTTCTTAATACCTTACCATCTTCATTCAACTTGTTCCTAAATACTCACTTTATTCCAATCACATTTTTATCTTTAGGCCTAGGTACAAGAGTCTAGGTTTTTTTTTCTCTCTATTTTCTCTATCTCTTCATTCATAGCCTCAATCAAATTTTCATTTTTCAATTGATCTTTGACATTTCTAGGTTCAAAATTAGCAAGTAAAAAAGTATGTTTTAGCTTACTTCTTGTCATAGTACCTTTTGATTTATCTCCAATAATCCAATCTGGTGTATGATGCCTCATGATATACTTGGCCAATATAGGTTCCTTGCCTCTCGAATGAATTGCATTGTCATCCTCTTGAACTTAAGCTTCAGGTTTTCACTGTTCAGACTTGGTAGGCATTGGCTTCATAGCTTCAGAATGTGACTCAAGTCCTTGTGACTCGATTTGAACTTCTTGCAACTTGGTGACTAAGGAAGACTCAGGAGTAGAAGTCTCCCGATTGACAAATGTGTCTAGCAATGTATTAGGTTCAATATAAAAAATCTCCTATAATCCTCTGGTTCTTTCTCTACTCTTGCCAAATATCATTTGGATTTCTCAAATACTTCTGACTTCTCTCTTAGATAAATAACAATCATCATTCTAATGTAGTCATCAACAAAAAGAATGAAGAATTTTCGTCCACTATAGCTCTCAATTCTAATAGGTCCACATAAATTAGTATACACAATTTTCAAAATATCTATAGACTAATAAGTTTTGCTTTTAAAACTAGTCTTTCTCATTTAACCTATCTGGCAATTCCTGCGTATACCAACATTAGGTTTCTTCAAACTAGGAATGCCTCTTACTTTCCTAAATTTTCTTGTCTTCACCATGTTATCAAAATTTACATGAAATAACCTTTTGTGCCATAACAAACTTTCTTCAACTTGAGCAATAAAACATGAGCACTCACCTAGATCAATGTTAAAAAAGTTATCTTTTATTTTTTTCCTAATCCAATCAATTTTCCTTTGTCATCCAGAAGTCTTGCCTTGCTATGCATGAGGTCCACGTTGAACCCAATATTGATTAGCTGTGCCATATTCAAAAAATTATGTTTTAGTCCTTCAACCCAATAGGCATTACCGCATACAAGTTCTTTGATTAATGAGATTCATCCTCTTCCTTTTATGCAACAAGGTCCATTTTTTCCAAACCTTACTTTGCCACCATCATAGTCTTCAAAGTGATCAAACTTTGTTTTCTTACTAGTCATATGATGTGAACATGCATTGTCTATGATTCATGTATCATTTTCACTCGCATGAGAGATAAGTGCCATCTTATCTTCTTCATTATCATCAAATACATCTTTCATAGAAATGCAAACTATTTCATCTTAACTATTATTAGAATCCTTAGCAATAAAACATGTTTTATTCCCTTTTTCCTTGAATGATTTGAAATCCTTCTTGCCATTGCACTTGTGACCTTTCTTCTCATCTTTACTTGCTTTGTTTGGGAACCTAGCTACAATATGACCAATTTGTTCACATGAAAAATAGATTAGGGGAACTTTAACTTTATATTTTCCTCTACCTTTAGAATATTTCCTTGCAAGTCGAGCTTTGAAAACTTCAAGATCACTGTTAGAAATTTTCTTTGATTCTTCTTCACTTTCTAACTAAGTGTCATTTATTTTCTTTCCTTTTTCTTTAAGTGAAAGCTTGGCCTCAAATGTAGATTCAATATTCTTGTAAGCTGGAACATAATTGTCATAGTTATCTAGCTCAAAGGCTATCAATCTTCCTATCAGGGTATCCTAATTTATCTTATGATTTGTTTCACACCTTCTTTCTTGAATTATAGATACACTAATTGCATAAATGGGAAGCAATATTCCAAGAACTTTTCTTACAACTATTTCTTCCTTGATCTCTCCTCCAAAAGCTTTGATTGCATTGACACTTGCTTTGATCCTTTCAACATATTTGGCAATGTTTTCATCCTTACTCATTCTCATCTAATGAAATTGTCCTCTAAGGCTTTCTACTTTGGCTCTCCTCACATTGTCATCACCACCGTAGATATCTTCAAGCTTGTTCCATATTTCAAAGGCAATTTTGTAGTCCTGTATATTATCAAATTCTTCATGGCTTAGAATAGATGCAATTTCTATCATCATGGTGTTATAAGTCTTTTTCTCAACAATGTCATTAATAGATAATGTATCAAATGGAGTTGTGTGTTCTTCATCAAGGTATTTCAATCTTAAATCAGCAATGGAAGCCAGATGAAGTTTCATGAGACCCTACCATGCTAGATAGTTATCGAGCTATTAAGCCTTAGAATTTCTCTCTTGTAAGATATCCTGATCTTTAGCTGAGGTCCTTGAAACCCTTCCTACAAGCACCAAAATCTCTAATACCAATTGTTTGAAATATAGATGGAGTAACTGAGAGAGGCAGTGAATCAGTTACCATCAAAAAAATTCACAAATCCCTTATATGTCTAATAAAATTATTTACTACTATCACTCAGTAAATATACTTAAAATGTTGTGACTCAATAAATGCAATGCATGATAACTTTAATAGATCTTAAACATTCATAGTGAATGACATGCAAGCATAAAAGAAATAACATGAACACATGAGACACTTGATTTAACATGGAAACCCAATATGGAAAAAATGATGAAGTAGCTAGCTACTAATTTTCACTCTTATGAAGTGAGCCCTGTTAGGAGCCAACTTGGTTAAAGGTTACAAAATACACTATTAGGTGTGACCTTGTTAGAGAATTTAATCATCCTTTTAGGAGTGGCCTTGCAAAAGGTCTTTAGAAAAATTCAATGGAACTATCACCTTGTTAGAGGATTTATAGCTGGCTATTAAACTAACTCTGCGAAGAGATTTTGAAATCATTGCAACAATGGTAAGAAAGTAACAATGAAATGACCTGAATGAGATGCAACTAAATTTTCTGATTATAGATCTCTTTTCTACTTCACGCTAGATCCTTCCTGATCAAATATAACTTTTTTGCTCCTTAAGAATATCTAACCATCCTTCAAATTCACTCATACTTTCCTCTTCAAACAATCAATACACTTGCATACTCACTCATACTCTTTAGAATCTCAACTTAACCTTTCATATATACCATTCAGATTATCAAGTCATCCCAATTACAACTTAATATTACCAATAATCATTACCATGGTCAGCTATAATCAATAATTGAAATAATTAATTTTTATTTCTCAAATCAACAAAATCCTTCATTGGCTGACCCTACTCGGTAAACACCGATCTTGAAAAGATTTCTTTTGTTAACCAACAGAAGCTTGGTTAACACTACAAACTTGAAAAATCTTTTGGAAACTGAGTGAACTTAGTAAACACTAACTTTCCTTCATTAACCATGAGAGATCGGTTAACACTACTTTCTGCCACAATTTCTTTCGACACATGAGTGAGCTTGGTAGACATTGTCTATGAAAAGTAATTTCCAAGAATGTTTGGTAGACAGAAAAAATTGCCTTGCTGACCAACTGAGCTTGGTAAGCACTATTTTAGACAATTGTATCCAACACACATAGCATGATGATGTATGGAAAGGATGTGTGTTAGGATAGTTTTTGAAAGCATCTTTTCCAAATAGTGACACTAGATCTGAAAGTGTTCTTGATCTAGTACATTCAAATGTATGTGGATAGATGTCAAAAAACTCTCTTAGAGGATATGAGTACTATATTGTTATTGATAATTTCTCTAGAAAGAAGTAGATATACTTCTTGAAGACTAAGGATGAGGTTTCCAGTCGGTTCCAAGAGTTCAAGGCTCTAGTGGAGAACTTGACAGGAAAGAAGATAAAGGCTTTTCAGTCAAACAATGGAGGTGAGTACAAAGGAAATAATTTCTAGGAGTTATAAACTAGGGAAGGAATCAAGAAAGAGTGGAATGTTCCTTATAATCTATAGTAGAATGGAGTTATTGAGAGAAAGAACTATTCTATATTGGAGGCAGCAAGAGCTATGCTACATGACTAGGATATGCCTTGCTACTTATAGGCAGAATCATGTAGTAAAACAATCTACATTCATAATAGGGTTCCACACAGGGTACTAGGGAGGAAGATTTCATAGGAAAGAAGCCTGATGTTAGCCATTTTAGAATATTTGAGAGTTTGGAATATTTTCATATTCCAGGTGATACACATACCAAGTTAGATCAAGCTACAAAGAGGGGGTAATTTATTGGATATAGTGAAACCTCAAAGGCATATAGGATTTTTATTCCCAAGAATAGAAGAATTATTGTCAAACATGATATTAAGTTCATGGAGCAAAACGCATTTAGAAGGTGTAGAAATTTACCAATAGATGATCAAAGTGAGCAGCTAATAGAAGCTCCAAGGCCTAGTCAAGGACAACAACTCACAATTATAGTTACTTGTACAAGTGTAGGTTTAGGTGGTGAAGATTCACAAAGGATGGAGAAATAGGTACAACAAGAAATGAATGTAGAAGACTTAGAGGTTGATATTTCATCCTCTATAGTTGGCACAAAAAATTAAGAGGTTCAAGAGGCTCTAAGGGATACCTAGGAGTTTGTGGGAGCTCTTAGGAAGAGTACTAGAAAGTGGAGACAACCAGCCAAGTTCAATGACTATGTGACATTAGTTAGTAGTTGGTAGATAGTGAGCCTTCTAGTTCTCAGGAGGCTATAGAGCATTAGGTATGGCGAGATGGTATGGTTGAGGAGTATTCCTCAATAATGCAGAATGATGTGTGGGAGGTAGTTCTTGGACCAATAGATAGGGATGTTGTTGGATCTCGTTGGATCTATCAGATAAAGTATGGTGCCGATGGTAGCATCGAGAAATATAAGAAAAGATTTTTGGCCAAGGGGTTTTCTTAGGAGGGAATAGAATGTGAGGAGACATTTTCTCTAGTGGCAAGGTATACTTCTATACTAGTTGTGATCTCATTTGCAGCACAGATGGGATGTACATCCATCAAATAGATGTCAAGACAACATTCCTTAATGGTGAGTTAAAGAAAAAAGAGACTCATGTGTGCAAATTGAAGAGAGCATTGTACGGAGTCGAGCAGGCTCCTAGAGTGTGTTATGAGAACATTGACTCATATTTTTAGAAAATGGACTTTGAGAAGAGTGAATCGGATGCTAATCTCTACTACTTGGTGGTTGGTAGTTAGATTCCCATTCTTTTTCTTTATGTGGACAACTTGTTTCTTACAAGTTCACTATGTCCCATAGAAGACTACAAGAGGGACTTTGTAGAACAGTTTGAGATGAAGGATTTATAACTTATGCACTTTTTTCTAGGCATGGAAGTATAGCAGACAGATGGAGAGATTTTCCTTGGTCAAGGAAAATATTGCATTAATTTCTTGATGAGATTGGGGATGGAGGATTGCAAAGCCATGTCTACACCCATGATCATGAATTGGAGGAAGGTAGATACATCCAAGGAGAATGATATAGATCACACCTCATATAGATAGTTGATTGGTTTGCTTAATGTACTTTAACACTAGACCAAACATAGCATTTTTAGTAAACTCTCTTCGTCAGTTCATGGTTGGACCAAAGAGAATGCATTGGATAACAACCAAGTATATAATGTGTTACTTGAATGGTATAGTTGAGTATGACATCATATATTTTTGAGGTGAAGGTATCAAGTTGTTAGGCTATATTGATGCAGATTGGGTAGGAAGCACAATAGAAAAAATGAGCACTTCAGGGTGTTGCTTTAGTTTGGGATCAAGAATTGTATCTTGGTTGAATAGGAAGCAAAAATCTATGGCTCTAAGTTTAGCAGAAGTAGAATGCATAGCAGCTAGCATGGTGACATGTGAAGCTATATGGATTCAAAAATTGTTAGTAGCCTTTTTTTTTCAAAAGGTTGAGACTACTATGTTACACTATGATAATGAGAGTTGCATCAAGTTGTCTGAGAATTTAGTGTTTCATAATAAGTATAAACATATAGACATAAGGTATCATTTCATTAGAGATTGTGTACAATGGGGGGTTGTTCAACTATAATACATACCTATAGAAGAGTAGGTAGCAAACATTCTTACCAAGGCATTGGGGAAGGCTAAATTCATCTTCTTCAAAGATAAGTTAGGTGTCATGCAAAACAACTTTCTCAGTAAGAGGGGGTGTTAGTTTAGGTAGGTTGGACAACTATTTGTCCTTATGTGATTAATTAGAAAATATTTATTAATTAATTGACTCTTTGTAGAAGCACCTAGTAACCTATTTGTTAGGTTGTTTTAATCAAGAAGCAATTAAAAACTTCTTGGTTAGGTTGTTATAAAAAAGTAACTAGAAACTTCTTGGCTAGGTTGTCTTGATCAAGAAGCAACTAGAAACCTCTTAATTAGGTAGTAGAAAAGGGGGGTCAAGGGAGGCATTTGGACGACATAATAGAGGAACACAAGTTGTAGAAGCATTTGTAGTGATAGAAAATGGTTTTATACTATTAGCGAGAGCATAGTGGTAGCGTTGAGGATAGCAATAGGGAATATCAGTAGGAGAAACTAGAAGGTTGTCTCAATTTTGCCATTGAGAGGCAAAAAAATTTGTATCTCTTAATTTGTTGAAGTTAATATATTTTCCATTACAAAATTGATTTTCCCTTAAAGGCTTTTCCGATGATTTGTTCAAAAATATTGTGTTCTTCGTGTTGTGAATTTCTTTCGATATTTTATTGGTGAAGTTACACTTGTTTATTTTTTAATATTAACTGTGAATTTGTTTTCAACAGTTTAATAATTAATAATCAGTAGTTGTAACAGTGTTAATTTTCACATTCCAATACTCTCTATTTTTATTTTTTATGTTCCTTTCCTTCGCTCTTAAGCCATATACTGCAAAGTCTTGAGAATAATTTCAGCAGCACCTGATCCTTTAATAAAGGATGACTAACCAGTTGTTTCAGTCATTACGCAAAAAATCATGAGTTAATTAGAAACGCATTGAAATTCAATAAACATTGTGCATGTATACAACTTTTTGGAAAGCCCATTCATGAACCATGCGAAAGACGTGACGAATTCTGTTCTGCATGAAAAATTCCGTTTAACGAAAAACGAATGAACTATCAGATATGTACATAACCATATCCATTTCTTCACGCGTCCTTTCTGAATCGATATCCTCCCAAATATAGCTTAAATTGGTTATGGCATTTCATTATACGAAATATGTTTCAAACTTTCGGTCTCAATTATTAATCATAAATAATGTGTAGTCCCTAGTTTGTGTGGGTGTTTGTTGAATATGGTAGAGAATACGAATGGAAGGGTTTACAACTTATATATTTATTTTAATTTATAACAATAATTACACATTTTACACTTTTAGTAATTTATTTTTAAAATTTGATATAAATGTTTCAAAATTTGTATATGTAAATATAAAATTAATATTTTATTTTAGAAAATTATAAATTTCATTAATTATGAATTTTATTAAATGATAATATTTCATTTTTACATAGCTTAAAATATATTTATATTTTGTGATTAAAAAATATTTTTATTTTTTATTTATAAAATATTTCTAATTGCTATAAAAAATTAGATAGCATCTTTAAGAAATTTTAGTTGTCAATTTGTTATCTTTATTTATATTGTGTAAATGTATAGTCTATCATTTGTTTCCCTTTATAGTGAGTAGCCTATATTGCATTCCTTAGATCCTACAACCATTAATAGATTTGAAAATCAAAACCTAATTATTCTTGATGGCCAAAACCATAGGTGCTTTAAGTCAAAGTTTACCAAATAGTCCACCTAATTATTTATTCATATTCTTAAGGAGTTATACTATCCATCCAAGCTTTCCTTTCAAGATAACCCCAAACGCTATTTAAGAATTATTCAAAAAAAAAAAAAAAATGACACAATCATCACAATCCCAATGTTTCAAGTTTGAAGAACTTTATATTTGTCATTAGATTGATCAATTTAATTTCTATTCATTAAATCATTCTTATATTTTCTATGGAAACATTATCAAAAAGAAACAAACTAAGTATCTAATTGGAACATAAACATTTATAATTGATTAAATACAATGACATTACGTTAAGAATTAGATACAAATAAATGAAAAATAATGTTTCTACCACCTTACATACAATTATACGTAGACCACTGTGTATTTGATCCTTAGGTTTGTACATTAAATGTTGATTATGGATCTTCTCCTTCCAATCTTTGATCTGATCTCCAATCTAATATATTTGTATTATTTCCTTCATTTCTTTTTTGAGTTTCTCTATCTTGTTCTCCTTCAAACTTTTCTTTTAGCATCCAACTTTTTCTTTTCTTGCACATACATACACACATACTAAAAATAGCATTTCGATCCTTCTTTTAATACACTCTAGAAAAAAAATTAAAATTAAAATCAATCATCCAAATGTCTCCTCTTTTTTTACTTAATCCTTCCATTTTTTATGATTAGTTGATCACATTTGTAAAGGTATTAATGATCCATAAAATAATGCACTAAGTCGGCTAAAAGCAATTTACGTCAGTGTTTGTGATATTCTAAACAAATATGTCCAAAAAGGTTTGCTCAGCACATGAATACTCTAATGCTCGATCAAAAATAATATTCATGTTGTCCCTTGGCTTCTATCTGCTCGACAAAAACTACTTGTCATGAAATAACTCTAGCTAGCGCAACCTATATAGTATTATGATCAAATCAACATGAACTATATGACTTGTCATGAGCTAACTCTAGGTAGCTCAACCTATATAGTATTATGATCAACTCAACATGTATAGGACTTCTCACTGACCATAGACTTGCTCAACAATAATTAAAATTTTTCAATTGAAACATTATTCTCTCATTTGAGTCAATATCAATATCATTGACCTCTTCTAGTATTTGTACTATCTATGAAATAATTGGACCTTTCTCAATAAATTTTTTAATATAAAATGCATCAACAAAAATATCCTTGATCTCATGCAACACTTTATTTTTTTGTTGTTTCCTAATTAACTTTTGTTGTCTTGTCTTCCTTGACAATAGTTCTAGCATTGTTTTGATATGTTCTTAAGTTAAATTGTTAGTGTAATATTTTAGAAGCACTATTACTTTGCCAAGTATTACAAGCTTTCTAGGTGACCTTTCTTTCTTCATACATATCTTCTTCTTCTTGGACTCTAAGGTCTTTCTACTGAGTAATGCTAATTGTAGAGACTATGATACCCAATCTCTTAAGCTCTTATACACCACTATAATCAACACTTATTGAAACTAGCTCCTTTTGATTTCTAATAACCTATTGATTAGGTCTAACATCTTTCTAAGCTTCAGATTTTATAGAGGGTTCTACACTCAGTGTCTTGACTATTATGATGGAATAGTTTAGAATAATTGAGAGGTTGGTGCAAGGGCTGAATTAGTTATCCAAGGTCCAAAAATCCCAATTAAACTTTTCAGTTCTTAACAAAACTCATACATGCATCTTCTTATCATGTATTTGCATGCATCCTAGGTCAAAATCTATTTTCCAAAATGTAAACATGAAGCATAATAGAATCATTCACACATATGACACAAGGATTCTATGTGGAAACCAAATTTGGAAAAGACCACCAGTAACATGCTGCTAACTCTCACTCTTATGAAGTGATGACCTATGAAAGACCAACCTTATTAAGGGTTACAATAGACACTATTAAATGTGACCTGGTTAAAGGATTTCAATCACCCTATTAGGAGTGAGCCTTATTAGAGGACTTTGGGTCATTCCATTAAAATGTCACCCAATTAAAGGATTTACAAATGATTGTTAAGTCAACCTTAATCCAAAGAATTTTACCCTAAATTGATAAAATGATTAGAGAGTAATAGTAAGGCTTGATCTTATAACAAATTACACCTCACTTGTAGATTACAAAGCTCTATTTCAATCCTCCATTCTGCTTGGCTTAATTCACTTTAACTCTGATAGTTTGTTCACCCTTTAAGCATTCATCCCCTTAAGCCTTCTTTCTTTGTATGCCAATTATGGACTCTATAGTTTAGCCTCCATATGAAGCAATACCCAAGACTCCTTGTTTTCGTTGGGTTCTCACACATGCCAACTATTGGTTCATGCATTGTATACCCTTATAAAGAGACTTTAGATTTTTTCTGCTTAATCACAATCATCCATTCAAGGGTTAGGTCAGATTCATTGAACCACATTTTCACTTTTCTCCCTTTAGAAACTTCCTTCTAAATTCTTCTTGTATTCACCTCAAAATAGTTTACCTTGAATTTTGTGCCACCAAATCATTAAGCATATCTTCCACATGGTTCACGCGATCAAGGAAATTAACCTTGTCAGCTTAGATTTGATGAATTCACAATCCAATTCATAATGCTACCACACTATGTTGCTCAACATCAACTAGCAGTTTACTCAATACATACTAAAGTTTACTGATGCTCGACATCAAATAGAATTTCTTGAGACAACTCCTAAAAGTAAAAAACACATTTCTACCATGCTCATAAAAAACATTCAATTGTATAAAGCCAATCAAACACTCGGAAGGAACCAATTGTTAAGGAAATGATCTATCTGATCCTATAGAATAGCTTCTTAGTTTCAGTAAGCCTATTTAAAACATGGTCACCAGGAAACTTGGGTTCACAATAGCCTTGTCTCAAATTTTCTTACAACTTTTAGTTGAAGCTAAAATAACTATACACAGTAAATTGTTATTTCTAAAAAAGTAAATTTGGAATAGAAATATGTACTTAAATTTCATCTATTTGGATGGAATAACAAAGGCCCATGTTTGGAGTAAAATTGGCATACATATTCCTATTCCTAATTTCCATTGGATGCATCCAAATAGAAAATTTAAAATTTAAAAAAAATAATCAACTCCACTCTAATTCTACTTCTAATTCTTAATAAAAAGATATTATTTGTTAATTTAAACTAGTTTCTAATGATTAAATGTTTATATTCCTTTCTTACAATATGGATAATTTAATAGAGTTTATATTAGAAATATCTAAGCATGATGTAGAATGATGGCTCCATATAAGATTGTTTTGACAATAAATACATAACCATTCTAAAATTATAAATAAATAATTTAATAGAATTTCCAATCATTTATATTTTTAAATATTTGAATAAATGAATTGGTAGCAGAATTGTTAAATAGAATCAATCTATACATTAAATTGTTGGCATTTTCTATTTCAATTCTTTTTTACTTATAATATTCATGTGAAATAAGAAAATACCTCATTTTCTACTAAAAATCTTCAACAAGAAATTAAAAGCACAAGTGGGTGGATGTGACCACAAATCGACTTCAAATATAAATAAATGAAAGATTTAGTAGAAAGACAAATCTTCTATTAGCACAAATCAATTAGGTACCTTTTTTTTTTACTGTAGATAATTAATAAATATATAAATCCCTTTGATTAAATTTTCAAATTGAAGTAGCTATAGATCAATATATAGTTTTAATTTTTTTTTATAATAAATAGTCTCTTCTCTATTAATTTAAAATATTAAGATTACATATTGAAGAAAAAAGATGCAAAGATACAAGATCACTCAACAAGAATATTTTTCAAATTAGAACAAATTTCAGCTAAATATCTTGGCCTATATAACAACTCATATTTTATGAAGAATGACAATCGATTTTATAAGGGTAAACTCATTGGAAATTCAAATAAGATACATTACAAGGGTAAACACATTATACCTGATACTCCATGCACTGAGAGGATGCTATTTCCTTTGATGTGTCATTAAATACATAAAGTATCTCTCAATAGGATATATCAGAACCAGAGGATTTATTAGAACTAAAGAGTCTAAGGAATTATGAGAACCAAAGAGTCTGCGTCCTTAAGAGTCCACATATGAAAGGAATCACATATGCCTGCCATACAAGGATGATAGTAGTTCAGAACTTAGTAATATTCCATCTGAAGAAACCAACAAATTAACCATCTCCTTATTATTTCTTTTTCCAATACTTCCAGTACCTTATTTTTCCCTTCGCTCTTCAGCCAATATATACTCAAAAATCTTGAGAATAATTTCATCAGCACCTTATCCTTTAATAAAGAATGACTAATTAGTAGTTTCAGTCATTACGCAAATAATCATGAGTTAATTAGAAACGCATAGAAATTCATTGTGTATGTATACAACTTTTTGTAAAGCCCATTCATGAACCATGCAACAGACGTGACGAATTCTGTTCTGCATGAAAAAATCCGTTTAACGAAAAACGAATGAACGGTCAGATATGTACATAACCATATCCATTTCTTCACGCGTCCTTTGTGAATCGATATCCTGTCAAATATAGCTTAAATTGGTTATGGCATTTCATTATACGAAATATGTTCAAATTTTTAGGTTTGATTTATTAATCATAAATAATTTATAGTCCCTAGTTTGTGTGGCTGTTTGCTGAATATGGTAGATAATACGAATGGAAGGGTTTACAAGTTATATATCCTTTTTAATTTATAACCATAATTACAAATTTTTATTGATATAAATGTTTTAAAATTTGTATATGTAAATTTAAAATTAATGTTTTGTTTTATACAAATATCAAATTTTATTGTATTCAATATGAATTTTATTAAATGATAAGATTTTATTTTTACATAGCTTATCAAATATTTATTATTTATGATAAAAAGATATTTTTATTGATTATTTTGTTTTGTTTATAAAATATTTCTAATTGTTATTAAAAATTAGATAGCATCTTAAAAAAATTTCAATAATCAATTTATCATTTTTATTTGTGAAGTGTAAATGCATAGTCTATCATTTGTTGCCCTTAACACTGAGTAGCCTATATTGCATTCCTCATATTCTATAACCATTAATAGATTTGAAAATCAAAACCTAATTATTCTTGAGGACCAAAACCATAGCTTCTTTAAGTCCAAGTTTACCAAATAGTCCACCAAATTATTTATTCATAATCTTAAGGAGTCATACTATCCATCTGAGCTTTCTTTTCAAGATAACGCCAAAGGCTATTTAAGAATTATTTGACATTTCTGACATAATCATCACAATCTCGACATTTCAAGTTTGAAGAACTTTATCTTTATCATTCGATTGATCAATTCAATTTCTATTCATCAAATCATTCTTATATTTTCTATGGAAACATTATAAAAATGAAACAAACTAAGTATCTAATTTGAACATAAACATTTATAATTGATTAAATGTGATGACATTACGCTAAGAATTAGATACATATAAATGAAAAATGATGTTTCTACCACCTTACATACAATTATACATAGACCATGTTTGTGATATCCTAAACAAATATGTCAAAAAAGGTTTACTCGACACATGAATGCTTTGACACTAACTTGGCTTCTATCTGCTTGAAAAAAGCTATATGACATGTCATGAACTAGCTCTATATTATTATGATCAACTCAACATGTATAGGACTACAGGGTGACCATAGACTTGCTCGACAATAATTACAAATTTTTGCTTCAATTAAAACATGAATAAGTCAAATATACACAACTTGGCCTTAGTAGGATTCCTTGGTCATAGTGATGATCGACCAACTCTTCCATAAGAATAACTAAATGTTTAACATTAATAGACAACATACCTTAGGGATTAACAATCTCCCCCTTTGACATTTGTAACAATTTTTTTTTTTCATGAATCAACATTACATCCAAAATTTAAAAAGAGTTCTCCCCCTTAGACTATCACTCAGTCTCCATTAAGACTTCAGTATATTCAACTTGTAATATATACACAACTTTTACATACTCTAACTTGAAAATAAGTTTGCACTAAAATTTTTTTCAAAGAATCATTCTTTGGATCATATCCATGTTCAGTTCTATTTCCCCCTTTAGTTTATTTACCCCTTATTTTTGTCACTCATGGTTGTTGGGGTGATGGGATCAAACCATACTTGTCCAAAAATGGTTTTTGAATATCTATAATCCTTGCCAATGCACTATCCCAACTCGATCTAATTGATTCAAAAGATTAAATTTTTATTTCTAGTTGAGAAGTTCGATCAATAAAACTATTAGCAATTGAAAGTTTTTGATAGTTTTTTATTGCTTCCTTTGTTGATTGAAGCTCCTTCTAAATGAACAATAAGTGATATGTCAACATTATTTGTATAGGAACAATATTATCTATTTTTCATCCATTATTAGTCATCAACTTAGCTATTCTAGCTTGTTGAAATAATAATATGTCAAAATAAAATAAACTTATAATTGCGTCAATGTTCAAAGAATGTAGTGTAGATTTTAAATCTATTTGTTTCCTATCTATATTATCTTAATTTTCTTTGGTAAAGAAATCAACATCACACAACATTTTATAGAAGGAAAAAATATTTGTGACAACTGCTTCAATATTATTTACAAGGTTTGTTAGATATACTTGCCTAATTGCAATATTTGTAAAAAATTTCACCGACACTTTCTATTCAAACTTCCTTGATGTCCATTGCATTAGCTTCTCACTTGAATCAATATCAGTATTATTGACCTTTTCCAATATTTTTTCTATCTAATAAATAACTTGAGCTTTCTCAATAAAATTTTCAATATCAAATGCATCAAAAAAAATATCCTTGATCTCATGCAACACTTGTTTTTCTTGTGGTTTCTTGAGTAACTCTTATTTTCTTTTCTTCCTTGGTAAAAGTTCTTGTATGGTTTTCATATATTCATAATTTGAATTGTCAATGTAATAGTTTAGAACCACTCTTACATTGCCAAGTGTCACTGCCTTCCTAGGCGACCTTCCTTTCTTCTTCAATATCTTCTTCTTCTTGGACTCTTGGGTGTTGCTACTTGGTAATGCTAACTATATAGAGTGTGGTGAGACTCATACTCAATCGCTTCAGCTCTTGTACACCACTAGAATCAACACTTACTAAAGCTATCTCCTTCTAAGTTGTAATAACATATTTTCTAGGTGTAATATACTTCTAAGATTTAGATTGTGTAAGAGGTTCTACACTTAGTGTTAGGGCTATTACTTTAGTAACCTTTATCTCCTTTGGCTCCTAACTCTTTCCCTAGGTTCTTACATCACTAGATGATAGTGTCTCATTTGTTCCCTCAATAAGAGGTCCTAAGACTTGTTTTTTTATCTCACCTAATCTACATTTCCCTACTTGGGCATTAAACACATTAGTATGACCCTCTATGGTCTAATCTTTCTAGGGAGGCTCACCATCATTTTTTTCTTCAACTTTCTACGCACTTTTCTTTTCATAATCTATAACAAGTGTCATTTTTTATAGTTGATAATTGTAATCAACAATAGCTATAGATGTTTTATTTGTAGTCATAGTTACCCATTGATCCATATTTGTCTTACCAATCTATGGATATTCTTTCACTTCCATAATAACTCTATTGGTGGTGTCCACCAAAATGTCTTTGATAGATTTGGAAACTTTCTCCTCTATTTGTGCCTCAGTAGACATTATATTTTTTGGCTCTTTGACAGTTATAGTCACATTTGAAAATGTAGCACCTTGTCAGTGGTTTCATCATCAATGATGATTGTCTCTACCTGATGTCATTTTTCTTGAGCCATTTTCTCTACAATTTCTACCAATTATTCAACATCATTGTAAATGTCTTCCATGTTGTCCAAATCTACTTCTTCACCTTCCTTGTATTCTTCTAGTGTTATTGGCCTTAGCCCAAAATCCTTCTTCCAAACATTTTTTCTTTCATGAATAACATCTTCAATTGTGTTTCTCAAAATTTAATATGTCTTTATCTTAAGCAAAAATTGTTAGAAATTCTTTAGAATAACTGAAAGGGGTGTGAATCAATTATTCAAGGTCTAGCATGTCTAATTAAAACTTTTTCGCTAAGTGTAGTGAGCCCATTCAACCATTCATTCATCCAAGTTTAAATATTTCTATTCAACAAGTTACTATAAATTAACATGCAACTATAACACATAAAAGATCAATAGATAACATAGTGATTTATGTGGAAACCCAATTTGGGAAAAACCACTAGTAACATGCTACTCAATTCTCACTCTTCTAAAGTGATACCCTGTGAAAGGCCTACCCTATTAAAAGCTACAACACACTATTAAATGTGACCTGGTTAAAGGATTTAACCACCTTGTTAGAAGTGGGCCAAGTTAGAGGACTTTAGAACATTCACTCGGAATGCCACCCTGTTAAAGGATTTACAAATGGCTATTAGGCCAACCTAAGTCCATAGGATTTTCCTTCTATCCTAACTGATACAATTGCTAGAGAGTAACAATTAGGGACTTTGACCTAATTATATAATACAACTCAACTTGTAGATCTCAGATCAGTTCTTAGCTCTTCACATTGCCTAGCCTTCAATCTCTGCAACTGTTGACAACTTGCCTTCCTTTGAAGCTTAGTCATCTTGAGTCTCCATGCTAAATGTACTAGTACAATCATCTCTTCTTGACCACTTGTAGAACCAGAGTCTCTATGCTCTATTCTTCCCTCTTCTAGACGTCTTCTCCTTGAAACCCTTTTAACCACTTCATAATAGAAGTCTTAGAGTTCCTTTTCCCACTTGATTCTTCCCTCCTTTGATTTAAATTTGTATGGATTAGGTAGGATTAATTGTCTCTAACTCATATTACGTTTCTTCTAGAAACATCATGAAGAATCCTCTTGAATTCACTCCAAAATGGTTTACATAGAATTCTATGCCACCAGCTCATCATCCTTATCACTAGTACATTTTGGGAAATATGTGACTATGTGACTAAAAATTTTAGTCACACCACTAAAAATTTTAGTCATGTGACTAAAACTAATCAAATTCCACTATTTTTTTGCAATTTACAATTATAGGTGACCAAACAAGAGACTAATTTGGTCACCAAGTAAAATCACAAAAGAAATGACTAAATAAGTGATTGGGTAATTAGTCACTATTAAAATTTAGTCATTTTTACTTCCTCTCTTCACTTTCTCTAAGGTTTATTTATTAATGAATTAGGTTGATTTTATTTTCTATAACTCATTCATGGCCCTTGGAGGCTTTGTTAAATGGCTTGGGAGATTTTATTTACCATTTTGGGCTCTCAATATTGTAAACTTATTTAGTTTTGCTCTAAGAGGAATATCAATAAATGGGTGGATTAATAATTTTTTGCTTGATTTAGTTCTCTTTTATTTATATTACTCATTTAGATTCTCAAACTTTTAATCTAATATTCATACTTAAAAGAATTAATAACTTATAACAAGTAGTTAAAAAGATAGTGAAAAAATATTGACAATTTATTACTAATTAAAAATGTATTTAACAACATGTAGAGATCATTTGATTATATAACTTTTGAATCAAGTTCATTGACCTATATTTCAAGATTATAGTTTTTGAGTTAATAGTACTTATTGGAAGGGTGCCATCATTCTCACATCATTATTGGATGGATTTATTCTCGTAAAATTGTATCTTATCACTACATCATGAAGCTAGAGATTTCTAACAAACTAATAAATAACATTAAGCAGAAAGGTCACGAGGAATGATATAGAACACTTATACAACTAGAAATTCTATGAGTAAGAGCTAAGGAAAATTGATGGAAAAAAAGTATTGGTTGATAATTAATTGTGTTTTTTTCTATTTATTTTTTCATTTATAAAATCACATTATTTTGTATGTATGTTTCTAGCTTATTTTTTCAAATCTATTTTTTTAATATATTAATAAACTAAAATATAAATTGAGATTAAAATAAATATTTAAATTAATTATAAATTATAATTGATAATTAAAACTATTACAATTATACTAAAATATATAATTATAATTATATAATTTATTCATTAATTAAAATTATTATTAAAAGAAACACACAATACTTCTAAAATGGTTAGAAAATCTATTACTTCCATTATAATAATAATTAAAAAATCAACACACTATTACATGTGCTAACTACATGGAAATTGGCACTTGTATTAGTTTTGTTCTAACAATTTTATTTTTTAAACAGTTCACAGAAATCAGTGGAACGATTCCCCAAGGCGAGAGCTGCACAGGCAGGAATGAGATGGCCCTCGACCTCCTCAGTTAAGGCAGCATTTCAATTTTCAATGCAAAGAAAAATGGCAAGATGGACCCCAGGGTTTAAGGATGTTCCATATTTCATGATTTATCCTCATTTTTTATATAACGCAGACATCCCAATAGGGCTCGTGAAAATTTCAGTTTAAAGGATTTAAGGTGGATTTACGAAATGCATCTTAGAAATAAGAGGATTTACACAAATATTCATAATAACTTTAAATATGAACTTTTTTGATCAAAGTAAGTAGAAGAGGAAGTACGAGACTTCTCATGGGCATTTTATGAGCTGGTGATGGCAACATGCCATCAATACAAACCCTTAGTTGGGCCTTTTTGTGAGAAATATAAAATAATTTAAAACTCACAAACTAAACCCTAAACCTAAAATTTTGCTTGGCACTTAAACCTACTCAGCACATGAAGGTGCTGAGTGCCAGTTTTGCTCGGTACTTGCTCGACACTTGAAGGTGCCGAGTGAAAGTCAACAGGTGCTGAGTGACAGGATGCTTGGCACTTGAAGGATGATCTAGTAGGTGCTAAGTTAGCTTGGAACACAAAGTAAAGCTTGGCAACAATAGATGATGAGTGAGCCTGGCTCCAACTGAGAAAGAGGATGGCGAGTGTTCTATTTCACACTGAATAAATATAACTTAAATAATATTTCAATGTAAATTCTTTCACCATTAAAACCAGAGAGCCAAAATGTTAAGCTTCAAAAAAGAAAAACTTGTCAAATGCAATGAATAGAAGAGGAAGATAGATTCAAGTATGCCTACTTGCTTTCTATTCAATCTTTCATTAAGCTATTACTAATTTGGGAGCATTTGGCTTCAACCAGAAAACCCTAAAACAATCGTAAACTGGTAATACTTCAAAAACTTTAAACCTGCAACTCTAATGGCTACATAAAATGGTGCGTAGAGCAATCACTACTTCAACAAGACAAGTTCAACAATAACAAACTTACAGAGAGAATAGGGGAAATACGTGCAACTGCAGGCACAAACTTCTTTTCTTCTTCCTTCTTCTATTGTGCTCTGCAACTACTGATCTATTGAATATGTTTGAACTCAATAAATGAATGAATAAATATTCATTTTGTCACATTCCCTTTTCCCCCTCTTTTTAGATTTCAAAATCTCACCTACTCATATTAATATTTCTGGCTGTTCTGCTAGTTATCAGATGGTAGGTGGGGGTTGGGCTCCAAGGGCAAGACAACCACCACATTAAATATTCCAACACTCCCCATTTGTCTTGAGCCAAACAAGCAAGGATCACTAATGATTCATATCAACTACACCAAGACACTCTCTTAGGTGTAAAAAAGTTCATATGCCTAATGGCTTTGTGAAAATGTCTACTAGTTGTTGTTCAGACTTACCAAAATTCATTTTCATATCCCCATTCTCCACCAACTCTCTGATGAAGTGATATCTTATTTCTATGTGTTTGCTTCTACCATGGAAGATTGGATTCTTGGACAATGCAATTGATGAGATGTTGTCACAATAAATTGTGGTTCCATCCTCTTTCCTTTCATTTAAATCTATCAAGATCCTCCTTAACCAAATAGCTTGACATGTTGCTGCATTTGCTACTATGTATGTTGTAGATTGAGCAACAATAGGTTGCTTCTTGGATGCCCATGAAATTACACCTAATCCCATATGAAACATATATCTAGAAGTGCTCTTCCTATCATCCATACTTCCAGCCCAATCACTATCAGTGTACCCAACCAACTTGAAATCATTATTTGCAGTATACAAAATTCCAAATCCCTTGGTACCTTTCACATACCTTAGGATCCTTTTTCCTACTTGCCAATGGGAATCCTTTGGTGTTTCCATAAATTTGGAAATCAAACTTACTGCATGCATTAGGTCTAGCCGAGTTGTAGTCAAATACATTAAACTTCCAACCATACTCTTGTATAGTATTGGATCCACTCTCTTGCTAGAGTCTTCTTTGCTCAACTTCAAACCTATTGTTGTTGGTGTGGGGGTTGCCTTACTATTCTACATTTTAAATCTCTCCAAGATCTGACTTGCATACTTTTCTTGAGAGATGAAGATGCTATCATGCATTTGTTTTACTTTTATGCCTAGAAAATATTTCAAGAGACCTAGGTCTATCGTTTTGAATTCATTTTTCATGGCCTCTTTGAACTCACCAATTAGAGCCATGTCATTTCTAGTAAAATTTAAGTCATCTACATACAAAAAACCAATCAATAAATTTGCATCTGTTGCCTTGATGTATAGACTAGGCTCACCATTGCTTTTGCTAAAGCCATTGCTCATTAAATATGAGTTAATTCTATTGTACCATGCTCGTGGAGCTTTCTTGAGCCCATAAAGAGCTCTCTTCAATCTATATACTTTGTTCTCTTCACCTACAACTTCATAACTAGGTGGCTGCTCCACATATACTTCTTCTTTCAATACACCATTTAGGAAGGCGGATTTCACATCTATTTGATATACCTTCCACTTCTGTTGGGCTACAATTGCTATGACAACATGCAGAGTTTCCATTCTTGCAACAGGGGCATTTTTCTCGTCATAGTCTCTTCCATACTACTATTTGTAGCCCTTGACTACCAGCCTTGCCTTATGCCTATCAATCTTGCCTTCAGCATTGCATTTGGTCTTGTAGATCCATTTCACTCCAATCACTTGCTTCTTGGGATGCAATTCAGTTAGCTACCATGTCTCATTCCTTTCTATAGCATCTATTTCCTCATCCATTACATTACACCATTTCTTCTCTTTAATAGCTTCTTCAAAATGTATTGGATCACCATAAGAAAATAATGCAAAATTAACACTCTCATCATAATTTTCATACCTTTCATCTTGGTAAATCTCCCTAAGATGTTTGGTCTTTCTTGGTAATAGGGAGGAGAGTGTGGGATCAGAATCTTCACTGTTGTTGCATTGTCGACTAGCTCGGTCTTCACTGGTACTCGACACTGACACTCGATCATGCCTAGAGGAACCTGGCAATGAATGAACCTATTTTCCTTTTCTTCTATTTTCTCCTTCTTGTTGTTGTTCATCAACATCCTCTTCATTCATAATTGGCACTTTACTTGAAGTTCTTGGTGACTCATCAGTTGGACCATATCAAGACTGATTTTCCAGAAATTCCACATCTCTTGAAAGAGTCATCTTGTTGTTTAATGGGTCATACAATCTGTATGCCTTTGATTCTGAGTTGTACCCTATGAAGATGCACTTCACACCTTTGTCATCCAATTTTTTCCTTTGCTCTTTAGGCACATGTGCATATGCAACACATCCAAACACTCTTAGGTGTTCAACTATCCATCTTCCTCATGACCATGCTTCCATTGGAATTCTATCACACACTACATTCATAGGACATCTATTAATTAGGTAAACTGCTATAGTCACAACCTCTCCCAAAAATTTAGTTGGGAGACTTTTCTCTTTCATCATGCTCATTGACATTTCAATAATGGTACTGTTCTTTCTTTCAGCCGCTCCATTCTGCTATGGTATGTAGCTAGCTATGAGTTCTTTCTTTATGCCATATTTTTTGCAAAAATTTACAAAAGAATTATAGGTATACTCCCCTCATCTATCTAATCTTAGGACCTTGATATAATGTTCACATTCTCTTTCTACCTTGGCTTTAAATTTTACAAATATATCAAATGCTTCAGATTTATTCCTTAAGAAATACGCCCATGTCCTTTGACTGAAATCATCAATAAATGTCATGAAATAAGTACTCCCCCCAATGAAAATAACTTGCATAGGACCGACTAGGTTAGTATGCACTAACTCTAATGGATATCTAGCCCTCCTAGAATTTCCAGAATTAAAGGGAAGCCTATGTTGCTTACCCAAAATACAAGCCTCACACTTGTCACAAGAATTTTCTACACGTGGCAAACCATCTACCATTCTTTTATTTGACAATAAATTTAAACCAGCATAGCCAAGATGACTATACCTAAGATGCCACAATTGTGAAGGGTCTTCAATCACACTCTTTAGAGCTGATTGTGTGTGAGGTGTAGGAGAAACTTGAGATGAGAAACATGTCTCTATCCTCAAGGGAAACATTTTGTTCTTTGTCATTTGAACTGTTGCAAGTAAGTTCTTACTCCCATCCTTTTCATGGATGACACACTTGTCATTCTCCATCAGCACCTTGTATCCATTTTGAATGAGTTGACCAATGCTCATAAAATTGTGCTTCATTCCAGGGGTGAAATACACATTTTGTATTTCCTTCTTCTCACCTTTCTTGGTGCAAACCATAATGGATCCTTTGCCCACAACTGGTAGGGTTTCATTATTACCCATTTTAATTTCTAATTTGAAACTCTTGTCAATCAATGAAAACAAGGTTTCATTACCACTCATGTGGTTGCTATATCCATTGTCGAGGTACCAAACCTTAGGGCTTCTTTCTTCACCAACATTACACATGATGAAGGTAGTGTTTTCACTTCCTATATTCACGTCAGCCACATTTTCTTGTCCTGACTGATCATTTTGCTTCTTCCAGCATTCACTTGCATAATGCCCATATTTATGATAGTAGTAGCATTCTAAATTACTCCTATTTGAGTTTTAGTTTTTCTTACCTCCTCCTGAAGTATTTTGTGAGCTACTTGCTCCATCTGCTCTTCCTAAGCTTTCTACTGGAGCATTTCTTTGTCCTCCATTTTTTCGGCCTCTACCTCTGTAGTTTCTGCCTGAGCCATTTCTTCCTCTCCCCCTTCCTCTTGGATTTGTCTGAGCCTTGAATTCTTTCTCTTGGGAAGATGAAGAACTAGATCTGTTGATCCTATGTTCATGAGTTTGAAGTGTACCCATCAACTCATCCATTGTCAAAACAATGAGGTCTTTTGCCTCTTCTATGGTCATGACCAAGTTGTCATATTTATGAGGTAAACTCCTCAATATCATTTTTACTATCCTCTTCTCTTGATAGTCTTCTCCATTTGAATTTTAGTTGATTAATAACATTTGAGGTCCTTGAACTAAAATCTACAATTGATTGATTTTCCTTCATCTGAAGGTTCTCAAACTCTTTCCTTATATTCTATAGCTTTACAGTGTGGACTTTATTAGTCCCCTTAAAGTTTGTCTCAAGGATATCCCAAGTTTCCTTTGCATAATTTTTTGCTGCAATCTTTGGGAATACTGTCGTTGTCATTGCTATTTCAACAAGACTTAATGCCTTTGCATATTTCCTTCTTGATTCTTTCAAATGAGTCTTCTGCGCATTTGTGAGAGCAACATACTAAGATGGGTCAGTCACATCATTGAATACATTAACCACAAATTCCCATAAATCATTTGCAACCATAATGGTCTTCATCTTCTTTGCCCATGTATCATAATTTTGTCCATTCAATCGTGATGGTTATTGCCATATCTTTCCTGAATCTCCTGCCATGATAAATATCTCAAGAAAAAAATGCCCTAACTCACTGAGGATGTGGGGCCTCAAGGCTCTAATACCATGTGAGAAATATAAAATAATTTAAAACTCACAAACTAAACCCTAAACCTAAAATTTTTCTTAGCACTTAAAACCTGCTTGGCACATGAGGGTGTTGAGTGCCAGTTTTGCTCGACAATTGAAGGTGCCAAGTGAAAGTCAATAGGTGTCGAGTGAAAAGATGCTTAGCACTTGAAGGAGGATGTAGTAGGTGCTGAGTTAGCTCGGCAATAATAGATGCTAAGTGAGCTCCACTCCAATTGAGAAAGAGGATGCCAAGTGTTCTATTTCACACTGAATAAATATAACTTAAATAATATTTCAACATGAATGCTTTCACCATTAAAACTAGAGAGCCAAAACATTGAGCTTCAAAAAACAAACTTGTCAAATGAAATGAATAGAAGAGGAAGATAGATTCGAGTATATCTACTTGCTTTCTATTACAAATCTGAGAGCATTCAACTTCAACCAAAAAACCCCAAAACAACCCTAAACTAGTAATACATCAAAAAATTTAAACCTACAACTCTAATGGCAGCATACAATGGTGCCTGGAGCAATCACCAGTTCAACAGGACAAGTTCAACAATAACAAACTTACAGAGAGAACAGGGGAAACACGTGCAACTGTAGGCACAAACTTCTTTTCTTCTTCCTTCTTCTGCTCTGCTCTACAACTACTAATCTACTGAATATGTTTGAACTCGATGAATGAATGAATAAACATTCCTTTTGTCACATTCCATTTCCCCCTCTTTTCAAATTTCAAAATCTCACCTACCCATATTAATATTTATGGCTGTTCTGCTAGTCATCAAATGGTAGGTGGGCATTTGGCTACAAGGGCAAGACAACCACCACATTAAATATTCCAACACTTTTTGCAATGTTGCTTCTCAAACTGGAGCTCCTTTGAACCCAAAGTAGATAACCATACAAAGACCATTTCCTCCAAAATTCTTCCACTCTTCTAAGGTAAATGTTGGACATCAACAACCACCAAAATAGAGGATGGTTTAGAAGCCGAAATAGTGCTCATATTCAAGTACTCATGGCTCATATGGTGTTTTCCCATAGGTACCCATAGTCACTTTCCTCTTTGATTTGTGTTCCTCAATGTCAAAATCTACGACAAAACGCTATCATCTATAAATTTAGGGATGACCACTATTCTATTTCTGATATTTGCAACCTCCTATTTGAGGCATGGGAATGGTTTCACAATATTTTTACATAAATGAAAACTCAAGGATCTTTATAGTTCTATTTAAAACTACAACAGGAAGAGATTTGGTTTTCAAACATAAAGCATGGGTATATCAGGGAGCCAATATCATTTAGAATGCCCGTACACCAAATTTTCAAGTTTCAAATTTTGATTCTTAGTTCTTTCCAACATGGATACAACTTCCCCATTTTCCCTTGGAATACCATGAGCTTCATTTAATTGAAAAACTAGCGACGAAGGTTGGGATCTTTCTCCAACATGATTCTAGATCATTCACGAATCCTTCAAATCACATCAGCGTGTGTATATTATTGTATTCATCTAAAGAACTATCTCCCCATGTTCAAATTTCCTTTATCCATGGAATTTGGGAGCATCATATTTTTATTGAATATCCAAATATTGTTTATCGTTGCTGTCATGATATGTTACAACATTTGGTTCATTGGTGCTCCTCTCATATTGAGGATATTGAGATGTCTCCCAAGTTGGGTATTAACCCTTAGCTATCTCAATATTTCCTATAGGGGAACACCTCAAACTGATCTGACAGTCTTATACTTAAGCAATATCATCTTGAAACTTTAACAAAGCTACCACTTGTTGTCGTTTCCTCTTGAAAATTTTCTTTGAATGTGAGAATGGATCATTCTCTTAATCATTTGGCACTTGAATTCTTTTTTGAGCCTCCTTATGTTTCCTTCCTAACTACCATCACGCAAGAAGTACCCTCACTTAAATCCACCTCCAGATCTACTAATTTTGTTCTTAGTTACAATCAAATATTACAGGTAGATTTCAAGGGTGTTATTTTCTACTTTCCTTGCTTTCCATCCTTATAGTACAATCAAAACAATTCTATTCAGTTATCTAAACTGACAACACCTATATTTATCCTAACATTCATGGCTGATCAGCTTTGCCGATCCGTGGGGTCTGATCTAATAAATGAAATTGTTAAAGAAGTAATACATGAGAATTAAGATATACAGATTTCATGCTCCAAATGGACAAAAACAACTTTACACTTACTCAAGGTCACGACATTGGGCTAGTGATAAATAAATGGATTTAATCTCATTTTTTCATGTCTTCATTTTTTGACCCACTATTCTCAGTAAACTTTTTCTAGTGGCAAAGTTGGCCAAGGGTGTATGTGAAAAGCACATTAGACTAAAAATCTATTCTCCACATATCCTTAATATAGCCTTGGTTGACTTACCTAATATAAAAAGGGTCCCAGTGGCCAATCAACCTTCTGATATTGAAGCTAGAATCAGAACAATGATTAAGTCCTATATTAGGCACGTGACTTGTATTATACTAGTTGTTTCTCCTACAAATTCTGATTTGGAAAATTCAGATGCACTTCAGATGGCAAGAATGACTGACCATTATGGTAAGTATGCTATGTATGTTCTTTGGACACACTGTCTCCCATGGCATCCCTTCTCTTTATTAGTGGATCCACTTTGAATGAATCTTTGTAGTAATCTTTTGTTGTTGCATGGAAATACTTAATACTTACAATGATAATTTTTTTGTAAGGTCTCTAATAATAGGTGTGATAACAAAAGTAATAATCTCAAAAAAGTCATATAAGAACTTTGGATTCATTGGTTAACAAATTACCTTTTGTCAAGTGTCTCCTATGAATATGTAAAGGTCTTGATGCTCTTCATATAGTATTTACAATTTTTAGAATATCAATGAAATCAAGATGGGATTTTCATGAAGCTAGATATTATGGACAAGGGAACTGATGGTTGGAATTTTCTTTTGGGAAATGTTATTCCACTTCAACTCGGCTATATAAAAAATGTTAACAAAGTCGAGGTATGCATCTATTTTTATATTGTGAATTTTTTGAATGTGATAACTCAACACTAAGTTTATCTTTATCATTTTATGAAAAATCCTACTACATAAATATTAGTGCCACATTTATTGAATTTTCAAATATCACATGTTGGAGTATATATGTTTGGTTGAACCCACATTCCGGCTGTAAGAGAAGTGATTCACTATGAAGTGTTGCATGCATTTCTTTTGTGACATTAGTTTTGAGATCCTAAAAGCTATTTTCTTGGCCATTTTTGAAGAAAAGGTTGTTTGTTCCTCTACTTTCCAAACTGATAAAATTTAGAGCAAAAAATGAACCCTTTTTTATTGGGTTTCAGAATATTTGTGCAAATTGACCCTTATTCTTAATTGATACTATTGAATTGCACAAACATATTATTAACTAAACTTAAGACAACATCAACTGCACAAAATGATATGGCAATAAGATATCTCCCTTGCAATCTAACTTGTTTGGTTATAGTAGAAATGTAATATGCATTGCCTAGTTCTAATATGAGAGCAAATAACAACTTACACTTCTTCACTTTGTTTTTTTTCCTTCCCTCTTTGATTTGGAATTGAAATTTGGAGTATTAATGGGCCACATTGTTTCATTTTCAGTCTTGATTCAAACCATCTTGCTTGTCAAATCATAGTTTCGACCTTACACTTCTTCACTTGAAGACAAGGATGTCATTTTCTCAAAAAAAACACCACTTTTTGCTAAGGCACCAGGTTTCTAAGTGGGGGTGATTGGGGACTCCTAGGCATCCCTAGGACAACCAAGTGACTCTTAGGGCAATCTTGTCATCCTCCTTGGAAGGTCTCATCATCCATTTTGTCTTGGTGGCATCCTGGACATGGTGGTAGTTCAGTGGCGGGACATCCCAACCCTATCCCTACCTCCCAAACACATATCATAAAAAAGTTGGTATTTTATAATTTATTGCAAGAATTGTAGGAGTGAATGCTCCATCATAAATCAGCATGTTGTATGCATTAATATGCGGCCTCTGCTAACAAACACACTTCAACATGGTCCTTATATGCAGACTCATCCTGAAATGAACATTGGATTGATCATTCGAGAATCAGCCTATAAGGAAACTTGTTGCCTTCTATCTAAAGGGATTTTTCTTGTTAGATATCCTCATATTTGAGGTGTTAAGCAACTAGACCCTCTAAGAACGAAGGATTTAAAAGAAAATGTGACCAATCTATATGAGAATGCAGATTAATCTAGAATGGAGTATGCACATTTAATCTAAGAACATGTAAATAGAATTAACTAAATGAATGCATATTAATTCTAAATGATATTAATCTAGAAAATGAAAGTATTATGAAAGTAGTGAGCTCAAATGAATGCACAATCCAATAGAAATTTGATGCAAACTCTCATTCATCCTCTCCAAAAATGAAGAGATGAGGGTCTCTAAAATAGACTTTCCTAGAATCCATCAACGGTTGAGATCAATTTCAATCAATGGTCAGGATTAAATGTGAAGTTCAGTCATAAAGGAAGATTCTCAAATTAAAGGGATATAAATGATTTAATTTGAGTAGAATAAGGAGTTAACTGATTTAATTCCTTTTTGGTCAACAGTGAACTGGGAATTTCCCTTTTTGAACTGAAGAAGGATTTTGGAGAGATATTTAATTTAATAAAATGAGATATGCTCTCATAAATATATTTTCTATTTAATTAAATAATTTCATTTAATTAATTAGAGACACTTTCTTATTTAATTAAATAACTATATTTAATTAATTAGGAATTACTCCTATTTAATTAAATAACTTTGTTTAATTAATTAAAGAATAGCCTTCCATTTAATTAAATAATTTTCTTTAATTAATTAGAAATACCTTTCCCATTTAATTAAATAATTACATTTAATTAATCAAGATAGGCATATTTATTAAATTAAATAAATTTAATCATATAGTACATTAGCCTTAGGAGATAATTTAATTTAATAAAATATAAATACTTTAAATTAAATTATAATTAAATCAAGGAGGTTTAATGTGACTAATATGAGTATGTACTACAAGAATTAAATAAGAAATATGATGAATGCAGATTAGAGTCTTCTGCATCTGACATTTAAGTCAAGTAGCGAGTAGCATAATAAGAATTTGCCTAGTGAAATAGGACTTAGGATTGGTCAGAAATAGACCAGAATTGGTATATCAACAATGAGCCAATTTTGGGGTATTACATTTTTCCCCTCTTTGAATGAATGTGCAAACAACACATTCAATTCAAAGAAAATCAGAAAGTCTAATGTGAAGATGAGATTGGTTCCGAAGTTGATGATACTAAGACCAATTGATAAGCTTTTAAGGACTATCTCTAGAACATTGCTTAATCCTAAGGAATCTAAGTAGAATAACTAGATACCTGAAATAGATAGCATTTAAAAGACTGTCTCCAAAACAGAGTATAATCTTTAAGGATCTAGATAGAATGTCTAGATACCTGAAATTGATAAGCATTTAAAAGGTTTCTTCATAATGAAGTTTAACCTTTAATGATCCAGATAGAACACCTAGATACCCGAGAGTGGTAGCATTTAGAAGATTATCTCCAGAACAGAGCTTGACCTTCAAGGATCTAGGTAGAACACCTAGATACATGAAATTGATTTCATTAGAAGATTATCTCCAAAACGGAGCATAATTTTTAAGGATCTAGACAGAATGTCTAGATACTTGAAATTGATAAGCATTTAAAAGGTTTCTTTAGAACAAAGTTTAACCTTTAACGATCCAGATAGAACACCTAGATACTTGAAATGGATAAGCATTTAGAAGATTATCTCCAGAATGGAGCTTAACCTTCAAGGATCCAGGTAGAACACCTAGATACCTGAGAGTGATAACATTTAGAAGATTATCTCTAGAATGAAGCTTAACCTTCAAGGATCCAGGTAGAACACCTAGATACCTGAAATTGATAGCATTTAGAAGATTATCTCTAGAATGAAGTTTAACCTTCAAGGATCTAGATAGAATACCTAGATACCTAAAATTGAAAAAGATAACAAGGTCTAATTATGAGTCGTAGAATCATCCCTAGAACAAGGCTTGATGCTTAGGAGTCAGGGCTTAGACTGTCCCAA
This sequence comes from Cupressus sempervirens, assembly GCA_028749045.1. Classification (NCBI taxonomy): domain Eukaryota; kingdom Viridiplantae; phylum Streptophyta; class Pinopsida; order Cupressales; family Cupressaceae; genus Cupressus; species Cupressus sempervirens. The sequence goes on along the minus strand of CM053793.1, from coordinate 159,580,173 downwards.
TACCTATCCATTGAACTTTAAGAAGAGCTGTTATAAGGTTGATCTATTTGACGCAAATATAAGATAGATGGAAAAGATGGGATGCCCCAAGTGATAAGGACATAAGATGGGAACCAAATGCCCCAAACAATGAGATTGAGATTGAGTTACATTTAGTTCAATGATGTAATCATTTTGCCCCCTCGGGAGCGAAATCAAAAGATGACACACCAGAAATAGATGTGAAGCAATAGCTATAGAAGAAATTTGAGATGTAGCTAAATGTAGAAGAGATCAGAATGATCTTGAAGGAATTTGGAGATTGATCTGAAGTGATTTTGAGATCCAAAAGACCAAGTTTGAGGTGAAAAGATTCCAAGAATTGCAAAGTATCAGAAAGATTTGGATTGCACAAAAAATTTTAAAATGCATTTTGAGCCACATATGTGTGTTAGATTGCAAATCCGATCTCGAAAAATGGGTTTGGAGCAACCAAAGTAGCCAAGCGGGTGATTAATCAATCATTTGTGCAGTCTAGGAAAGAACATGATACTTTGAAGAGATCAGCAATCCCTCATCAGAGAAGGTGAAAGTAGATTTGCAATTGAATCACATGCTTATGCAAGTGAAGTATGCAATGCAAGACTATGTTAAATACAACCCTAGGTTTGGTTACCGAGCCTCGATATTTAATCATCATCGGATATAGAACAAAGCGCATATGTTATACAATTCCCACTAACATTGCAATCATGGGAATATGAATAGAACATACATTATAGGTTTGTCGAGATTAAATGTAAGCATTTGAGGCACAAGAAGCTAGAATGACCAGAACATTTGTCCCTTTTAATGTAGCAAGTTAACATAAGCATCAGAGCATAACCACTAGGATGACCTGAATGTTGCTTGCATAACATACACAAAAAACACATGGGAGATCCATCTTATGATAAGCATGTAGTATTTATTCTATCCGCAATGACCCTTACATTCGTAACCTGAGACAGAAGTGCGCTAGATATACTCGCAGTGACCCGTATGTTCACTTAGCAGGATGAGTATCAGTATTTACTCTAGCATGAAGAGTTTACTCCAACAAACAAGGAGAAGAACTAATGTTATTGGTGTATTCGTATAAAAAGAGTCGAGGTACACATGGCCATCCAATATGAGATGGAGGTTCTTATAGTGGACACCCCTCTTATAGGAATAGATCAACTTATTGGAACTAAACCACAAACAAAAAGCAAAGAAAAGATCATGCCCCCAATCATTACTTTTTTAGTTGAAGATGACATCATCGAGTTGGTCGAAGAGATATGATAAAGAAAAATCAAAGAAAACAAAGAAAAAGCTCAGCATATCCAACCAAGTATATCATTTTTGAGTTCAATGTTTTGGGATTGATGTCAAGTGTTAGTGTCCATAACATGTTTTAAAGAAATCTCTTCAGTAGGGTGACAATAGTAGGCAGACACAGTCAGAACGACTAGTGACTGAGGTCAAAGAGATCTTCCATAAAAGAATTTGGAGACATGACCTTAGCAATAGTAGGCACACACAGCTGAAACAACTGGTGACTATTGTGAAAGAGATTCTATGAAGAGAATATCGAAAGAGTGACACTAGCAATAGTAGGCAGACATAGTGAGGATTACTGGTGACTATCACGAAGAAAATTTGATGAGGAGAATCTCGAAAAGAGTGACACTAGCAACAGTAGGCAGACACAGTGAGGACCACTAGTGACTATCGTGAAGGAGATTCTATGAGGAGAATCTTGAAGAGAGTTACACTAGCGACAGTAGGAAGACACAGTGAGAACCACTACTGACTATCGCAAAGGAGATTTTATAAGGAGAATCTTGAAAAGATTGACACTAGCAATAGTAGTCAGATGCAGTGAGGACCACTGGTGACTGTCGCGAACGAGATTCTATGAGGAGAATCTTGAAGAGAGTGACACTGGTGACAGTAAGCAGATGCAGTGAGAACTACTGGTGACTGTCGCAAAGAAGATTCTATGAGGAGAATCTTGAAAAGAGTGACACTAGAGGGGAATGCCCCCGAGTTGTGATAAGACTCAATCTATGGATACATGAGGAGAAAGTAGGAAAACTAGGAAAATGAAAGCATGAAAGAAACTGTACAGAAAGCTAGAAGATGCACTGCAAGATGGAGCATTAGGAATAAGAGGCACCTATTTACCAAGTTTTCACCTTCTTGGCAAGATTTTCTTTTTTTGCTACCATGATGCCTATTTCTAGGTTTTCATTAATGGCACTTTTTTGTTTTTTCAATTTTTTTGTATTTTTCTCTTTTTTGATTTTTTTGTATTTTTGAGATTTTCAATTTTTTTTATGTTACCAAGGAGCCTATTGCTAGGTTTTCACCAGGGTAACAATTTTTTGAGACTTTTTGCAATTTTTAGATTTGTTTCAAATTTTTAGAACTTTGTCAAAGATTACTAGCTCTCAAAAAAGATCACCTTGATTTTGTTCCAATATATAGCAAGGTGTAGGATGAGATGTAGTAGCAAGAAAGTGGATAAGAAAAGATGAAAAGATAAGGAGTATGAAGTGGTGGATGTTACCCTCAATGAAAGCCTTCACAAGATTATCCAAGCTAGGGAAAAGGATATAACAATATAAGCTCATGGTGTAATGAAGGGTGTCACATAAGTAATCCAAGAAAATGACCATGTCAAGAGATTGCTAAGAATTGAGTTTTCTTTTTTCTTTTGTTCATCAAGACCAAAGGGTTAACTGAATAGGATAGCAAAGTTTGTTATGGAGGTTATGAGCGAATGACTTGAGATGAGGACATCTGAAGGATAAGCAAGATCATGATAGGATGTCATGGATGGAAGAATTATGCATGATGCTTGTTTACTAGGTTTTCATCATGGTACTTATCCAAGGTGCCACAAGAAGTGGTTTTCACCATAGGATGGATTTATTTTTCTTTACTTTTGCTATCAAGGTGCCTATTTCCAAGTTTTCACCAAGGCACTTTTTCTTTTTTTTTTCTTTTTTTTTTGGATTTTTAGAGTTTTTGGAAACAATTCAAGCCTTCTTCAATTTGAATAGTTCTCCTATTGGAAGGATAAATTATGATAAGCCAAGACCATAGAAAGGTATGCTCAAAGATGTTGATAGAGTAATGGAGGGGAGATAGTAGAAAAGATATATGGAGGATAAGGTTTTAGGCTATGGATGAGAGAAATGGGATGGAAGGATAAAAGGTGGATGATAGAAGGTGGAGTGGATAGGGTATTGAAAGGGATGTGCAAGGGTAGAAGAAAAAGTAGGCAAGATCAACATTGACACACACCATGAATGGTAGTGGAATGATAGAGGAAATATGGATGAAATAGATTGAGGTTCAGATGTATGAGGTGGTAGAATAATTTTGGAGGAAGGTGGAGTATAAGGTTTTGAAACCTTTTTAGGAAGATGTTGGGTAGAAGATGGAGTGAAAGCCTTTGGAAGCTTGAATGTCAACTTTGATTTATTTTCAATATTCAAGTCTTTCAAAAGAGACTTTGGAATCCATATAGCTTTTGTTTTTTTATTAGATGCTTTGGAATGCATTTCTTCAATAACAGATTTAAGAACCCATACTTTCTTTGATTGAGCTCTTTGAAGAGTGGAACTTTGTGGTCTCTTTTTTATTTTGTTCTTCTTGACATTCATATGTCGATTAGAGGAGACATAGTGAACTTTTGAAGATGGATTCATGCACTTGTGTTTGAGTTGATCATCCAAATTGCTTCCAAAGGACTTAGGACTTGTGGATGAATGAGGCCAATATGACTGGTTTAGATGGAAAGGTGAATGTGAAGAGTTTAATTATGTGTATCTTTGTTGATCTTGGAGTAGGGTAGGAGGAATGTATAATGAGCTAAGAGTGGAAGTAGGAGATGAAGGAACATAAGGTCCCAATATGGATGGAAGACTTGAAGGTTTTAGCTTAGATGGATAGGGACCAAGGATAGATTTAGAAGATGTCAATGGATCATGAGTAGGGATATCAGCATCTTTAGAGTGAGCAACATGACCAAAGCCATCAATAGTTTTATGAGTAACTATTATAGGATCAATACCTTTGATAGGAGTATTTAAAGCTTGAGCATGGTTTGGAAGTGAATGTAGTAAGGTAGAACAAGAGGGTGAGGGAACACTTTTCTCTTCAAAAGGAATTTTAGGTAACATAGCAAAAGTATTCTTCTCTTTGTCTTTAATAGTCTCCTTAGGTATTTTGGAAGGAATAACTTGATCTTTCTTAGTAGAAGTACATGACATGGAAGATGAAGGACTATGTGACTCTTGAGATGGAGGGATGACATCTTGAGGGATATTCGAGGCTTCTTGATCTTGATCTTTAGATTCTTTTAAATCCTCTTGACATGGATCCACTTCAAAGGACAAGTTAGGATGCAAAGTTTGCATGATAGGCTCTTGAAGAGATAGTGAAGTGCTAGTTAGAGTGGGAATAATGGGAGTAGCAATGAATGAAGGCTTTGGATCTTTAGTTTGAGTATTGTGGGAGAGGTTTGTAGCTAAGTTAAGATTAGCTTGAGTTTCCTTCAGAGGCAGCCTTTGAGGGTACACATAGTCAACTGAGGGAGTAGTGAGTTCTTTTGGTGAATATGTGTTGGAAATATTGGACAATTGAGAAGGTGGATGTATGTTGGAAGAAGCAGAAGTTGCATTTGAACCATTACTAGAAATGGTTTCATGAGGTTGATCCTTCTTGACAGTAGAATCTTTAGTAGCTGAGAGCTTAGATTTTTGAATTATGCCATTGTCAAAGAGATCTTGGATCTTGTTTTTCAACTCCCTACAATGTGAAGTTTTATGTAAATTATGTCTATGATAGGCACAATAGTTACTCATAAAGGACACTCCCAGCAAAGTGACCTTAGGTAAAATAATGAGTTTTTCTTCAAGAGGTTCTTCCAAGGTTAATTCATAAGATTTTCCCAAAGGTTTGAAATCACGCTTTGGTTTAGGTTCCCAAGGTTTTTCTTCAAAGATATTTCTAGATTTCTTGGGTGTTTATGAAGTGTTCTCAAATATCTTGGATTCAAGATCACAAGAATGTGATTTTTGGTTGTCATAGGAGGAAGGGAAAATTTCTCTCAAGGAGAATTTGTTCAATTATGTTTCATCTTCCTCCTTTAGCTTTTGAAGTTGAGAACTCATTGATTCGATTTGTTGCTTCATGTTGGCAATAAGTAGCTTTTCTTCCTCACTAGGAATATTGGATTTAGTGCATTTGTTGTTAGCCATTTTGATGTACTATGTTTCAAGTAGTGATAGCCAAGTTTTAGAACATAGTCAAGTTTCCATAGTCATAGACAATGACAAAAAGGAAAAGCTTAGACAAGGACCACACTAGAACGTAGTCTCAGAAAAGCAAGATAAGAGTGTAGTATACTAAGGTATGAATAGTCTAATTTGAAGGCTAGAATAGCCAAAGATTATGACTATCATGACATAGAGTACAACAAGCACTAAAGGAAAAGAGCAAGCTAATTGAGAGATAAGACTAGTTAAAGTATGGATCACAAGTCATTAGCTAAGTAGGATGCCACTGTTTGGGACTATTTTCAGATAGAGAAATAGTAAACCAATGTAGGAAACAAGCTTGGTAGAGAGCATAGATAGCTCAAACAAACTAACTTGACAATTCAGACTCAAGGTCTCGCATAAAGATCCTCTGAGAGGCACATGAGAAAGTACACAATGTCATGCAAAGACTCAGGACAACATCAGAATTTTGCCCAAGAATGTGCTCCAGACTACACAAAGAAGTGCAAGGTCTGACAACAAAATAAGGACACAAAGGCTAGATCCCACATGGAGATGTGCAACTATTTGCATGAGAACTTGGTCAGAGTTGCGTGAAGAAGTGGTAGGAAATAACTAATTTTAACAAGTTTTTGATAGTGTTTCAGTAGAGTTTTGCATGAAAATCTACAATGGTCGCGTGAGACAAGATCTCATATTTGGCAAGAAAATAGAACAGAAAGTCCCTAAAGTTAATTGTTGCGCGACTGTAGTGAAAAGTTGAATTGATAGTTTTAGTTTAACAAGAAGAATGTTTTGACAAATTTTGATCATTTCAGTAACCAAGTAGATAAAAAAGCACATAGAATAACGAGCAGGTGATTTCAAGCACATCTGAAAATAATGAGCAAGGGCAAAAGCAACCTTGAGCATGAACAATCAAGTGACTTAGTTTGTGCTAATCCCTAGGAGAGCTATTTGTTTATGTTTTCAAATAGTTTCATAATCATTGCACACATTCCTAGAAAGTGAAAAGTTTGGCCTCTTTAAGGTTTTTAGTAATGTTTTGACTCTGCAACTTTTATGACTCACTGGGGTGACCTCCAATCCCGATGCACCGAGGTTTCAACATAGTCCAAGAACTTAATTTTCAAGAGCTGCTGGAGAGATCTAACAACCCACAATGAACCACACTCGTGGAGATTTCTTCCACAAGGACATTTATATAGTGGTTGTCACTACCACGTCAAAAATGGCTATTACTGCTCGAGGTTCCGTCAATGCAGTTTGCCCTGTAGAGGGATTGTCTGCTATGGTTAACCCTCTCTAAAGGTGACTGACTCACAATAGTGTACCACAAGGGGAATTAGCTTGTAGATTCAAGGTTTTGACACCTTTTCACCTTTAGCCCAATCAAAGCAGATAGATTAATCTGACATGCTAAACTAAGAGTATCTCTTAAAGATCTATGATATCAACTCCCAGTGATCTATCAACCTCTCTGGGGAAAGGATGCCTCAATCAACAAAATGAAGATTCATCTATTTGCAGGATGCTCAAAGTATCCTCTCCACCTACAAGGAATCTGTCATAAAGAGGAGTTTCACTAGGAACCCACTCTCTCAAGATCTGCGAATAGTGTTCATGGGGCCTAATTACTATGTGTGTACAAATGTTAATTCTCAAAGGCAAATCTATCCAAAAGTAGTCAAAGAGAACAAGGTGGTACACTTAATGCTTTAACTAATGCGAGGTGAGTCCAAAGATGTGGAACATTTAACCCCTCACAGAAGCCAAAATGAGTCCACAACTTAGAAACTAGTGAGTTCTAGAAAGCACAAAAGGGTTGCCTTGTGGAGCATTTAACACTTCTTTCCTGTAGACCGCTCCCCTTTAACGTGGTGCTGATCTTGCAACCATAGGGAGAAATGAGGGGCTGATGGATTTAGCGAGTCCAATAACCCAAAATAGCTATCTAAATCTATCACTAGTACCTAAGCCTACCAAATGAATACTAACGGAGATCACACCCTAGTATCAAATTATGCATGTGTTGTAAAATGAAAACATGGAAGGAAACACACACAAGCTTGATAGGAGAGATGTTTCTTTTAGATCCAAATCGAGTGTTATTAGCTGAGAAAGGTTACCTAGTGATCCTCGCAACGTGCTTAGTAGATTTTACCTGATTTTTAACAATTCTTGTGTTGGTTTCGAAGCTAGCAAAAGCGAGATGCATTTTTTATTTTTTATTTTTTGCTTTCTTTTGTCATATTTGGATGGCCTTTCTTTCTTCCTTTTTGTTTTTCAAAAAACCATGCAATAAAAATTATTGATTAAAATTTCAAGATTTGCATCATGAGTTAATAATTTTTTTTATGAAAACACATACAAAAATTACTAAAAATAGAATTATGATCCAAAAAATCTAAAATTTTTATTGTAGTCTATAGAAAGCCTCCCAAACAATCAGTAAAATTTTCGGATTGAAATTCTTTGATTTGTGTCATGAATTAATTTTTTAACGAAAATAAATAAAAATATTATTAAAATCATTTTTTGCTGAAAAAAATCCGAAATTTTCATTATGATTTTCTAAAACCTTCCTAACTCTGTAATATAATTTTCAAATTAATATTCAATGTTTTGGGTTATGAAATAATTTTTTTCATGAAAAAACCATTAACGAATTACTCAAAATCAATTTTGATCCAAAAATTTTGAAATTGTTACTATAGACGCCCAACATTGTCACAAATCAGAAAGAAAAAAATCAGATCAAAACACGTTATTTTACTAGCTCAAATAATTCGCATATGACAAAATCATTAAAAAAATATATAAAATAAAGCTTTAATCAAAAAAATCTAAAATTTTGCATGTGATTTTTCGCTATTGTCTAGAACAATCAGTAAAAATTTCAGACCAAAATTCATCAAGTTGGTCTACTTTTTATGATTTTTATGAAAAATCATAAAAGGGATTTTAAAAAGAATTTTGATCAATTTATTTATTTATTTTTTGAACTTTAGAACATGAGAAGGAAGAAAAAGAAGAAGAAGAAGATTAAGAGGAGAAGAGGAAGAGGTTTCTCAAATGCTCATTTTCTCATCATTGTTGGATGCCTTCTCGAAGTGTCTTCAAACCTGCAACAAGACAAACTTGCAAAACAAGATATAAATAAAAAACTAAAATGCAAAACAAAAAAAATGAAACCAAAAAATTCATTTCTTAGCCTCATAGTGGGTGCTAGAAATGTATGGATGAATATGCGGCCTCTGCTAATACACACACTTCAACATGGTCATTATATGTGAATTCATCCCGAAATGAACATTGAATTGTTCATCCGAGAATCAACCTGCAAGGTGACTTGTTGCCTTCTATCTAAAAGGATTTTGCTTGTTAGATATCCTTAGATTTGAGGTGTTAAGCAACCAAACCCTCTAAGAACGAAGGATTTAAAAGAAAATGCAACTAATCTATATGAGAATGCAGATTAATCTAGAATGGAGTATGCACGTTTAATCTAAGAACATGTAAATAGAATTAACTAAATGAATACATATTAATTCTAAATGATATTAATCTAAAAAATGAAAATATTATGAAAGTAGTGAGCTCAAATGAATGCACAATCCAACAACAATTCGATGCAAATTCTCATTCATCCTCTCCAAAAATGAAGAGATGAGGGTCTCTTAAATAGACTTTCCTTGAATCCATCAACGGTCGAGATTGATTTCAATCAACGGTTAGGATTAAAGGTGAAGTTCAATCATAAAGGAAGATTCCCAAATTAAAGAGAGTTAATTTATTTAATTTGAGTAGAATAACGAGTTAACTAATTTAATTTGAGTAAAATAAGGAGTTAACTGATTTAATTCCTTTTTGATCAACAGTGAATTGGAAATTTCTCTTTTTGAACTGAAGAAGTATTTTGGAGAGATATTTAATTTAATAAAATGAGATATGCTCTCATAAATATATTTTCTATTTAATTAAATAATTTTATTTAATTAATTAGAGACACTTTCTTATTTAATTAAATAACTATATTTAATTAATTAGGAATTACTCCTATTTAATTAAATAACTTTGTTTAATTAATTAAAGAATAGCCTTCTATTTAATTAAATAATTTTATTTAATTAACTAGAAATACCTTTCCCATTTAATTAAATAATTACATTTAATTAATCAAGATAGGCGTATTTATTAAATTAAATAAATTTAATCCCATACTACATTAGCCTTAGGAGATAATTTAATTTAATAAAGTATAAATACTTTAAATTAAATTATGATTAAATCAAGTAGGTTTAATGCAACTAATATGAGTACGTACTATAGGAATTAAATAAGAACTACGATGAGTGTAGATTAGGGTCTTCTGCATTTGACATTTAAGTCAAGTAGCAAGTAGTAGAATAAGAATTTTCCTAGTGAAATAGGACTTAGGATTGATTAGAAATAGACTAGAATTGGTATATTGGCAATGAGCTAATTTTGGGGTATTACACATGCAAGTCTCGAAGATCATAACAATAAGCACAATTCTTTGTGTCATTTCACTCTTCTCAAGCATTTTCTTTATCGTGTAGTCGATATTCCTCAAAATAGTTAGTTTGTTGAAGTATTTCAAGTTTTAATATCATACTAAAAGATGGAATCAATTACCAGCTTGTTGACCCACATTCACATGTTGACATTATAATGAATACAGAGTAAATGTACCCCCTAAACAAAACCAAGATAAAAAATTGGAACAACACTCATTAAAAGAAGAACTTCACCTTTTGTGAATACCATCATCCAAATTTTTAAGGATATGTATTCCTTACCTTCTTCGTGGTCATCTTCTCTAATAACTATTAAGACATAGTTGATTAGACCTATGAGTTGAGAGACTAATATATGATGCTAAGATATCCTAGTATAGCTACATATCCTAGAACTATAATATCAATAGAAGAAAATGTGTAAAGTTGAGAAGTTCCAACATCTCCATAAATGAGAGTTTCATATGTGAGCCATAAAGTTCCCCACTTTCTAACATCTCGCATTCACCATTTCCCACAAAAATATATCCAAATCATTTTCGCTTGTATAGTACTATTGATCAGATCTCTAAAAGACAAATGACCACTTTAGAAAAAAGGAAATAACCATATAACCCTTGGTGTGTGGCCCTATAAATGTATATTTCTCTATACTTTTAATAACCTAATTCCAGATTGTGATATTTATTTCAATCATATATTTGAATTGCTCATAGATTAATAGACGTTTATAAAGTATGGGATCTACTAATGCTCTAGCTCAACGCCTCACAAAAATAGGAAAAATGAGTTCTTATAGATTATACTTAAATTACTTCCGCCTAACTATGAAAATTTTATCCCAATCTTTTTAATCAATACTTCAAAAAATTGTTTATTCATTGTATATCCAGTTTGTAAGCATACAATCTTCTTGCATGATAATGATTGTAAAAATCATGTCTATTGTTTGATTTTATATCTCATTTATATAAGGACGAAAAGTTATTAAAACTGAATCTGAAGTATCACACCGCTTCAATTTTCCTAATCTAAGCGCAACTGCACATTTACAAATTAAGTTATGATTACTGAGCATGTAACTGGAAATGACGGCAACTTTATTTCACTCTCTTTTGAGATTAAAATTAGTCGTTATTTAGATGGAGGATAATGATACACATTAATCATTCCTTGTCATTATCCAACTTAGGAGACAAAACCATCTATATTTTACCAAACCAAAGCCACACTGCTTCCTCCTCAATGTGTATTGCATTGTTTCTGGCATAGAAGAGGCTTTTAACTCATACTTCAAACTGGCTCGTTATTGTTAATTATTGTTAGTTGGACAGCTGTTATTTCTGACCCAAAAATAGCAGCACTATTTATGGGTAGCTTGGACAGCTGTTCGTCCTTATCTATGAATAGCGGTTGTATTTATGGATGGTTTGGACAGCTGTTTGTCCACTTGCCAAAAATTAGTAAATGGTTATTATTTACTAATTTTAGAGATTCCCTTTTGGACACCTTGCAACCAATTCTATTATTGGCTGTTGAGTTGTCTTAATCTCAGCCGTTGGTTTGATTTAATCTCGATCGTTGGTTTACCAACGAGAGTAGTATAAAAAGGGGTCTAGGGGGCATTTGGAAAAATAGAGAGAAGAAGCTTTGCAGGGTAAGCAAGGAAGCTTTTGGAGAAGCAGTTTGCAGTGTTAGCAAACAGTCTTGCAGTGTTAGCAAGGAAGCTTTGGAGAAGCAGTTTGCAGTGTTAGCAAACAGTCTTGCAGTGTTCAAGGGCAAGGCGGTGATGCTTTGGTGAAGCTGTTTGTAGTGTTAGCAAACAGTCTTGCAGTGTTAGCAAGGGCACAGGAAGAAGCGTTTTGGAGAAGGAGTTTGCAGTGTTAGCAAACAGTCTTGCAGTGTTAGCAAGGGCGCAGTGTTAGCCCAGGGATAGCAGTGAGAAATATCAGTAGGAGAAATTAGGAGGTTGTCGGAGTTCTGCCAGTGTGAGGCAAGGAATTTTGTATCTCTTGATTTGCTGAAGTTTAATATAATTTCTCATCTGTAGAACTGGTTTTCCCTTAGGGGTTTTTCCAGGAACAATTTGTTTGAAAATATTGTGTTGATTCTGTTGCACATTTCTTTCCGTATTTTAAGTGAAGTTGCAGTTGTGTTATTTTTCGATATTAGCTGGGAATTTATTTTCAGCAGTTTAATAATCATTTGTGATAGGAGATTAATAATCAGTGACTGCAATAGTTTGATTTTTCACATGGTATCAGAGCATTGTTAAGGGTAGAAGAGTTTTGCCCTAGGAAAGAAATTTTGATCTCTTTAGATTTATTATTGCTTTAAACCCTTGAGATGGCTTCAGCTGGTTTGAGAGATCAGGATAGATTGGATGGTGCCTCAAATTTTGGTGTCTGGAAGGCCAGAATTTCTTTATTGTTGGAAGAGAATGGTATCAAGGATTATGCTACCAGTGGTGTACCTGTACCAACGGATGCAACACAGCTTGCAGCATATAGGAAGGACGATGCCAAAGCGAGGAGGATTATCCTTGATGGTGTCAAGGATCATAATGTTCCACATATCTCGGAGCTAGATACAGCAAAGAAGATGTGGGATGGCATTCTAAATCTGTACCAGAATGCTACCACTAACAGGAAGTTGATTCTCAGAGAGAAGCTAAAGAATACCCGGATGAATCAGGGAGAAGATGTCACAAGTTACCTCACCAGGCTCAGACTTGTCAAGGATGAGTTAGCAGCTGTTGGAGATAGCCCTAGTGATGATGAGCTAGTGAGAATAGCCCTAAATGGGTTTACTAAACAATGGAGTGTCTTTGTTCAAGTTGTCAGTGGACGAGATACTTTACCAAGTTGGGATCGACTATGGATTGATTTCACTCAGGAGGAGTTTAGACTAAGTCTTGTCAATGGGGCCAACAAGAGTCAGAAAAATGAGGTGGAACAAGAGAACGTTGCCCTAGCGGGTAAAGGGAAAGCAAAGAAGGGATCTAGCAAAGGATCAAATTCACAAAGTGAAAAGAAGAAGAAGGACCTTTCTAAGGTCAAGTGCTTTGGATGTCACGAGTTTGGCCACTATGTCAGTGATTTCCCAGAGAGGAAAAAGGGTAAGAAGCAGGTAGCAGCTTCAGCAAGTGCAGAAGAACTCTCCAGCAGAATGGAAGATGAGTTTGCACTCATAGCTTGTATGGTTAGCTCAACCTCACAGTGTGTTTGGTATATAGATAGTGGGGCGTCATTTCATATGACAGGAGTTAGAGAGTACTTCTCCAGTTACGAGGAGGACACCAACATCCAGATTTCTATGGGAAACTTGTTCAAACTCAACCCTGTTGGGAAAGGGACTGTGCAGTTTCAGAGGGAGAATGGAAAGATAATTCCTCTTCATGATGTGCTATATGTGCCGGGCTTAGGTATGAATTTGATTTCTGTATCTGTTCTTCAGGATAGGGGGTATAATGTACTCTTTAGAGGGACACATGTGTTGATTAAGCACAAGGATTGGAAATCACCCATAACTATTGGAGTTAGGAGTGGTCGCCTTTATAGATTGCAGTTCGATACTCCTAAGGCACTTATGAGCAACAATAATCCTAGAGATCTTGGAGAGCTATGGCATAGGAGGATGGGCCATATTCATCATGGAGCACTTAGATTGCTTCGTGAGACCGTGACAGGTGTTTCGGAGGTGAGCACAGAGCATGACGATACATCTAAGGAGAAAGATGTAGATCCCACTTTATATAGACAGTTGATTGGTACGCTTATGTATTTGGTCAACACTGGACCAGATATAGCATTTGCAGTAAACTCTCTTAGTCAGTTCATGGTTGAACCAAAGAGAATGCATTGGATAGCGGCTAAGCATGTGCTACGTTACTTGTGTGGTACAGTCGAGTATGGGATCAGATATGTTCGAGGTGAAGGTATCAGGTTGATAGGCTATACTGACGCAGATTGGGCAAGAAGTACAACATACAAAAGGAGCACTTCAGGGTGTTGTTTCAGCTTGGGATCAGGAGTTGTATCTTGGTTCAGCAGGAAGCAGAAGTCTGTGGCTCTAAGTTCAGCAAAAGCAGAATACATAGCAGCTAGCATGGCGACATGTGAAGCTATATGGCTTCGGAAGTTGTTAGTAGCCTTGTTTGGTCAGAAGGTTGAGACTACTGTGATACATTGTGACAATCAGAATTGCATCAAGTTGTCTGAAAATCCAGTGTTTCATGATAGGTCTAAACATATAGATATCAGATATCACTTCATCAGAGATTGTGTACAAAGGGGAGTTGTTCGACTACAATACATACCTACAGATGAGCAGGTAGCAGACATTCTGACGAAGGCTTTGGGAAAGACCAAATTTATCTTCTTCAGAGATAAGATGGGTGTCATGCAGAACAGCTTCCTCGCCAAGAGGGAGTGTTAATTATTGTTAGTTGGACAGCTGTTATTTCTGACCCGAAAATAGCAGCACTATTTATGGGTAGCTTGGACAGTTGTTCGTCCTTATCTATGAATAGCGGTTGTATTTATGGGTGGTTTGGATAGCTGTTTGTCCACTTGCCAAAAATTAGTAAATGGTTATTATTTACTAATTTTAGAGATTCCCTTTTGGACACCTTGCAACCAATTCTATTATTGGCTGTTGAGTTGTCTTAATCTCAGCCGTTGGTTTGATTTAATCTCGGTTGTTGGTTTACCAACGAGAGTAGTATAAAAAGGGGTCTAGGGGGCATTTGGAAAAATAGAGAGAAGAAGCTTTGCAGGGTTAGCAAGGAAGCTTTTGGAGAAGCAGTTTGCAGTGTTAGCAAACAGTCTTGCAGTGTTAGCAAGGAAGCTTTGGAGAAGCAGTTTGCAGTGTTAGCAAACAGTCTTGCAGTGTTCAAGGGCAAGGCGGTGATGCTTTGGTGAAGTTGTTTGCAGTGTTAGCAAACAGTCTTGCAGTGTTAGCAAGGGCACAGGAAGAAGCGTTTTGGAGAAGGAGTTTGCAGTGTTAGCAAACAGTCTTGCAGTGTTAGCAAGGGTGCAGTGTTAGCGCAGGGATAGCAGTGAGAAATATCAGCAGGAGAAATTAGGAGGTTGTCGGAGTTCTGCCAGTGTGAGGCAAGGAATTTTGTATCTCTTGATTTGCTGAAGTTTAATATAATTTCTCATCTGTAGAACTAGTTTTCCCTTAGGGGTTTTTCCAGGGACAATTTGTCCGAAAATATTGTGTTGATTCTGTTGCACATTTCTTTCCGTATTTTAAGTGAAGTTGCAGTTGTGTTATTTTTCGATATTAGCTGGGAATTTATTTTCAGTAGTTTAATAATCATTTGTGATAGGAGATTAATAATCAGTGACTGCAATAGTTTGATTTTTCACAGTTATAACTTCAGTTTAACTATGTGTCCCAGAATGAATGAGAACCTTGGAGATTCTGTGACATACATCTGCACAAGTATTTCCATGAAGCTCCTGCATGCATCTCCAGATTGGTGAATAATCATATCCATAATAAATATTAAGAGCCTTGATGATCTTTACTGATGATTAGGACCAGTTTAAAAGGTTCTTTCAAATATATGAATATGCTCAAGTCTCTATGCTCCAAATTCGCATGGGCTTCTCCTTCAGCATGGGCCTTCATTATACCTGCAACAAAATAGAGTACTATTAAATTTGAATTATTAAATGAAACGTGAATGGATAAGCAATAATAGGTGATGGGAAATCCCCATAATTCCAGATTAAAACTGGCTTGCAAATAATCTTCTGGCTTTGAATACTATCCACTCCTGCCGCTCTTCTCTACTGGGCACAAATTACGTGGAAATTTCTCACTTCTCTCATATTACTACAACTGTTGTGAATATCATGCCTGAACTAGTTTCACTCCAATCATTCCAAATTTGCACATCTATCACTGAATACAGGTTCTTTTGAATTGAATATTTGCTAATACTTGAGCATACTGGGAACCGATATTTTGCAACAAATTTAGAGAAGTATAAGACGCTAATTATCGAATAAGTCTGTAAATCATTGATTGGTAAAAAATAACTCAAAATCCTTGTGATCATTCGCTGTGTTTGTATATAATTCTGTCTTGAGCGACTCCCTCCATACCCTGGCTAGGACCATCATTTTTAATGTCTCGTCATTCACTGAATTAATATATCATTGTAATTGCTTCTTTCTTCAACTTCATTCATGTCCATTATCTGATTTCAAACTCTTTATCTATGTATGTATATATATCTACCTTTATTGTGCTTTCCAAATATAGATTAAGATGGATTATTATTTCTACATCACTCAAGATGTTACTTCTATATTCAATCTCCTGCCATGTACTTCTTCATACAAGATATCGTTTCATACACCATATCATATTTTTTATTTTGCTGATTTTGTTCACCGTTGCATAAGCATCTGTTACCTTTGATTTAATATCGCATGTCTACTACACTTTAGATAGACCCAATGTTATGTCTCTGCATCTATTTTTTCTTTATATTCTCTTGCCTGGATGATCTTCATTGCTATAAATACCCTGTTCAACTCATATCTTGGTCTATACTCTTACATAATATATTGTGATTAAATAGTTGATCAATGCCTTCAACTTCATTTTCATAATTTGGGTGGCCCTGTCACTGCTTTGATATTTTATTTCGGTATTCATTTATGTTTCTTGCATAGTTTGTCATGTCCCCAATTTTTAGGTGACAGTTCGATTTAATTAATTTAATTAATGGTTGTCCAAGGACGACTAATTAGTTATTTTAATTAAATAAATAAATATTAAAAGATAACCTTGTATTTAATAAAGTGACTTGGAAAATATTTAATAAAGTCACTTGAGGGATAAGATCAAAAAGGTTCTAGAAGTCTCTGGAGAGGATGGAGGGAAAAGAATAAATAGGCACCCCGGGGCTCCATTCGAATAAGGCAGTGGATTATCTCTCTTTGTGTTTTCAGATTGTGATTCAATCACGGGTGCATTGTGGAACCTAGGGTTTCTACAATTGTCACAATTGGCCGTTGCGAACGATAACTCTCAATTGGTACGCAATTTTGAGGGTGTGAAATATCATCCGAATTATTGCAGATTGGAGGTGACGCTGCAGTCATTTCATCAGGGACAAAATCTGTGGCCTAAGGCCAAATCTTGCGATTTATTGTCCATTGGAGGTTTAGTTAGAAAGGGATTAACTAATTGCAGAACTGGAGAGATTCGAAGGGAAGCTGGAAGCACTTTTTCCCATATATGGTTGAATTTGCATGAGAATGGCCGCATAGTTTTCCCCGTACCTAGACGGCTCAATCTACATCAGTTGTGACATTGCAACGGAAGGGTTGGATGTACATTTAAAAGATCACTGTAGACAGAAGCAGAGTTGAATTAAATTAATTCAGAAACAACTCCCGAATTCCGGCCAAGCAGCGGCAGTTTGTGAACAAAGGCAACGGCTAAGTCGCAGAAGGGGAACCAAGGTTTACATGAAATAAATCCCCAGCCAATTAGTAGCCGTAGAGACTCGGAATCATTTGTGGAAATTGTAGAAGTAGTTTGAAGTATATGTTTCATGGAATGCATCAGCTCAGGGAGTCGGATTGAAGGGTTTAGCGTGGCCAGATTTTATCAGCTCTAGGGCCCGATCTAAGGAATTTCAGCAGGAGCACTTTCGGAAGACTGTCTGCTACAAAGATTTTGCACCCCCTTGCCACAGTTGGTAACAGCACGAACTGCAAAATTAGGGCATCCGCAAAGGTTTTTCCCCGACTGTTACAGACCACTTACGGGTCGGGCTGAAGGTGTCACCTAGTGACGCTTTAAGAGCTAACAGACTTGGCGATAGCAAACTCTGTCTTCTGTTCCAGCAAGCAATCAAGACCAACATTCGCCATTGCATCGGGAGTCTGGGAAATTAATCGCAGACCAGTATAGTTCGCCGCCAGAGATGGAAATGATCATTAATCCAACCTCAATTCGATTATCTGAAGCGATTGCGGAATCAACTATGGGGAACTCGTGCACACAGACTTGAATAGAAGATTACTCAGGGATTGGCGGCAGCAACAATCTTCTTCAGGACAAATTTAATAAACTCAAGGAGACAACCAACAACAGATTCGTTCCACAGGTGTGATTTGAAGAGGGGCGTCTATGCAACTTTCTGATCTGTCACCAGTTGTCAAAGGGACCACATCGCAATTATGGATTAAGAACATTGGAGGAAGAAAAATGTATTGCCAATGCAAAACCAGGTTCTTTAGATATTATTTATCTATATTAAGGCTCTGATGTTCAGACTTTGAATCAGTAATGAATATTGTTGCAATAAGATTTTCCATGAATATTGCTAGTAGATTTATTTGCATCATTTTGGCATTTTCATAATACAATCTGAGGGTTTCTTGATAAGTATTTAACAAACGTCCCAATCCAGTATTGCTCTTCTTTAACCCATATAGTAGAGGGGATATCTCAGTGGTATCAGAGCCTGTTTTGCAAACCATTTGACGAATTGCCACAGTACATTGTTGGAATTTAGTGACCTTTATAGCTAGGGTCATCTCAGTGGTATCAGAGTGGTTTTCTTGCCATCCTGTGGGGTGAGAACCGAATTACATGGGTGATCAGCGCTTTACTTCAAACAAGATGGATAGGTACAACACAAAGTCTCCAAGGACACAATCTCGGACAAGTAATAGACAGAGTATTCAGAGTCGGAATTGTGGAAAGGAGGACTATTCAAGCATTCAGGATGAGCTCAGAAAAATCAAACATAACATGTCTGAACTGTTGGTTAAACACCACCGTATGCTTGACAAGCTGTCCGTCCCAGCTAAGGTGAATAAATCAACCGGATTTCGTTTTGACAAATCTTCTCACAAAGCGTTGACAGATACAATGAGAGATGCTACTAGGAACCTTAATGAGGAGTTCGAGAAACAAGTGTGCAACCAGTCAGAGGCTTCAGTTCGGTCACAGGAAGAAGCGGTGAAGGACATTATGCTGATGGATAGTAACTGTCAACTTGACACTCAAGTTGAGACAGTTGAATACGAGTTTCCCGAAGGTGATGTCTCATGTACTCAAGGTAGTTTGGTTCCGACAAGCAATGATTACAGCGAAGTGAGTTCAGATGATGATGAAGATGTCATTGTTCATGATAATGAGATACCTGGTGGAAATGAGCAGACATCGAGCATTTATGATTTTGCTGACAGAGAATACCAGGCTCAGTTAGATGCTTCATCACATGAGGATGAAATTGGTGGTACTTCACATGATTGGTCCAGCCAGCTGAAGGTGAGCAAAGATAGTATTGTGGCTTCTTTATCTCATCATGACAGGATGCGGGAGATGTTAGAAGAGCACATCCAGATGATTCAGTTACAAGGAAGACATAAGGGAGTTCAAGCAAAATCTTCTTGTTGTGACTTACATGCAATTGGTGAAGGAATGGGAACGACGAAGTTGAGCTATTTGCATCTTCTATCAGACCGTGACTATCTTCTTAGCCTTACCAAAGATTATTCAGATGCCTTGAGGAGGAAGGAGGAGGAAGTTGTCAAGCTTTCTTGCGAGCTTGAGGACACTCGAGCAACTTTGGCATTACAGGACTGGGAGAGACATGGGAATGAACACGACATGGAGCTGAGTTCATCTTGCACTTAGTTTTCTACATTTGACAAATCATATATGGTAGCTGATAATGCTACGAGTTCATCTTGCATTCACATCCAGGATACAAGGACCATGGCAGACAGGTATGTGAAGTTAGCTGGTATTGGTCACATTACTCAGGTAAGTAGTTTGCTTGAGTTACCAGTTGTTTCTTGCATATGGATTTGGAAATGTTTCAGCAACATTTGGGATTCAGTCAACCGAAGATCTTTAGCACTTTATGATAGCCATGATTGTTTGAGTACTATCATGGATTTGATTAGTAGAATATACGGTGTTATCTTTCCTTGTGCCAGCAGAACATCCAATGTTGGTATTAGTTTTTATGCACCGTTGTTGGGTTTGGTTCATATTTCCAGTCGACCATCCTTGCTGAAAGGTGTTGAAGGTTTTTCATATTTGGAAGCATGTACAGATGAGTCCCAGGATCATTTTGACCTTGATGACATCCGGGAGAATGAAGTGGACAGTTTTGAAGACACAGCTTCTTTGACAGATTCTTTGGGTACAGAGGAATTAGACAGCAGAACTACGGATTTTGACACTCTGGATGTTGATATGAGTTTTGAAGTTGATTTGAAAAATATAGATGGTAATAATCCAGAGACCAGTATCTTTGAAGGTACTCCTCTAGACAATGCGTCAGAAGGAGTTTATAGAAGACAGTCTAGCCAGAGCCATCGTGTGACTAGCCAGTTGAAAGTTAGTGAGCGAGACATTGCTATCGCTTGTGAGCATTTTGATACTGCTCGTCAGTTGTTGGCTGTTACTGGTTGGGGTTATTCTATGACAGATGAGTCCAGCAGTGGTTACTTTTCTTTGGCAGAGATTCATGCCTTGCATGAAGCTGTTTGGATTTTGAAGCAGGATTATTTACGATTGGTAGCTGACCGTGATCACTTGGTTGAATGGGGAAGTACAGCATATGAGGCACTCTTGGATCGTGAAGAGGAGGTGAGTGAGCTTTCCCAGGAGCTCATAGCGACTACTGAGGCTTTAGAGGACACACGATGGGATCTACAGAAGTCGCAGTTTCAGTTGAACGAGGTGACCGTGGGGTTGGAGGATTTGCAGTCAAAACCAGCCCCAGACCTAGTTCATTTGACTACTGAGGTGGATGATGGTAAGTACACTTCCGCAGTTACTACTAAGGAGCATATTTTTGAGGCTGACACACATATTCAGGATTTGGTAGTAGCTGGTTCTAATGAGTTCGGGATATCGGTAGAGTCTAGTTTCCAGATTGATTCTTCTCAGTTAGTTGATAGTGTGGTACAGTTGAGTACGCCACCCTTACAGGAGGACCAGTTGTGGTGTAAAGGGAAGTATATTAATGCTTCCTCGTATAATTTTTACTCCACTAAACCGTTCATGGAGTATTTGTTGGATAGTGCATGTGTTCATTTGGACTCGCATGAAGTGACAGAAGGTGTTCTCATCCATGATATTAGTGTTATTTGCAGATTGGTTGAGAAGATTATAGGGGTCCTTTCTACTATGCTACCTCACAGGGATCTCGAGGAGGGGTTTGTTGAGCAGAATGCACAGGGACCTATATGACCTACAGTCACTCGGAGATAGAGATTGGAGCCATATGTTGATGACCAGTTCAGTGATGATGAGCTAGCAGCAGAATTTGGAGGTTCTTACCGACATTATATGGTAGGGTACGCTCATCATTTCTCTTTTGACACAGAGATAGAAGATTTTATTTCATGCAGATGTAGATTGGCTCCAGTTTCTTACCATCCATTAGGGGATAGATTGGCACCTTCTTTCGAAAAAAGAAGTGGTAGTAGCAAGTTATTCAGCCTGCAGCATCGACACACTCGGAGCAGTTTTTCAGAAATTGGATTTGATGGCAGTGATTCAGGTACCTATGGCTGTTGTCATATCTACAATCCAGTTGGGTGCAGGTGTCTTTTTGACAGGGGCTTGAGTTTCGATAGAGTTGATGTTTCAGTTGGCTTGAGTTCTGCAGAATGGGTTCTTCTACTGACATCTACAGTTGGTTTACAGATGATTTCATCAGAGTTGTTAGTTGTTTGGATGTTGAGTACAGTTTCTCAGATACTGGTATTGATGATTTCTCCACGGGAGTATGACAAGGATTGGGATGATACACAGGTTTACATTTGGGATCCAGGCAGACTGATTGTTTCATGGTTCAGCCATTGCTTGGGGACAAGCAATTTTAGGAAGGGCGGACTGTCATGTCCCCAATTTTTAGGTGACAGTTCGATTTAATTAATTTAATTAATGGTTGTCCAAGGACGACTAATTAGTTATTTTAATTAAATAAATAAATATTAAAAGATAACCTTGTATTTAATAAAGTGACTTGGAAAATATTTAATAAAGTCACTTGAGGGATAAGATCAAAAAGGTTCTAGAAGTCTCTGGAGAGGATGGAGGGAAAAGAATAAATAGGCACCCCGGGGCTCCATTCGAATAAGGCAGTGGATTATCTCTCTTTGTGTTTTCAGATTTTGATTCAATCACGGGTGCATTGTGGAACCTAGGGTTTCTACAATTGTCACAACTGGCCGTTGAGAACGATAACTCTCAATCGGTACGCAATTTTGAGGGTGTGAAATATCATCCGAATTATTGCAGATTGGAGGTGACGCTGCAGTCATTTCATCAGGGACAAAATCTGTGGCCTAAGGCCAAATCTTGCGATTTATTGTCCATTGGAGGTTTAGTTAGAAAGGGATTAACTAATTGCAGAACTGGAGAGATTCGAAGGGAAGCTGGAAGCACTTTTTCCCATATTTGGTTGAATTTGCATGAGAATGGCCACATAGTTTTCCCCGTACCTAGACGGCTCAATCTACATCAGTTGTGACATTGCAATGGAAGGGTTGGATGTACATTTAAAAGATCACTGTAGACAGAAGCAGAGTTGAATTAAATTAATTCAGAAACAACTCCCGAATTCTGGCCAAGCAACGACAGTTTGTGAACAAAGGCAACGGCTAAGTCGCAGAAGGGGAACCAAGGTTTACATGAAATAAATCCCCAGCCAATTAGTAGCCACAGAGACTCGAAATCACTTTTGTGGAAATTGTAGAAGTAGTTTGAAGTATATGTTTCGTGGAATGCATCAGCTCAGGGAGTCGGATTGAAGGGTTTAGCGTGGCCAGATTTTATCAGCTCTAGGGTCTGATCTGAGGAATTTCAGTAGGAGCACTTTCGGAAGACTGTCTGCTACAAAGATTTTGCACCCCCTTGCCACAGTTGGTAACAGCACGAACTGCAGAATTAGGGCATCCGCTAAGGTTTTTCCCCGACTGTTACAGACCACTTACGGGTCGGGCTGAAGGTGTCACCTAGTGACGCTTTAAGAGCTAACAGACTTGGTGATAGCAAACTCTGTCTTCCGTTCCAGCAAGCAATCAAGACCAACATTCGCCATTGCATCGGGAGTCTAGGAAATTAATCGCAGACCAGTATAGTTCGCCGCCAGAGATGGAAATGATCATTAATCCAACCGCAATTCGATTATCTGAAGCGATTGCGGAATCAACTATGGGGAACTTGTGCACACAGACTTGAATAGCAGATTACTCAGGGATTGGCGGCAGCAACAATCTTCTTCAGGACAAATTTAATAAACTCATGGAGACAGCCAACAACAGATTCGTTCCATGGGTGTGATTTGAAGAGGGGCGTCTATGCAACTTTTTGATCTGTCACCAGTTGTCAAAGGGACCACATCGCAATTATGGATTAAGAACATTGGAGGAAGCAAAATGTATTGCCAATGCAAAACCAGGTTCTTTAGATATTATTTATCTATATTAAGGCTCTGATGTTCAGACTTTGAATCAGTAATGAATATTGTTGCAATAAGATTTTCCATGAATATTGCTAGTAGATTTATTTGCATCATTTTGGCATTTTCATAATACAATCTGAGGGTTTTTTGATAAGTATTTAACAAACGTCTCAATCCAGTATTGCTCTTCTTTAACCCATATAGTAGAGGGGATATCTCAGTGGTATCAAAGCCTGTTTTGCAAACCATTTGACGAATTGCCACAGTACATTGTTGGAATTTAGTGACCTTTATAGCTAGGGTCATCTCATAGTTCCATTTATTCAAATCTTCTGTAGTGATCTCTACTGGATTGGCTCAGAATTATCGAACTTTGGCTGCAAACATTTTGTCATACAGTTGCTATATGAGCTAGTCTTTAAGTAAAATTATGATTGCATTCCCAAATTACTGTCTCTTTGAACTAATACTGATAAGTGGATATACCAATCAATGTTACTCAGAACTCAATTAAATACAGAACCAATAACGTCAACACATTAAAATGCCAATGTTTCTTATAAAAGATTTACTAAATCGATGGCAGAATTAAATTCCCGTATACGAGATAAATAATGTGCAGAATTAAGCAATTACAGGGGGGAAAGAGTAATGAAAAACCCATGATTTTCTGTGTATGCTGATGGTGGTCAGGACCTGAAATGGAGATATGACTTGACGTTACTACCAAGATTCAGTGAGTTGCTGTCTACTAATGCACATTGTACCCGAATCTGCCACACTGCAGTACCATCACGTCTTCTAGGTTCTATGCCGTTACAGTCATGGTTACTGCCTAAGACCTGTGAATACCGAACCCACCCATTACTGATGCAAGCCGTGAACCACTGCCACTGGATATCACGTTACCTCTGTGATTTACTCCTACGAGTATCTCTGTCCTGCCCGCTTGAGATGAAGATACTGCCCCCTTTTGCACCGATATGCACATATTAGTCAATCCTTGACTGTTGCTCATGCCCAGTATCTAAAATACATACCCAGATTTTGCTCAATCTCCTCTACAAAATTCAATATCAAAAAAGTAGAATACTAGGTTTGCGTCTAGTATCACAACTTTCTTAAGAAATTTTGTCCTTAAGAATAATCTAGTCACACTTTAAGCGACCAGTAGGATTTGGAGAATTATCATATATTCATTTGTTGTGTCTTTCCAAAGATAGAGTCTTTTATTTATAACCTCAAAGTGAGGGAAAAGTGTTGGAATAAGAAATGTGGGATAAAACACCAATTTAGTCATCTGGTCACTTAAGTCACTTTATAAAGTGAATGTCTTACTAAAACATAAAGTAACTTTATTAAAGTACTTTAATACATTAAATGACGAAGTTAAGGCAAATCTTCCCTTTTGATTGGCAAGCATCCTTACGGGTAATGCCATTAATATATCGAGATGTGGAGATAAATTAACCAGGCACCAAAAGAACTAGTGCAAAAGAGGGTACATGACATCTTCTTTTAAATCCAAAATAGATTTCATCCCTTTTTGCACATTCATGTAGATATTGATGATATTGATTGTAACTGCTGTAGATTTTGTTGATAATTGGTATGACAACTATTCTCACACCTATGTGTTGTTGTATAGGTACCTTAAACTCAAGATTTCATTAGATTTTACCAAATCATATTATGTGTTGTTAGCACTATATTTGTCGTAGTATTTTTGCTAATGAACATTATTTAAATTGTTAATTTCATATTTTCCTTCACATATCTAGTAAAATGAATGATGTTTATGGAATGATAATAATAAAAAATTTATCAACTCTTCAACATTATTCCTTTGATGGATGCCCTAGTTGTTTTTCAAAAATCAGGGCTCCATCAGATAGTATAGTTTGTTACATGATCTGGGTGTTGTGAAATCCTCTGTGGATGCATTTTCCTTATTTGAAATTGCATTCCATTTATAAAACCCAATTGCATTCTTTCTATTTCAACTATCTTTTCTGGGAAATTAATTTGTGTTTATTTTTCTTCTCTTTTACTTTTCCTGTTATCCTTTCTCATTTCAGTTTTTGTTTATGTTTTCCATCTAGTTAAAAGAAAATTCTTTTAAAATGTCAAATGTTGTCATATGATGTACTTTCCCATATCTAACCTAATTTCTACAACTACTCTCACATATGTCAATGCATGTTGGGTCAGTCTAAGCTGTTTGCAGTGAAATATCATAGCAACAAATCTGTTTACCAACACTCTAGTATTGTTAAACTGATGCATTTTCTCAAATCTTGTTAGAATAATTTAATTTATTATCCTAGTTACTAGTAGAAAAGAAGATTGAAGCACATTATTCAACAAAGGATAAGAAAATTGAAGTTCAAGAGAGCTATTGCACCTCTTAACAACACAAAAATGCAAATATCTACTGTACAAATCACCAAAGACTAAGCAATCAAAGTCAAATTTCAAAATTCAAGGAAAAAGGTAACAGATCCCACTAATTAATCAAGGCATGTCCTTATTTGCAATGCTTCTGATAGGCAAATAAGGTAGGTCCATCTTAACTGTGCAAAAATTGTCACAAACATGTAGCAATAAGTCAAGAAGTCATATAGCTGTGGAAACAATAGATTTGGACCTAGATGGATTTGTAATGGGCTAGAAAAAAGAAATACAAAATTTCTATTTCTTAGTTTGAAATGATCTTCCATGAAGTCACTATAACTTTGTTGCCTGTAACCACTCATATGATGATCAACAAAATTAAGGACATAAAGCAATGTATCAAATGCTAATAACTGTGTAACTCATATATACTCCTGTGTCAAGGCAACGTTGATCAACTAGTTGAATATTTTGATTGCAAATCAGATTGAAATGCCTTGCTGCCTTATTCAACTCCAAGCAGTAACAAAAATAATTCAAATAATGTAGTAAACAATACAGTGACTTTTGAGAACTTAATATATTTCAAAAATAATGAACTATAGGAAAATTATGAACCCAATAGACAAATATAACTATGCAATGTATTAAAAAATTATTAACAAGAGTAACTGAGAAAAAGATAACAAACTCCACTAGGAGACGTGAATCCAAAACATTCTAATTTTTTACTCTTGAAATACAAATTTTTTAATATTGATATTTTAAGCACCAAAACAAAAATTGATAAAATAGAAAATGTAAGTCCTTGAAGAATTTAAAGAGCTCTATGACAACTATTTCTAGTGAAATGAAAATGATAATAATCCAACATAATGCAGAATGCATTTGAACCCAATATTTTAGTATCTAAGATTTGCACTATTTTGATTGAATTTGTATTTTAGATTTCTATGGCACTACAAAAAAACCTCTCAAAAAATCTAACATACCAAAATAATGAGGAAATACTTAGAGAAAACTCTGAACTTTATAATAAATCTTAATAATGTGATTTTCATAAGAGAAAATACATCGTAACCATTGGATAGATCGATCATCCCTTGTAGATAATAAAAGGCATTATTTTTTTCAAATTCTACTTCATGATAAACATAAGAGCTCAACACTTGACTCATTAATTCATTTCCATTTAAGTAATCCTTTCTACTTCAGGTTTAACTAGAAATTGAATGATAATAGAAGAAATAAGAGAAGATAAAAGGGAAAACATTGATAATGGAGGTCGTCCAAATCGGTCTACATCTGAGAGGTGTTCTGAAGCAACACCAAGCTTGAACACTTTATAGTTTGCGTGAAATGTCTTGTTGATTGAGTTGGGGCAAGTATGGCAAACAAAACCTATGAGCAAGTTATACTCCTTAAAGCACATCCTTTTTTGGGGGAAGATTATGTTGGGAAAAGTGTGGATCCTAAATGTCATGACCTATTGCGGCATCTTGGAATAAACCAAGATAAATTGCTAGAAGCTGTTTGTGAGATAGCAATAAAATTTAGTATTATTTAAGTTAAAGCATAGTCATCCTCAACTATTGCGGCCTAAGATGCAACAGAAGGCTTGATTTATTATCAGCCTATGAGAATGATCTTTTAAACTGATAGATTGAGCTGGGAGGTATGTAAGACTTGGGTGTTATGCACTATTGAACTATCTCGAGGTAAAACAAGATAACTTGCTGAAAGCTACTCAAGAGGCTGCTAGTTTTCTAAGGAAATAATTCTATCTTAGATAAAAACAATTTAGATGCAATGAAATACGCTCTTTTAGTGTAAGGAATACCTTATTCAACTTCTTCCCTTTTGAGGATTTATTTTTATTTTGAAGGCACTTGAGCATGGGAAATATTAAAGTTAGCCCAATTAAAAACAATGATTTCAATACTTGCACAGAATGATCTATACTTGAATTGACCGAGTGGTTGATTAGCTAAAATTATAATCTAAAGAAATTATCAAACAAATAATTTAAATTCAATTATCTAAAAAAATTAAAAATAGTAGACTAGTAGAGTTGACCAGTAGCCTCACTTTCACAGGTGCAATGATTCAACAGAACAATAGACTAGTTCACCACACAAAGCTACCCAACTAGCCACTAGGATGCTAGTGGTCTAGTATTGACCCCTATCAAACATTTACCAAAGCTACCATATAACTATCCATCTACTTTAACCTCACTTAAACAACTTCAAATAAAATTTGCTTCGACAACTTGAAAAGAAATCTAACTATGTGGAAGTAGAAAACATGCAATAATACCCAATATTCTTAATCAACATGCAAATCACAACAATGAAGAAGAAAGCAATTTTGGTATTATCTTTGCAAAAATTTCTCCAACACTTCACAAATGAGAGCAATTGACCTTTTATAGGGGTCAGAAATACAATAGATGATAGAGATCAAAATGATATCAACAATGTAGATTGAATCCGCAAAACCCTAATTAGGATTGCCACCCCATCGGCCAATGAGAAGACACCACCTCATCAATGGACCAATGAAAAAAAGTGTAAAAAGTGGCAACCAATTAGAAGGTACCAAAATGGTGGTCAATTAGAAATAGACACTAATTCTATTCTAGAAGAAAGAGAGAAATTTGTTGCTTGGGTTTACATCAAATGATGTTCTAATATAACTTTTCCCTTTTCTTTCATTTTCTTAGCTAAGGCAATGAACTTAGCTAGCCTTTCATTAACTTCTTCCAGAGGAGGACAAGGAGTGTGCTTTGTCCTAAGTTTTGCTGACTTTTCCACACTGCCTGCTATTTGTAGTATCTTTTCATGATCCTTCTCATATTCTATTGCAAATCCAATAAAAGCATTGAGGGAGGAAAGGGTGCCCAAATGCTTTTTCTTGATAGCAACCTTTCCCAAATCATCCAACCTCAATCCAAAATCTATCTCATTACCATCCTCTTCCCTCATATCCTCAAAATCAAGTGCCACCCCAACATTACTCATCATGGTTGAAATGGAAGTGTTGACACTTGGGTTGTTCCGTGCAATCACATTATGTATTTCTTCAAGTGTTGTAAATTTGGTAGTTAGTGCAACAAACCAAGATTCAACTATACTTAATCCTCTCTCATCAACCAACTTGGCTCTTTGCAAATATTCCTCTAGTAGCCCAATGAACAGCTGTAGCTTAGGAATAGCCAAAACGTTGATGGGAAGGAAATCTTTCCACTCCTCTTCAAAAAATCTAAACTTGTCTCTAACATCCACTAATGACTAGAATGTCAAGATGAAGGATAGTAAGAAATTTCACCCATCCTAGAATGAATCATGGATCCAGTCCTTGACTTCATGTAGCTAAGCTGATATCTCTTCTGAATTGATCCCGCTATCTTGAGGAAGGGTTGCAGCTATTAGATGGGCTGGTAATCTCTCCAATATTTGTTCTCAACCTCCAACTTTACTATTCTTTCATTTTCCTTCCTCAACCTTTGTCTAGTTGATGCTATACCTTCCTGGACTTGCTCACACTCCATATCATCAATATTCCTTCCCAAGTTATGTTTCACTATCTCATATTCCTGGGCCACAATCTCATCTACTGCCTTGTTGACTGTTGGAATAGCAATATGAACCTTTTATTGACCATCACTATCACTCTAGATTGCCCTTGCCACCATTTTCGCCATTTGTTTTTGGTTCTCGCTATCACCTTTTCCATTAACCCTTGGATGTCCTCAACTGTATGCACCATTACCACCTCACCTCTTGGCATAAGCATTTGCCTTAACCATAGTGGTGCAGTGCATCTTGCCAAATTTGGATTGAGTTCAACTAACAACGCATCACCAATACCCTCACACAAATCACTCATGGCACACAAATTAGGTCGGCACTAGCAAAAATTGCCAAATAATTGAGGAAATCTTCCCTTTGACAAGTCTTCCAACAATGAGAAATCTGTCGCCAGAGAAAAATCGCCAAGGAGTGGAGAAATCTACCTTGAAACTAAATTGTCAATCACCAAAAATCTGCTCCTTTATAAAATTGCCTAAGCATGGAGATGAAGAAATGAAATGTGAGGAAGAAATGGGAGAGAGCCAATCTCATATACCCAACTTCCCTCTCCCTCTAAGTCAATGACTTGGTCTTGGAGGAGAGAAAAAAACAAAATTAAAACAAAATTAAGGCCCACAATTAAATACTTAGCTCAAAAATTAATTTTGCCCAAAGGAAAATTGCATTTTTTAATTTTCATTTAACTCCAAATTGCAAAAAAAAATTAAATGATGCCTTGGAGATGTTAAATATTTCCATTTAATGAGGATTTAGTAATTAATACATCATTAAAATTGGATTTTGGCTAGCCAAAAGCCATTTTTTCAATATTAAATTACCAATTTCATTAAAGGCAAAAAGTTTTCAAGGTAATTTAAATCTATTAAGTCCAATTTTTTGCAATTTTCTCCAAATCCATTTTGCTATGCTAATTAGGAATTTTTTTTTGACAAAAATAAAATAAAATTGCTTCTGGAGCCAAAAATTGATTTTTTGCAATTTAGCTCCATTTCAATCAAAATTAAAATTTTCACCACAGAAAAATTTGAGATTTTTCAAAACTTAAGTCTAGCAAAATTTTTTCCTTTTGAAAAATTCTTCAAATTTACACAATTATATCCAAATTTTCAAAATAAAATGTCTAAATATAAATTTACAATTTTATCCTACCAAATATACTTCTTTAAAATTTGTCCAGCCTAAGGATGAAATTGGTTGTTCTAGAAAATCAAGCAAAATGTAGGTGAAAATAAGCTAGGTCTCTCCCACTAGCCTTAAGTTGTCCAAGGCTCAAAAATCTCATGAAATTGAAAAATTGTTGAACAATCCAAAAATTTTCCGAGGTGATCAAGAAAAAGGGGTCCCCAAAGAATTTGGGGCGATGGTGTGAGAACCTCACAACAATATTCTACCTAAAAGTTTAAAGCATTTTTTGCAGTCCATTTTTATTATTGTTTGTTCTTTTGCTAGTTAATCTCTTCTTCCCAATACTTATAGTTTGAGGAATCCTACATGATCAGTTATTAATCATCAAATCACAAAGATGGATTTTACTCCAACCATAACATTAGCAATGTGAGCTATAATATGTAACCCTATTTGTGCTCTATTTTTTCTATCTTGGAATGTGATTTGATTTTTTTTCACAAAATTTTCAAGTAACAAATATAGTACACATGAATAGGAAAAATTGCAGCACTTTTGATACAAGAAACAATAGCTAGTACTTGGAAAACCACACAACTGAAAAATCCACATTTGATTTCTAATCTAGAATACAATTGCCTTCAAAAATAATAGCAGCTCAATTCATAAAAATACACTACATATCTACTTCTAGCATAGCTGAAAAATGCAGCACTAGTTTTGTTTGTGCCACTCACATAATCACTAGAATAAAATGTCTTCAATTCATATACTATTTTTTATAGTGGTGTAAATATGAGAGCACGAGGTTATAACAATGGAGTTGTGGCTCAAAATGATAGCAAAATTAATGAGTGGAATGGCTTGGAAGAAGTTAATATTGACTATGGATTTTCCAGTGTGATGAACTTAAAGATTGTTGATATTGATAGTGCTATGGATGTGCAAATGGTGGATAGTGGTTGTTTAGTTATATATTGTGCCCATCAAGGAATGGAGATCCAAAAAAATGGAGGGACATTGACGAGAGGGCACCAAATGGAAATGCACATGAGACAGTGCATAATATATTTATTATGTCATTCTCTAAAAAGGTAATCAATTATTTCAACAAGGAACAATTGGCTGTCACATTGATAATGAAATTTACAAGTTTTATGCCCACTACATGATACTGGTCCATTTACTAGTTTATAAAAAAACATTTAGAAGCATTTAACAATAATTTGCATTCAGCATAAACATTTAGATATAGTGACAATATACAATGTGTACAACTTTCTAGTATATAGTGTAACAAAATAGTTCCAATGTTGTCTTAAAACTAAGACTCCTTTACATATCTGTAGAAGGCCAGTGTTTGAAATCACACAATATGGTGTACACCCGCTCATAGTTCCTATGTTGTATACACACTAAGGCTCATTCCAGCAAGCTCTATTTGACAAGATGTACATGTCAATGGCGAATTCTTCAAAAAATTATAGAAAAAGCATACAGTTGATCAGGTTTACTACTTTATGATATCATACACATTTTATTCACGAGTATAGATTGTATGCACTACACATTATTGAGGTATTTCTGAAATGCAACTTTACTGAGGGCATGGTACTCATCAACATGCATGTCATGTAGGAAGTTGCAGTAACTGGTTAGCATATCAAAGATTGTGTGGAATTGTAGTGCTCTTGCATCCATTAGCATTACATCAGTATCATGTAGACTATGGATCACTGAGCACGTTGCCTTTGCATGCTTTATTATTTTAATGTAGCTAAGAGCAACTCTAGTTGAAAACTTTGGAATATTGTTCATTGGAAAATTGGTCAAATTGATTAATGGTGATGAATCATTTGATAACACTAGGGGGACATTGCTACTACTTATTATAATAAGATCCATAGAATTTGGTGTTGTTTCCATAACTAACTAAAAACATTCAATAAAATATTAAAATCTCAGAAAGAAGAATGGTGAATAAGCATTTTAAAATAAATGAAACAAGGAAAAAAAAACTAATCTCATGCCAATAGGTTAGGAGGAAATAAAATGCTTGTCTAAAATTCAGATTTATGAAAGAATGGATAGTTTTTGTAAGCATTCAAACTATTGTTACAAGTAGCTATAGAATTTCTTCATCAAAGGACATACAACAGATGATATATAAAAAAAATTAAATCTCTAAATTCTACCTATTAAAGAACATGGAAACTTTAACTAACATTATTTGGTCTATTCTTCTTTCCTATTTTAGTTGGGTAAGTTTTGAACATGCATGTTCCAACAACTGAGAAGCTAGAGGGTGTACCATCTAACATAGAAATTATTAGTAGTTGTGAAGGTCATCATAATGGCAATTTCTTTGTATCACCACAAATCTATTGTAAATAGTACCTTAGTCCTTTTTGTTAAGGATAAGGAACATCACCAAATCAGAATGCTTTTAGAGATGATGAGTCCCTAGTCTTCAACATGTTATAACTTATCATATATACATGACCATTGAATTAAGTCTTCTTATTGCAATATCACTTTGTGGTTTTATACTAGGGCAATTTCTAGTCAAACTTGCAGATTCTACTAGTGTAGGTCTATTTGGAAGGAATGTAAAAAATTGAAGGTGCATATAGAAAATAGTGGTCTCACTAACCCCAAAAAAAAATCTATGGTATGGAATTTAGGGGTGTTCAACTAGTAGTTGGGTTAATCATGGTATTGGAATCTAGGACCTTTAAAGATATTATCATAAATAAAATACCTAAATGAAATCTTAGCATTTGGAATGCTATAATAGCTTGATATTACTTA
This sequence comes from Cupressus sempervirens, assembly GCA_028749045.1. Taxonomy (NCBI): domain Eukaryota; kingdom Viridiplantae; phylum Streptophyta; class Pinopsida; order Cupressales; family Cupressaceae; genus Cupressus; species Cupressus sempervirens. The sequence goes on along the minus strand of CM053793.1, from coordinate 159,546,938 downwards.
TTACCATTTCACTTGCATGTATGACATATGATAGGAATAGACAATGCTCTCAAGACATGAAAACTAGTGTTTTTTTTAATACAGATAGACATGCTAAATATGATACTTGTATTTATAAGGTTGTTAGATTGTAATAGTCAATGGTAGTGTCAAAAACCTCTAAAATAGCTACAAAGAAAGTTTATATTAGAAAAGTATGCAAAAAAAAACAAACAACAGTAAGGTAGATAGAAAATTTAGTATTAAAAAATTATGAAAAAATGCTCATTGTTACAACAATATCAAAGTCTATAAATAAATACATCAGTTGTGTATCAAGATACAACATCTCATGGGTGAGACTAATTGGTAGGGAAGAACAATGGATGCAATGAAGACCTTGGAAAATAAGCCCTCCAACTTTTAGAGAATATAATCATGCTCATCAATACTCTTCACAAACTTGGAAATTTCTCTAGTACTTAAGACTTTAGTTACCTTTACTATCTCATTCCATCTTCATTGTGTCCATGTGAGGAAAAATTAAATTCCTTAAATTACTATTTAACAATATTGCATTCAGATTGATGAAAGAAGCTCTCCAATGAAAATATAATGAGCCATAGCTCATAAAAACAATAATTGAAATAGACTACCTTATCCATCACTAACATATTATATAGGGATATGTGACAACTCTAAATTAACCCACTAAAATTGTCTTAAATTGTTTTAGAGATCTTATACATTTACATATTTTCTAATTAATAATAAAAAAAGTGATACTAGGTATAACAAGACCCAACCACTAAATCCAGTCACACGTGGGTGGCATAGGAACCAAGGACAAGTCTCGGAGATGTGGCACCAAAAAGAAGCATTTCCCTATGCAAAGGCCTTTTGGTGACATTTATGATCTACATATATTAGGATGTTACCACATGCCAAAAGTTACAAACTACTTTTAGTCCAATGTTTTTTTCTTCACTACTATAACTCCTTTGACATGAAGGTTTCCATTCAAAATATTTATGTGAAGTATAAAATTTTCGCAACAAGAAAACTAGTTTAAAGATGATTTTTTCTATGGAATCTGTACTACTAGAAAATTGTGTACCCTATGGGTATCATGATGTACAAGCACAAAAAATTAGGGATTGTTTCATAGTAGTAACCAATTCTAAACTTGAGGTGAGGTATATTTATTGTTTTTAGTTTTAATAAGAATTCTCATCATTCTTATCTTAGTGTAATGACCCATATTTTCTTTGCTGACTATATTTATCTTAGTGCACAAACTCTTACTGTGCTCTACAATATTCTTCTCCATGATATGTATGTCTAGTTACTTTTGCCTCTTCATTGCTTATCATTTCCTTATCACTACTTTTATGTCTTTGCATATGTGCCCTCAATTCATGACACAAATGCTTCTTATTTTCAATGTTGCTTTATATATTTTATTCCTCATAGCAATTCTTTTTTGATGCTCTTTATACACTATCAAATTTTGCACATTCATGGAGTTCGGTCACCATATGTAATTGATAGGGAAATGTTACAATTATATTTTGTTCTAAATGTAACTATTCACGTTTGAAGTTTGAACTTAACCTTCATATGTAGACCTTTTCTTGGATCCTTGCAACTTCTAACATATTGGTGATGAAGAGGGATAATATTCATGTAAGTTTAGAATAAGAGATATCCATTAGAGACCATAATAGATATGTTATCTATAATGGGTATAAAAAGGCTACAATGCATAAGGGGCCTAGAGTGAGATTACATGAAAGAATAACTTGTTTGTAGATGTTTCTAATTTTCATGAGTGACATGTTAAAAAAAAATTAAATGGACATGTAATATCTTGGATAACATTATTTGTTGGTATTAACAATATTAGAGTAAAAATTTTCCTTTGTTGGGGATAGCCTATGATCTATTCTATCTTTATTGCAACTGATAGATGCATAGAATTTGAGAAGCTAGAATACACTAAAGAAGACTATTAGAAGGACTTGCAAAACATTAAGAAGGTAAGATAGATATGTGCTCTCTCTCTCTCTCTCTCTCTCTCTCTCTCTCTCTCTCTACTATTAGTTTTACAACAATGAGTAACAAGTGTAGTTTGAGAGTTGATTTATATGGATTAAAATGTTTTAACTTTGAACATTTTACATATATTATATGTTTTTGTAGGTTTTTGTTCCCCTTGTAGAGAAATGCAAGAAATATGGAAGGGCGATTTGCATTGGCACAAATAATGGAACTCTTTCTAATTGGATCATGATTTACTATGGTGGTTCTCCTAGGGGAATGGTAAGTTCATCTGTTATTTATATTTCTATTAAGTTGGGTGTATAGATTGTATGTTTAAGTAAATTTTATTTTACTTTGCTAGAAATTTGTTTTATGTTCATAAGTAATGTTAATTATATTTTTTTGAACATACTAATGTCAATTGTCTTAAAAAAAGTAAAATTAGTGTTTGAATTTGCATGCATTTTTTGAAAGTTGGATTTCCATATCTTTGTCTTCTCAATGAAAGAAAGAAACCCAATAATTATGGTCCAGGCATATCATTTTCTTGTTTCAGAGATGAATGTCCTAGGATGGGATTATTCATTGCATTTGGGAGTTACTAAAGCCGGTGAAGGTGAAGATGGGTAAATAAAATTGGAACATTTTTAGAAGTTTCTTCTAATGATTCTCTTCCTCATTTTTGTGTCAAGATATCACAATTTTTCTTGTACCTTATCATGATATATATTGACACTTGTCAATTTTCTATGCAAGATGGTTTAGTGATACAATTCTAGTTTCCCTAATGCAAGTTCCACAAGAGTAGATAGATCCATGTAGAAGACTTGCAAATCTTGGAATATAAGCTATCAAGCTTAAGAAAGGAGTGGTAAGCTTGCAACCAGCTTCTTTGCACATGTATGGTATTAATGTTTTTCTAAATCATCATTTTACTTTTAAATTTAGTATTGATATTTTAGAAGCTATTCTTTTGATAGGCTCCTTTTGAGGAGAAGCACCACCACTACATTTATTTCCAAAGGACAACCAACCAACTTCCCATTTAGAAGGAGGTGTGTTACACTTTATTCTTGTAGGCTTTCTTTTTGTAGAATATTTATACTTCTCTTTTCCCATTTTTTTGATATTCTCCATTTTAAATTATATCAGTGTTTATTTTCCCATAGTGGAAGTCTTGTTTAATTATTTCTTTTTGTACTTCTACTCAATCAATATCTCGACTGAAGGAATTCAATTTGTGTTGTTTGAACTTCTTAATTAATTCATTAAATTTTATCATTCTTAATTGTCATCATTTAAATCTTGACACTTCATCTAGGAGGCTCAAATTGTAAAAGTGAGCTGGTCTTGATGTCAACACATTTTTAAGAAAATTACATTTGTTTCTATATCTCTTTCTTAGATGATTTTCATGCTTATCATTAATTGAATTCCTTTCACATGTATAGGGTGATGAGGTATATTATAGGGGTGTTCTACATCAAGATGGGTTAGTTTTAATGTTTTTCACTCTTGATCAGTTGAAGGTGAATTTTGGATATAATTTTTTTTTTCTATTCAATGATAGTTGTTATAATGTCTCTGTGACCCCAAATAGTTGCTGAGGTGTAAGATTTCATTTGATTATTCTTAAATTCCCAGTACATGAAATGTGAATTTATTTGTTGTGACTCTTTGTTATATAACCTTTTTGGGTGCTATATTGAGAATGAAATGGAACAAATAATATTTTTTTATGTATTCATTAAAGGGTGCTAGCTCAATGGAAGAGCACCTACTTTACAAGTAGGAGGATGGTGGTTCAATTCCATCATGCCCTATTATGACCAAGTACACTACCAAATATGTGACTAAATATACTATTGAATATATTACTAAATATGTGACCAAATAAACTATTAAATATGCTACTAAATACACTATCAAATATGTGCCAAATATGTGACTAAATATGCTATTGAATATGCTACTAAATATGTGACCAAATATACTATTAAATATGCTACTAAATACACTACCAAATATGCAAGTAAATATACCACTATATATTTGACTAAATCCATTATCAAATATATGACTAAATATGTGATTAAATTGATGATCAAATAAGTAACTAAAATTGTTTAGTAGTATATTTAGTAGTGTTATAAATGACTAGATATTAACTACTATTAGTCGAATGGCTGATTTTAGTCACATATATAAAATAATTAGTAGTTTTTTTAGTCATATTGCTATTTTTGGACTAGTGTATCCTTCAAATGGTGCACAAAATTCTAGCTAACAACTATGTCCACTTAGCTTTGGTGAATCTTCAATTTTTCTAATAATGCAACAGCTCGATAGTATTGAAATCTTGATGCTCAACACATACTATGTTACTTGGTGTCAACTAAGCTGATGTTCGACATCTAAAGTTCTCTCGATACCAACTAGGATTTTCTAGTGCTTGGCACTTGATACTTTTCTCATCACTTGAACTTCACTCAACACCTAAAGATCACTTGGCATAGAATAATATTTTCTAATGCTCGACTCCAATTGGGAATTTTCTCAGCTTCAACTAGCTTGCTTGACACCAACTAATGAACTTAGTTTAAGCTTTGCAATCAACCTTATTCTAACTTATACCTCCAATGTTTCTAAGTGTGACCAACCTCTATATCTTTGAGTATGTTATCAGTACATCATTTAATCATTGTCTTAACTAATTCTTGCACTTCATTACAAAATCATAACTCAACCTTTCCCTTAGGTACTTTTGTTAAATCTTTTTGATCAAATCCTTTTCATCAATCAACTAAGTGATAGTACTTGGATCTTATAAGTAAATTTTATTCCTACAAATAGCAAGTTTGACATCAATTAAAAAAAAATGATTGAAAACATTTTGTTAACAACAATCTCCCTCTTTGATCTTCAACAATGATCTTTTCAATCAGATTTCCAACAATCTCCGTCTTTGGCATTGATGGCAAACCAAATTGATCAACCATCAGATTATACTATTTAACCAAATGCAAACTAGGTGAGAATAGTAAGTCAAATGCTAAAAAGAAATTGTATTAACATCAGTTTTCACATCTCCCTCTTTTGATCCACTATCTTGATTGCTCTATTTTTGCTTCTCCCTCTTAGTTGTTGTATCCTTTTCTTTTCTTCTCTCCCTCTATTCTAATTAGTTTCTTCAACTTCTCTTTTTCTTCCTCTAGATTTGACAATCTCCCTCTTTCTCTACATTTGATCAGTTTCTACACTTTCTCCCTCTTTCTTCATTCTTGATCTACTCAATAGTTGTTGATCAGTTTCTTGATATTTCTCCCTCTTTGACAACAATGCCAAAGGTATACTATTTCAACATCTTAATATAAAAGTGTAGCATTTATATGCTATTTCAATTTGCCCCTTTTTCACCTTTCTTGTGATTAATTTGGAACTTCATCACTTCAATTACTTTAGGCATAATCCTAAAGTATGTATCCCCTGCATCAATGTGTAATATCACAATAATTAACTCATTTAATTCAAGGAAATCCCACTTTTACCTCAAGTAGCCTTGGTTAGGGACATCACCTTAACTTACCTCTAAGATACTCAAAATCATCTTTAGGTAGTGCTTTGGTGAAGATGATAGCAATTTGTTCCTTTGAGCTAACATATTCCATCTTCACCTTCTTGTGTTCCACCAATTCTCTTACATAACGATACTTTATTGCAATGTGCTTGGTTTGAGCATGCATTATAGGGTTCTTTGATATGTTGATAGCACTTGTATTATCACAATAAAGTATCATAGGTTCATTCACCTCTTCCTTCATACCTTGCAACAAATATTTGATCCATACAATATTAGTGCAATTGATGGCAACTACAACATATTCAGCTTCTACAGTGGACCGTGAGGTGCAAATTTTCTTTTTGTTGGTCCATGTAATCAATCTTTTTCCCAAGAAAAGTGCTCCTCCACTAGTGCTTTTTCTATTATCAATATTACCTCCCCAATCTACATTAATGTAGGCTCTTAGCTCAAACTTTTCACTCCTCTTGTAGTACAAACCAAAGTCATCAATTCCTTTTAGGTATCTCATTATTCTCTTCACTACCATTAGATGTTTTTCTCTTGGATTTGTGAAAAATCTTGCCACTATTTTAATAGCTAATGCAATGTCTAATCTACTATTTACAACATACTACAACTTTCTAATCATTGATCTATACAATGTTTGATTCACTTCAGCTAACTAATCATTCTTGGATTGCTTATGTCTTGTTGCCATTGGTGTGCTAACTAGTTTTGAATCTTCCAATCCAATTTTTTTGAGTATCTCCTTGATGTATTTTGATTGGGTTAGAAATATGCCATGCTTCAATTGATGTACTTGTAATCCAACAAAGAATTTGATTTCTCTAAACATTGACATCTCAAACTCATGTCTCATTTGATCAGCAAAATTTTTGTATAAAGCATCTTATCCTCCAAATATTATATTATCAACAAAGATTTTAGATATCAAAATGTCTTTACCTTTTTCAGCTTTGATGTACAAGTTGTTGTTATCTGTTCTCTCAAATCCTATTTTCACAATATATTTGTGTAGTCTCTTATACCATGCTCTAGGTTCTTGCTTCAAACCATAAAGTGTCTTATGCAATTTGCAAACCATTTCTTTTTTCTTGCCATCAAAAAATCCCTTTGGTTGTTCTATCTAGACTTCCTCTTACAGTATACCATTTAGAGAAGTAGACTTGACATCCATTTGGTAGACTTTGAAAACTTTGTAAGAAAAATATGCAAGTAATGTTCTTACTCTTTCCATTCTTGCAACAGGGGAAAATGTTTCCCCATAATCTAGTCCTTCTTCTTGTGCATAGCCTTTACAAACTAGTCTAGCTTTGTTTCTACTTATCTCACCATTCCCATCAATTTTTTTCTTAAACACCCATTTGGTATCAATTACATTCTTTTTAGCTAGTTTAGGAACTAGGGTCCGTATTTTTTTCTTTTGAATCTAATCTATCTCGTCTTCCATAGCTTTATACTAGTCATCATCTTGTAGGGTATCCTTCACTATTTTGGGCTCAACCTTGCTCAGTAGAGATGATTCATTCCTTAGCCTGTTCCTTGCCATTGGTCTGGCATCCTTGTCACCAATGATTCAATCTACAGAGTGATGTCTTCTTACATAATTGGCTAATATTTTTTCTATCCTTCTTTCCATGTTTGCTTCTTTAGTTTTAGAGTCATTTTTCTCTTGTTCAACTGGTATTTCATCATTTCTTTCATGTTTACTATTCTCAAAATTAGAATGTGCATTTTCTACATTCTACAACTTGGCTTCTAAATGTAGCTGAATATTTGCTAGCTATTACTTGGCTGATACTGAGATTTTTTGTGCATTCCCAACCTTATTTGCAATATTATCTTCAATAGTCATTCCTTCACAAAAGTATACAAAGGATCTACAATCCTCTGATTGCTTGGACTAATCAACCTGAACTTCTGCATGCTCATCAAAATTTATATTTGCACTCTTTACAATCTTGTTAGTGTTAATATTAAAAAATTTCTATGCCTTGTTTTTAGTGGAGTATCTAAGGAATATTCCTTCATCACTCTTTGCATCAAATTTGTCATTTCTAATGTCTCTAAGAATATATCATTTACAATAAAAGATTTTGAAATGTTAAACATTAGGTGAGTGACCATACCACAATTCAAAAGGTGTTGTATTTGTACCTTTCTTGAGTTGGAATCTATTTAGGGTGTAAACAATAGTACTTATAGCTTCTTCCCAGTATTTTAGAGCAAATTTTTTCTCCATCATTAAGGTTCTAGCACAATCTATCACTGATCTATTCCTTCTTCAGCAATTCCTTTCTGAGGTGGAGTTCTTGGTGCTAATGTTTGCCTCTTGATACCTTTGTCATTGCAAAGTTCTTCAAATTCCTTTGATGTAAACTCACCTCCTCTATATGACCTTAGGCACTTTAGACTCTTACCTATTTCCTTCTCAACTCTGGCCAAATACAACTTGAACATTTAAAATGTATCAAATTTTTGCTTCAAGAACATAGTGGTCATCATCCTAGAATAGTCATCTACAAATAGTATTATGTATCTATCTCCTAGGTAACTTTTCACTTCTATTGGACTAGTTAGGTTTGTATGGACTAACTCTAGTACTTCTTTGTAATTGTATGTTTTGCTTTTGAAACTAGACTTAGTCATCTTCCTTACTTGACATTGTTTGCACATTACATTCTCAAGTTTATTCAATTTGGGCAAACCTCCAACTTTCTTCTTCTTCCTGATGCTAATTAGATTGTCAAAGTTAACATGACACAATCCTTTATGCCATAACCACACATCATCAAGTCTAACAACAAGACAAGTTGCATCTTCCATATCTAGGTAAACTAGATTACTCCTAGTTTGTTCACCTTTTTCCTATCAGATTTCCATCAATGTCATAGATCTTGGTAGTTTTGTTTCTAAATTCTACTTTACAACCAACATTTCCTAATTGTGATACACTCAACAAGCTATAGTTTAGTCCTTCAACATAGTATTCATTATCATATGAAATTTTTTCAGTAAGTTTAATTGAGCTTTTTCCATTGATTTGTCATGGAGCATGATTACCAAATATAACACTATTTCCATCATATTGAGTAAAGGTAATAAACTTACTTTAATCTCTTGTCATTTGATGTGAGAATCCACTGTCTATGATCAAATTTTCATTCTTGTTCACATAGGTAACCAATTTTGTTACTTCATCTTCATCTCTGTCTAATTCATCCTTCATGGCCACATAGACAACTTCATCATCATTCACATTACAATCTTTTTCAACAATGTAACATCTTTTGCCTTTTTCCTTGTAATCTCTACTAACATCCTCTCTCTTGTTCTTGTATGCATTTCCTTCTTTGTAGTTCTTCTTCTATGTACATCTTGCAAAAACATAACCTACTTCATTGTAATTGAAACATATGATAGGGAACTTACTTTTAAATTTACCTTTGCCTCTATGGAATCTTGTAGCCAATAGTGCTTCTAATTGTTCTACATCTTCCTCATCTGTGCTACTATAATTGGATGCATGTTTTCCTTTTCTTCTCTTCTTATTTGATGTCTCCTCCTCATTGTCTTTTATTGTCATCTTGGCCTTGAAAGTATATTCAAAGTTCTTAGGTCTGTAGTTGTCAAAGTTGGACAATTAAAATGCAGTAAGTCTTCCCACAATTTCTTCAAAGGTTGGTGTGTTTCCTTGTACACAACTCAGCTCTTGGATGGTTGAAACTCTAATAGCATAGATAGGAAGGAGGGTTCTCAAGTACTTTCTTTTAACAGTCTCTTCTAATTGATAACCTAGACTTCTTATTGCACTTAGCACTTCTTTCATTCTAGACCCACACTGAGCAACATTTTCTCCTTCCTCCATTTGCATGTCATCAAACTTTCCCCTAAGGCTTTCTCTGTTTCCTCTTTGTACATTATGATCTCCTCCATAGATATCTATTAGGGCTTTCCACATCTTGAATACAATTTTACAATCCTTGATATCGTCATATTTGTCATAGGTGAGTGTAGAGGCAGTCTCCAACATTACTTGATTTTCCTCCTTCCTTTTGCTCAAATCATCTGTAGTAAGAGGTCCAATTTGATTTACATATACTATTTAAATTGAGGTTTGTGCATAGTCACCTATTGATCCAAGGTACAATTTTTTCAAACTCTGCCATGTAGCAAAATTATCTTATTTGAGCTTGGGAACTTCTCCCTTGGACATCTTGATCTTCCTACTTCTAGTACCTTGAAACTAAATAAGCAGATGGCTCTGATAAAAATTTTTACAATTGGTTTAGAATAAATAAGAGGGGGGTGAATCAATTATTCAATGTCTAGCATGTCCAATTCAAAAAAATTTACTATGTGTAGTGAGCCCATTCATCCATTCATTCATCCATGCTTAAATATTCCTATTCAACAAGTTACTATAAATCAACATGTAAGCATAACACATAAAATATCAACACATAACACAATGATTTACATGGAAACCCAATTTGGGAAAACTACCAGTAACATGCTACTCAATTCTCACTCTTCTGAAGTGATGCTCTATGAAAGGCCTACCCTATTAAAGGCTACGACACACTGTTAAATTTGACCTAGTTAAAGGATTTAACCACCTTGTTAGAAGTGGGCCTACTTAGAGGACTTTAGAACATTCACTTGGTTTTTAAGGGATTTAAAAAATGTCTATTAGGCCAACGTACATCCATAGGATTTTACTTCTATCCTAACTAATACAATTGCTAGAGAGTAACAATTAGGGATTTTGACCTGATTACAGAATACAACTCAACTTGTAGATCTCTAATCACTTCTCAACTCTTCACATTACTTATCCTTCAATCTTTACAACTCTAGATAGCTTGCCCTCCTTTCAAGCTTAGTCTCCTTGAGTCTCCATGCTCAATGTACTAGTGCAAATCATCACTTCTTGACCACTTGTAGAAGCCAAGTCTTTGTGCTTTGTTCTTCCTTCTTCTAGATGTCTTCTCCTCAACACTTTTCTAATTACTTCACAATTTGGCACTCCTCTAGCCCTTGCTTCTTTGTCCATAACTCCTTAAATAGAAGTTTTAGAGTTCCTTTTCCCACTTTATTCTTCCCTCCTTTGATTTCAATTCATATGGATTAGGTACAATTCATTGTATCTAACCCATATTATGTTTCTTCTAGAAACATCATGAAGAATCCTCCTGAATTCTCTCTAAAATGGTTTACATAAGATTCTATGCCACCAACTCGTCATCCTTATCCTTCAAATGGTTCATAAAATTCTAGGTAACAACAAAGTTGGCTCAGATCTGGTAAATCCTTGATTTTTCAAATAATGTAGTAGGTTGACACTATTGAAATCTTGATGCTCAGCACATACTGTGTTACTCAGCATCAACTATTGTTTAAATGGTGCTTGGCACCTGAAGTTCACTCAACACCAACTAGGATTTTTTGATGCTTGGCACTTGATACTTTTTTCAGCACTTGAACTTCACTTGGCACCTAAAAATTGCTCAGCACACACCAAGATTTTTCTATGCTCGACTCCAATTGAGAATTTTCTCAACTTCAACAAGCTTTCTTGGCACCCACTAATAAACTTAATTTAAGCTTTGCAATTGACCTTGTTTTAACTTATACCTCCAATGTTTCTAAGTGTGACCAACCTATGTATCTTTGAGTATGTTATGAAAAAATCATTTAACCATTGTCTTAACTGATCCTTGCACTTTATTACAACATCATAACTCAACCTTTCCCTTAGGTGCTTTTGTTACATCTTGTTGATCAAATCTAGTTCATCAATCAACTAAGTAATAGTACTTGGATCTTATAAGAAAATGTCATTCCTACAAATAGTAGGTTTGACATTAATAATAAAACAATGATTGAAAACACTTTTTTAATAGCAATCTCCCTCTTTGATCTTCAATAATGATCTTTTCAATCAGATTTCCAACACAAATTTCTTCACAAAGTATCTCAAGGATATATACATATGATTTTTGCTCAAATTAGGCATAATTTGAGCCAATGTAGTTTCCCACATTTTTCTTTTAGTGGTTAATTCCCATTTCCATTTTGTATCAATTTTATTATATATTTCTTTAGTAAATTCATTACCTAACTCTATTGGTGTGAATTTAAATTTCACCAACATGTCTATAATAGCTTGTTCTACTTTCTCTTTACCAACTTTATATAAAGTATCATACTTTACATATTGAAAACCTGTTAAGCCTATTGAACTTCTTATATTTTCAAATACCTTCTCAATATCTTGAGGAGCTCTTCTAGTTGCTATCTAAATTTTCTCGAGTTGTCAGATTCAATCCTCTTGGCTTCATCATCATTGTCATCATATATCTTAACCATGTGTTTTCTTCTTCTAAGCCCTTTCCTCTGTTAACTATGCTCAGTCTCAATGGCCTTATATGTCCTCTTCTTAGGACTCTTTCCTTTGAATAACTTTTAAACTTTTACTAAAAAATTTCTTGTATGATCGATTGTTGTAGGGGTTGTTGCATTAGTTCTCTATCATTTTACTCCTTTTGGTGTAGATTTGAGTGGGCTTGCCACTTTCTTTAATCTTTTCTATACTTTGGGATCTACCACCAAAATCTCCTTTCCTTGGATATGTTGAACTCAAAAATGGAAATTTCTTTTCATTTCCCTTCCTATTCTTCCTCTTCATCTTCAGTGCTAAGATGTTCACCTTTTCCCATTTTGATCTACATTAGTATATCACTAAGTTTCCCATTTAAATCTTGTTTAAATCCAAACTGCTTGACACTCTTATTTATATATCTTCTACTGATAGTGTTTTAATAGTAGCAAAAATCTCATACATATAAACTTCACACTACATTGGCCTTAACCATGCCACCCTTGTAATAACTTCTTGAGCATATTTATAGTTGGTATCAACCATAAAGCATATGTGATCATAGTACTTATCAACTACCAATTTAGGTATCCTTAATCTATTCTTCATCTTTTTCTTGAAATCTTCAAAATAACCATCCATGATTGTCCCAAAATTATCACCAATATAAGTAATAAAATCATTTATTTTCTTGGTTATAGGTCTTGTTTTGTCTCAAACTACATCACCAACAATAGGAAAAGAGATTTGCACATAGAATAATATGCTTATAATTAGAGATTCAAACTTACATGATGTATTCTTGGCCTTTCTAATGGATCTAAGATTTTATCTGACTTTAATGAGTTGCAACTTAGCTAAATCATATCTAAAGCAAAAAAGGACACATTGTTCAAATGACTTGATTTATAGAACTTATGATCAATCACCCTTATTTTAAATTAAGTCACTTGATCTTTGATGGTATTATTAGAGATACCCCAGTCATTCCACTTGACCTTCATGAGGTTTTCAAATGTATTCCTTTCGTAGAAATTAATGCTCTTCACATGATCTAGCATGGGGTAACCTACCATATTATGCACAATAGCCTTTATGATTTTGACTAGCCCATTTTCCAGCCATAGTTTAATAATTATGAATAAAAATTCTTATGCATTTAATCTCAAAAATATTCAGGAATGCTATGACATGAGTTAACCCTTTCTTAGCCACAACCTTTTTTTCACCTTTCAACACTCAATTTTCACACAACTTTTGATAAGAACTCCTTACCTCAAAATCTACAACTTCACTAATCTTGCACATGTAACATGATCTTACATCATACACCATAACGACTCTAAGTGGAATTGTAGACATTCATCCTAATGAATCTTTGATTAAAGCAATATCAAGGTATGCTTTGAACTTAGGTAGAGGACAAGCCATATCTTTAATTATTTGGGAACTACTATCAGTCAATGTCTATTTCTTCTCACTTGTAGATGTCTTCTTAACAACTAGGGTTTTAAATTAATCAACTTCACAACTTTGTAAAAGAATAACTATATGAAACTTACTTGTAACACCAATGGCATGTAATTATCTCTATACAAACTTTGCAAAAATCACTCTACAATTGTCTTTGAATTGCTTTGTGAACTATCAAATCATTAGGTGAATTAAAAATTATCTTAAAAATGACAAAATACCTTCAAATGATCAAAATTATACTTCATTTAACTGTTTGTACATTTAGAAGGTTGAATCAAAATGCATGATAGTTGTCTTGGCTTGTATAAGATAACTTGTCCACTATACTTTCATTCAATGCATGTGTCAACATATCATCTCGGTCAATATAAGAGCTCAATTCACACTATAACTTGGTCACTATAGACATCAATACTAATCCTCAACACCAACTATGTATATGATTTACTTAGTTGATTCTCACTTCAGATCTATCTTATTGCATCCCATCTTATGCAGATATGGACTTTATTACATCACATGCTAGGAACTGATGTAGGCTATATCATTTTAAATATAATTCCTCGCATACCCTCTTTTCATAGCATGAGGTAGTGCAATCACCCGATCCACTAGATTGGGTGATCTAGGCATTAATTGTTCTACTATTATTTCCTTCATCCTCATATCTCCATGTTTGATTCACCTAATTTCTTGTCTATTTTACATCAACAATACCTTTACCTTTTGTCAATTCACTACTAGGTGTTTGTGCTTGAATCTTGTAGTTTATGATCAAATTTCTAATCTTATCACAATTACAACAAACTATATTTACATTCATCCAACTCCTATATTTTCCTCTAGAATGTGTCCTTATACAATTTTCTACAAAATGACCACAATCACTACATAAATGACAATTGTATCATGTGTTATAATCCCAATTATAAGAGTTACATTTTTTAGGTGGATTTTCTTATTTCTTTAGTGTCCAATTAGGTTTCATCTTTGATCTACATTCTTGTGCTCTATGTCCATACTTCTAATAGTTGTAGTAGTTGTTAGAATATTTAGAATAACTAGTAGGGGAGAGGGGTGTGAATCAGTTAACCAAGGTCCAAATGTACAATTAAAACTTTTCAGTACTTACCATATATATAAGTGCATGTATGGATTAGATCATCGAATAAATTTATAATTTAATAGGTCGCTATCCTATGTCAAAATAAATTTTATGTAATGTAATCATAAAACATAGTAGAATCATTCACACAATTTGGCACAAGGATTTAATGTGGAAACCCAATTTGGAAAAAATCACCAATAATATGCTACCAATTTTCACTTTTTTGACACAAGCCCTATAAGAAATCAACCCTCTTAAAGGATATAATGCACACTATTAAATGTGACCTTGATTAAATGATTTCAATCACCCTATTAGGAGTAAGCCTTGTTAGAGGGCTTTAGAACATTCTGTTAGAATGTCACCTAGTTAAAAAATTTACAAGTGACTATTAGGTAAACCTTAATCCAAAGGATTTATCCATACTAATACAATGGTTAGAAAGTAGCAGAAGGACTTGATCTGACAATAAAACAAAACTCACTTATAGATTATAGATCTCTAGTTAAGTCCTAAATTTTTCTTGGCACTCATTCCTTTTATCTCAGATTGTTTGTTCACCCTTCAAGCCTTCAACTCCTTAAGCCTTCTTTCTCACTATTCCAATTACAAATTCATCCCTTCAGCCACCATATGAAGCAACACCTCTTGACTCTTAACACACTCTCATTTTCCTCTAGCCTTCTATCTCCTTATAAAGATAATTATGATCTTTTTCCAGTGAATCAAAATCACCCATCTTAGGGCTAGGTTAGATTCATTGAATCATCCCTCTTTCCATTAGGTTCCCTCTAGAAGATTCTCTCACAATCCTCATTAGATTCACCTCAAAATGTTTTATCTTGAACTCTGTGCCTTCATCTCATCATAAATTTCTTCAAAGCACTTTGAACACAATTCAAGAAATCAAAATTTTCATCTTAGAACACTGGGTTACACTACATCAACTAAGTCTTCCTTGCTTAGTCATCACTATTATTTCCCTAATGCTCAACATTTACAATATTTTACTAATAGTTGGCACCTACTAATTTTCTTACACTCGATGGATACCAACTTTCTACTAGCCTGAACTAAATTTTCTTAACTTACATTGTTTGTTCGAGTAGGCTTAGCAAACACCTTTTATGAAAATACATCTTCTTGGGTTAGATAAAGTAACCATTCACTTCATTCTTTACTAGATCAACAATAAATCATAACATCAATGTATTACTTGTTCTTAGTGCTCCTTTTATACACCATATAACTCAACCTTTCTCTAGGTGCTCTTCTTATCCTTTCCTTTCAAATCCTCTTCATCAATCAATCAAATGCTAGCATTCAGACTGAACAACCAATTGTCTCACTAGTAAGTAGGAGGTTTGACATTAGTAACAAAATAGTTATTGTTCCACGATAGGTTCCACACTTCAAATAATCTCTTTTCAAAAATCCTCAATGGTATTGATGGCAAACCAATACCAATAACAATACCAAAAAGAAAATAACTTTGAAACTCTCCCTCTATTAGTATGTGTCCTTCCTCTGTATAGGGTAATGTGAATTTGTTCAATATCCTTCAATGCATCTCTTCAATGTATCTCCCCAATTTATATCTCTCTCTAACTTCTATTAGCATACTCTCCCTAATAAACTCATGCAATTTCTCCTTCAAAATTCATACTAAATTCTTCTCTTTATGCATGGCTTCTTAATATGTTTCAATGTATATCTCCCTCTTTGACAACAATGCCAAACCCCTATCATCTATTCATGCAAATATTATCAATTCAAGTTATCCCTCTATCACGTTACTTGTGACTATAAATATTTTTTTATAGATCCTTCATTATTTTAGGTAGGTCCTAAAGTAAGATCCACTACATCAAGTTGTAAAATATGACATTCAACTCAATTGATGTAGGGTACTACTCTAACTTCTCAAGTATGTTGAAATAGGGGTATCACCCCTAGCTTACCTCTTAGACATTCATGTGCTTCCTTAGGTAAAGCCTTTCTAAATATATCATTTATTTTTTCCTTTGTATTCACATATTTCATTCTCACTTCTTTGTCCAAAACCAATTCTCTCAAATAATGATATGTGATTTCAATGTGCTTTGTCTTTGTGTGCATCACAAGATTTTTAGAAATTTTTATACCACTTTTATTATCATAGTAGATTTCCATAGGTTCAATGATTTCCTCCTTCATACCTTTGAGTAATTATTTGATCCACACCACATTAGTACAGTTCACTACAATAGCCACATATTCAGCTTTAACAATAGATTGTGAAATACAATTTTGCTTCTTACTAGTCTAGGTCACTAGTCACTTTCCTAAGAAAAATTCTCCACCACTCGTACTTTTCCAATCATTAATGTTTCAAGCCCAATCAACATCTATATAGGATCTCAATTCAAACTTGTCACTTTTCTTGTAGTATAGACCATAATCTTCTATCCCTTTTAGACATCTCATAATCCTTTTGACAACCATTAAGTGATTCTTCTTAGGATTTTTAGAAAACCTTCCAACAATCCCAATAGCTCATGCAATGTCAAGTCTATTATGCACTACATATTGAAATTTTCCAATCATACTCTAGTACAATGTTTGATTAACCTTAATAGAGTCATCAATTTTACATAGTTTGTGTCATGTTCCCATAGGAGTGCAAACTAATCTTGAATCTTCCATATAATTTTTTTCAATATTTCCTTTACATAAGACTAAGTGATGTAAATACCATATTTCATCAAATATACTTGCAAACCAACAAAGAATTTAATCTCTCCAAACATAGACATCTCAAATTCTTTCATAATCTCATCTGCAAATGTCTTACAAAATGCTTTTTTCCCTCCAAATATGATATCATCAACAAGTATCTCAGCTAGTAAAATTCCTTTACCTCCTTCAGTCTTCAAGTATAGGTTGTTGTTATCACTAGTTTTCTCAAAACCAATCCTTATAAGATAATTATGCAATCTTTCATACCATGGTCTAGAAGCTTGCATTAAACAACATAAATATTTTTTGCAATCTACATACCATGTTCTCATTGTTAGGATCAACATATCCTTGAGGCTCTTCAATGTAAGCTTTCTCTTTAAGTACACTATTTAGAAATGTTGACTTAAAATCCATTTGATAAACTTTGAATCCTTTGTATGTAGAGTAAAAAAGAAGTGTTCTCATATATTCTAGTCTTGTAACAATGGAAAATGTCTGTCTGCATTGAATTCGCTCTTCTTAAGTATATTCTTTTCAAACTAGCATTTCCTTATTACTTGTTACTTCACCATTCTCATTCAATTTGTTTCTATACACCTATTTAGTTCTAATAACATTCTTTTCCTCTAGTCTAGGCAATTATGTCCAAGTTTTTTTCTTCTCAATCTGCTCAATTTCTTCATTCACTACTTTAATCCAATATTCATTTTCTAATGCATCCTTCACAGATCTAGGTTCATGTATGCTTAGAAAGCATGTATCATTTCTCAATATATTCCTAATCATTGGTCCATCTTCTCTTCCACCAATGATTTGTTCTATAGGGTGATGTCTTTTGACATACTTTGATAATCTTGGCTTTGTTCTTCTTTCTTCAACAATAGGTCTTTCAAAAATTTTAATTTTAGGCTCATTGTGTACATCTCTATCAGGTAACTCGACATTCCTCTCTTGTAATCTGATCTTAGTGTTAGATTATAACTTGGCTTCTAAATGAGACTCAACACTCATTGGATGTGACTCGACACTCATTGATTCCTATTGATTAGCAACTTATTTTTCAGAATCATCAATAGTCATACCTTCATAGTTTTAGACAAAAATTTTGTAATCTTTAGGTTCCTCCATTTTTCCTTCTTTATGTATTTTTGTATATTGATCAACTTTTACATTGACACTCTCCACAACTTTGTTGTTGTTAGTATTTAAACAATTATAAGCTTTATTTCTTGTGGAATAAGCAAGCAATATACCTTCTTCACTTTTACCATCAAATTTACCTTTCCTATTGTCCTTTAGAATGTAACACTTGCTTCCAAACACCTTAAAATATTTGATATTGGGTAAGTATCCACATCATAATCCAAAAGGTGTAATAATTGTAACTTTCTTCACTTGTACTTGGTTCAAGTTATAAACCAATATACTAACATATTCTCTCTAGTATTTCAAAGTAACATTCTTCTCCACCATCAATGTCCTAGCACAATCCATCACATATTTATTCCTCTTTTCAATTATCCCATTTCATGAAGGGGTCCTAGGTGCAAAATTTTGTCTCTTAATTCCTCTATCATTGCAAAAAATTTCAAATTTATTTCATCTAAACTCTCCACCTCTATCGTATCTTAGACACTTTAGACTTTTACCAGTCTCTTTCTTAACTAAAACATAACACTCATCATTCTAGAATAATCATCATTAAATAGCATTAAGTATTTGTCACATTTGTAGCATTGCACACAAATTGACCCACATAGATAAGTGTGAACTAATTCCAAAATTGTATTTGAATTATGTGTCTTACTCTTAAACATAAACTTTGTCATCTTTCCTAACTGACATTGTTTACAAATTTTATTATCTGGTTTCTTTAGTTTTGAAAAGTCTCTAACTCTCTTCATCTTATTGATACTGACCAATTTATAAAAAATTGCATGACATAATCTTTTGTACCATAGCCATACATCATCAAATTGTACAACAAGACAAGTGGCTTCATTCATGTCAGGACAAAATAGATTACCTCTAATTTGATCATTGCTACCAATGAGTTCACCATCAACATCATAAACTTATCCTTTATTTTTCCAAATTCAACCTTGCATCCAAAATTATTCAATTGTAACACACTCAATAGATTATGGTTAAGTCCCTCTACTAGTAAGCACTATCACACATGATCTTATCTATCAGCTTTATTGATCATTTACCTTTTATCAGATAGGGAGCATTATTACCAAATCTAACACTATTTCTATCACAATGCATAAGAGAGGTGAACTTACTTTTGTCTCTAGTCATGTCATTAGAACACCCACTATCACTAATCCATTTGTCACTTTTGTTCACATTAGATAGTAATGCAATTACCTCATCTTCATTAAAATTATCCTTCATAGAAACAAAAACAACTTCATCATCATCATCATCTAATTCTTCATTGGATTCTTCTTCATCAATGTAGTATGCCTTATTTTATTTATCTTTATAATATATTTTATTCTCATCTCTTTTACCTCTATATTTTTCTCCACTTCTATTATTCTTCTTCTGTAGACACCTTGTTGCAATATGAACAACCTCATCAATTGAAACACATGATAGATAACTTACCTTTGTATTTCCCATTTTCCCTATGAAATATCCTAACCAACAATTCTTTAAGCTCCTCTACATCATCATCATTTGTATTACTATTACTAGAAACAAGTTTGACCTTTTTCTTTCTCTTATCTTTTGGCTCTTTCAGTGACAATTTAGCTTTGAAAGAAAATTCGACATTCTCTTCTTTGAAATTATCAACATTTTAAATCTCAAAAAGATTAAGTCTACCAACCAATCCCTTAAGAATCATATCATTACAAGGACTACATCTTAGTTCTTCTATAGGATAAACTCTAATAGCATAGATAGGCAATAGGCTTCTCAACACTTTGCTAATTACAATATCATCCTCAATTTTCCCAATTGATCCTTTGATGGAAAATTAACAACTTCCTTGCCTCTAGAAGAATTTTGGACTATGTTCTCACAATCTTTCATTCTCATATCATCAAATTTTCCTTTGATACTTTCATATTTTTCTCTCAGCACATTCTTATCTCCTCCATAAATCTTTTGTAGGAAATCCCACATCTATTTGGAAGAAGTTCACTCTTTGATTTCATCAAACACATAATAGCTTGGGTAGATGCAATCTACAACATTTCCTATTTTCATTCTTTCTTTTCTTTCAATTCTTCTATTATCATAGCTCCAACTATTTCTACATACCTAGTAGTTATAGTTGACAGTGCAAAATCTCCAAGTTCTCCTAGATGTAGCTTCATAAAACTTTGTCATGTAGGAAAGTTATCCTTGCTAAGATTGGGTGCCTCCTTTTTGTACATCTTGATCTTTATCTTCTATTACCTTCAAAATATTCCCTCACAAGCACCAAGGGTCTAATATCAATTTTTGGAATATTTAGAATAAATCAGAGTAGTTTGAATCAGTTATCCAAGGTCCAAATGTATAATTAAAACTTTTTAGTACTCACCATATATATAAGTGCATGCATTCATTAAATCATCCAATAACTCCATAACTTATTAGGTAAATGTCCTAGGTCAAAATAACTTCGTAGTAGTGTAAACATAAAATATCGTAGAATCATTCACAAAATTTTTGCACAAAGATTTAACATGGAAACCCAATTTGGGAATAACCACTAGTAGCATGCTACCTATTTTCACTCTTCTAAAGTGATCCATATGTCGATCCAACCTTGTTAAATTTTATAATTCACACTATTAAGTGTGGTCTTGAAAAAATGATTTCAATCACTCTATTAAGAGTGAGCCTTGTTAGAGGACTTTGGAACATTCCATTGTAATGTGACCCAATTAAAGGATTTACAAATGACTCTTAGGTCAAACTTAATCCAAAGGATTTATCTAGACTGATACAATGGTTAGAAGGTAGCGCTAGGACTTGATCTAATAATAATACACAACTCACTTGTGGATTACATATCTTTCATTAAGTCCTCCATTCTGCTTGGCATTCATTCCTCTCATCTCAGATTGGATGTTCACCCTTTAGTCACCATAGGAAGAAACATCTCTTGACTCTTAACAAACTCTCATTTTCTTGTGGCCTTGTATCCCCTTATAAAGAGAATTATTATCTTTTTATGCTTACACACAAGCATCCATCTTAGGGTTAGGTTAGATTCATCAAATCCTTCCTCTTTCAATTACATTCCCTCTATAAACTTGTGTTACAATCCTCATTAGATTCGAGTCAAAATGGTTGATCTTGAATTTTGTGCCTCTATTTCATCATACATATCTTCAACATGCTTTACACAATTCAACAAATCAGCTTTGTCAGTTTAGATTTATCAAATGTTTGATTAAACTTTTTTTGCTATCACTCGACATCCACACTATTCACTTGGCAATAATAGTCTTTTGATGCTCGACCAACACTTGGTTGTATGGCATCAACTAAGTCTACCTTGGTTGGTCACCACTATCATTTCCTTGATGCTCGACTCTTATAATAATGTACTAAAGATTTGCACCTACTAATTTTTTTTGAAACTTGGCACATACCAACTTTCTACTCAATCTAAGCTAAGTTTTCTCACCTTATATTGTTTACTGAGTCATACTTGGCATACACTTTTTATGAAAACACTTCTTGGCTTAGCTAAAGTAATCATTCATTCTAGTCTTAAGTAGATCAACAATACATCATAACATTAATGTCTTACTTGGTCTCAATTCTCCTTTTATACACCACACCAGTACAAAAACAACAACATGTGACTAAAAACCCACTAAAAATTGTATATATGTTATTAGAATCATTCAAGTGAGTAATACTAGTTAATATCTAGTCATTTATAACACTACTAAATATACTACTAAGTGATTTTAGTTATTGATTTTGATCTATGACTAAAATATACTACTAAATATGCTACTCAAACTGCTTAGTAGTATATTTAGTAGTGTTATAAATAATTGGATATTAACCACTATTAGTCACTAATTTTGATTGTTGATTTAGTCACACATTTAGTCACATAATTTGTAGTATATTTAATCACATGTTTAGTCATAAATTTGAAAGTGATTTAGTCATATATTTAGTGTTATGTGTAGTGATCTATTTGGTAACATCAATAAAATATTTAGTAGCATATTTAGTAGTATATTTAGTTATAATAGGTCATGATGGAATTGAACCACCATCCTCCTACTTTAAAAGTTGGTGCTCTTCCATTGAGCTAACACCCTATGAAGTATAATCATACAATCTGCATGGCATTGTATGAGTACATTAAGTAGCATATTTAATAGTATATTTATTTATAATAGATTATTTATAGCATTAAGAGTTCCATAGATGAATGACTTGAAGTTGTTTTCAATCCAATCTTTAATTATATCAAGTATTGTAAGGAGTACACTAGAATTTGTGCCTCTCTCAGATCGTTTAGCTTACAATATCTACATAGTCAAGTTCTTGCAT
This sequence comes from Cupressus sempervirens, assembly GCA_028749045.1. Lineage (NCBI taxonomy): Eukaryota > Viridiplantae > Streptophyta > Pinopsida > Cupressales > Cupressaceae > Cupressus > Cupressus sempervirens. The sequence continues at coordinate 159,524,120 of CM053793.1, read as the reverse complement.
TTAGGTACAAGCATTGCTCTTCCACTTATGATTTTAAGTATTTTCTTCAATTTTGATGTAATGTCACCAAGGCCATGCATCAAACATGCAGTTGCAACTATAGATTCTGCATCCACCCTTTGACATTGTAGTTTGGTAAAATAAATACTTATTTTTTAAGGCAAGAATAAATGAAAAAAATAGATTATAAAGTATTTTTCATTTCAAAATAAAATGGTGACTACTAAGCCTACATGGCATTGCACATAGATAAGGCACAAATGAGTTTAATTTCAAAAGTAATAGTAGCCAAAAGGAAGTAAGTGAAAATGTATCAAGAACACTAAAATAATAATTACATATAAAGGAAAATTCAAAATAGATGATGTTTCATCACTTAGGCCACTTCATAAGAGCCATAAGATGCATGGCTTAGGCCAGTTCATAAAACTAAAAGCATTAAAGAAAGAGTAAGTATACTTGTTTTGCAGTAATGTTAGTAGTTGCCTCCATCTCCCTTGTGAAGTACTGAAATACATGAACTAAAGGCATCATAAAAGGATCTATAAAATATTTTTTCCCCTTAGCAAACATATTTACAATAGAAAAAGTGTAAAACTTATTATTGAATTAGCTAAGCTTGTCTCAAGTGATATTTGAGGTGCAATAGCTGCTAAAAGATGTTTCTCTATCAATTCTTCGACCTTGGAATGATATCTTAATATCCTATGTTGTATTCATGGCATCCATGGGAAATGCATCAAACACAATTTTTAATAGTGTGTAAAATGACTTCCCTATACCCAATAGCTTGTTGTTAAAAAAAGGCATGAGTAATTGGAAAACAACAATAAAAGATAACTATAGGTAAATAACACTCAAAATTGAAGTTTAATGTGTAGAAAGTGTGTAGTTTCAAAATATTTGATTTTTTTGCACATAGTTGAGTTATCCATGACACATTGTTTTGAATGAATAGATGTGATTTCTTTTATAATACCTTATTCATGACATCAAGGCCATGTGGTACAGCTATTGAGTGATATTTTCTTTGTACTGAAGGTTATAAGTTTTTGAGTAATTTTTCCAAATAATTGTAATTTATATTAGTTGTAGGCTAGGCTTCTAATGCCTAAGATAGGAGTTGTATTTTGTAGAAATTTATTTTTCCTTAGGCTTTGTTACTAGTGCAACCTACATGGTATTACACAAAATAGCATTTAGATTCCATAGATCAGTGGTTATCTATGAAATAAGTATGCAACACTCTTTCTTTTTTTCGAAAGAAATGTGGCATGAATATATTCAAATTTAACATAATACTATAACCATGAGTATGTCTCACATAATTTTTAGAGTAATACTCTACACAAGCATAACCATAGTATTCTAAAGTCTCTACAAATCACATTTGATTTAACTATACAAGACTATAACGTACTAACCACTACTACTACAAAAATGCATTATTAAAAAAGAAAGGATGGCATGTGCTTTTGGGGCACCAATTCCATTTATAGAAAATAAAATTAGTATAGAAAATAGGCATACAATCATCTATGACATATTTGTTTAAAATCAACCAAATACAATGAGCAAACAAGAGTACTGAGAAAACCTCAATCATGTACAATCCTTTAAGAACATGTAGTTGATGTGATTTTTGACCAAGAAGATATATAACATATCAAATAGAACCCCTACTTCAGTTTTATCATGTTTAAGATAGTTTAGAAAACACTTGACAAGCCTCTTGGTCTCTTTGACTTGCCTTACTTGTATTTGTTCTAAAGGTTATACAACTAGGTCTGCATATCAAACATAGACTCTCATTCTATCACATATTAAAATTTCAATTCTCTAGTATTCATGTGCATGTTGTATATATTCATGTCTACTATTATTCTAATTTCAATTCTTCAAAATTCTTGTGCTTGTTGTATATATTCATGTCAACTTTGTTGTATATATTCATGTTAGTTTTTCATGTTGCATATATTCATTTATGTTATTATTGGCTTTAAATTCCATAGTATTCATGTGCCTTCTATATATACTCATACTTCATTGTTTTCTTTTTCTCAAGAAAGCTACAACTTTTTTCTTAATGTTGTAGTCCCATGACTATCTTCTAGATCAAACTTGCATGGCATAAATTTTTGATGTTTTATGATACAAGTTGTCCTTTGATTTACAGAAATCATCCCTTTTCATAATGGGATCCTCTCACAAACAAACACTAAAATGTGAATCTCAATTAGTTGACCTTGGAATTAACTCCAACTTAATGCTAAATAATAGAGAAAATCTTGTTTATCAATTTTTAATATTTGTAGAAGGACAATGTTCAAGAGACTTCAAACTATCAATTAATATTTCTAGTATAAGAGACATGGTTGCTCAATCTCAATAGGTTAATATGATCAAATCGCCTCAATTTAACTTTCCCAAATTTAATTTATTTCTTTTGTTAATAACTACTTGTGATGCCTATATGCTAGTCAATATTGCAACACTAAACACAAGGAGAAAGTCCATGATTAAAAATGCTAATGTGCTAGGATGCTAAGCTATTAAATGGTTCATCCATGGCTTGAAGGAGTAAGGAGAACTTTGATCTATTGCTAGTCCTATGTTTCCAAATAAATATTATAATTAAAAATCATCTAAACCTTAAACATGATCAACAATAAAAGTAAATCAGTAAATCGGTCTTGATTTTATTTGGTAGTGAAGAATACATATGCTAAAAAGTAACAATGCCACTAATCAGCATGAAGTTTCAATAAATAGAAACAAGAAAAAATCCCATTTATTCTTCTACAACCATAAGTACAATAACCAACTCAAATATTACTTCTTGTTTAAAGATAAATCTCCAATACATGAAACATTAAACTAATTTCGAAAGGTGATAACGATTTGCAAATGTCACAATTAGATTAATCTCACCTTACTAACATAGTTGGACATCCAAGAGCAATGATGATCAAATTGCTTAACACAATGGTTGCAAATAGAGAAGTGCTTAGAACACTAAGCTCTGACTATATGAATATTGGAATATAAATTTATTAATGAGAATAGAAAATAATAATAATAATAAAGACATAATTAACTTTTAATATGTTAAAACCCACAACTTTTAACAAACTTAAATCGATGTAGGAATCTATATGTCGAAAGGATATAAAATAAAGCACCTTGCAGGTCGATCATAGCTGTGATCAACACCCTGCCAATAGAGAAAGATTGTTTGCCTTGGGATTCAACAAAGATTCTTGTCCCATGAATACTAGTCAAAAATCTCAAGAAAACACTTGAAAAGTCATATCTAAACACTCTTTTGATTAAAAGGGCAACTAAATCATAAAAAAGCCTTGGTAGACATGCATGGAAAATGTGGAAGCATATAAGGTGTAAAAGTATTTAAAGTTTTGAAAAAGAGAGGAAGCTATGCCTTGTAGGCTGTAGACAAAGAGACAAATTATTTAATAGTGTTTGTAGTGCATGTAGGATGTAGACAATTATAGTTGCAAATGTCTTAGTAGACATGTATGCAAAATGTGGAAGCATATAAGGCATAATAGTATTTAAAGTTTTGACAAAGAGGAAGCTAATGGAGAGAAAGATAATCAAAATGAGATGATAATATATTATATTAACTATATTCTCTAGTCAAAATCTTCACCCTTTTGGAATCTACACCATATAGTGATCATTCAAGCAGTTTGAAAAGTTCAAAAATTATGCATTTTAGGTTGATAGGTAAGACAATCTTAATGGTCATTTTCATTGGCATGGAATATCAAAAAGAGTCTCCTGGAGATAATAAGATAAATTCAAAGGGTTATCTGATAAAGGGGCCTAAATCTAGCATTAAAAAAAACCAATATTTAAGATTGTCCAGATTAGCAGTTTCCCAATCTATGCTTGATATCCTTGGTATGTAGAAATTATTTACATTCCTTGTTCCAATTGGCTTTTCCAACATATACCATGGGGTGTTAGGGATTGCTTCTATTAAAAAAAATTTAGTTTGTGGCTTGAATATTGTTGATTCTTTGAATTGAGATTAAGGAAAATTTTTGTGTGTAAATTTTATATTCTATTTTATTTCATTTAATTCTACTTGTTTGGCAAACAATTGTACAAGATACTACAAAAATGGATTGTGAACAACTGAAAATGTTATATACAATGTGCATGAACATTTTTATATGGCATGTGACTCAAGAAAAGAGGATATACTAAATTAATATAGGAATGCCATGAAATAGGTGTGTTGTATTCTATTAATTAATATATTAGAATAGAGAGAACCCCATACCAAAAAAATAGTCAAGGTGCCAATGTTTTTTTTGCTGGAAATGACTGACTGATAACTATGTTATCAATTGATACACCTTTATTTAAGTGACATGTTAGGATTTCCTAGCTGAGCTAGTTATGATGCTTATGGAGGGCAAACTATCTGACAAATCTCACAAAACTACTACATTTTATGCTATTCCACATATCATCTAGAGAAAAACTATAGCATATTATTAGAAGTCGAGCTTGTGCTTTATATAATTCTAGCTAATCTTAATTTTAGGGAATAGAATTGGACTATGTGAATATGTCACAAAACTAAGTCTGTTCTTTGTCACATATCATCTTGAGGAAAACTATCACATATGGATAGAAACAGAGTCTGTGTGCTTTATATAATTCAAGGTAATCTTATTTTTAGGAATTAGAATTGGATTGTATGAGTATGTATTAGTGGTGATTTTTTAGTATGACTCTTGTTCACCACTGCCCTATTTAGGATGTTGACATTGTATGCAATTGATATCCTCCCAAGCTGATTTATGACTTCAAGATAGAAGCACCAGCCAAAGGAGCACTTCATTTAATGGCCAAGTCCGTGCAGTAGGGCATCTAGAAGGTGTTGATGTCTTTTTTCTTCAATACAAAAAAGATACAAGGATGGATTTTCTTTGCCTAAGAGTCAGTCAAAGACAATAATTTGGATTTTTGAGCCTCTAGATGACTGGTAAGAATTGGTAGTTTGTAAAAAGTGATAGAATCTGTGAATTTGTGCTTTATAACACCAATGTCTAGATATGTTGTTGTAGGGAACATTTTGCAATCATAATGGTTTCTTTTCACTATTTTTACAAATATCTTGTTGAATTGGGTTTGAGTGATGATAAAATAGACCCATTAGACCTACAAAGATGCCTAGATCAGTGTTTTAAAGGTTTTCATAGATCTCACATCAGTAGGGGACATCTTGTTTGAGTCTAGTTTCTAATTGTCTCTTATAGATGAAGAATGATTATCATAGTAGGATAGAGATTGGAACAATGGGGTTGGGTAGATAAAAAAGATTGGTTGGGTTTGTTGAGTGTTAGGTGTCACATAAGTAGAGCCCTCTCATACTGAGACAAGTGAATACTTGAGGATACAAATAGACCTAGTGTAAAGGAACTAATATAGGAAGACAGTCACATGATGTTGTCAAAGTGTTAAAAGAAATGGTATAAGGACAAAGGGGTTTGGGCATGGTATAAGTCCCATGAATGGAGAAATAATGTCTTGATACAATCAATGGGAGTGTATGATCCTAATTAAAGATCAAATATTTAATGTAGTCTTAGGAATGGTATATACCCAATGGATGGACTCAATAAATATTGAAGTTGTGATCAAATTGAAGAATGATCAGCACTTGGCTTGGTCAAGGTTGGAAATTAGATAATAGTGAGTATGAAAAATTTGAAAGTGATCCAGCATGTGAAGATTATCATTGGATGATGCTAGTAGTGTATGTGAACAATTAAGGTACAGACCCTTTTAGAGAAAAAAAAATTATTGGAGTGTGATAAGAAAATAGAAGCCTGATCAAGGTTGAGGGTTTGATATTTATGGAGTGAGTTTGGAGGCTTGAGTAGCATGGCCAAAGTATATAGCATAGACCACTAATAGGTCTTGAAGAATTGAAGGAGCATGACTAGTTGGTTGGATCAAAGAGTTGAACCAAGAAGTTGAGTTTGAATAGTGACATTGGTAAGGGGAGTTATTATTAGAAGTTGTATCTTACATATAGTTTGCAAACTTATCCATAATAACTAGGCATTGTGTAAAGGCCCACTTCTGCTATGCATCAATGCTATCCATTCTATCCTTGGATTCCCATATTGAAATGATGAAACAAAGTCCTCCCTTCTAACTAGATTTTGTGACATCCCAACTGATGATGATTTTACATAGGGATCAACTATTTCTCTTTTGATATTTGAATCAAATGGATAGGACAATGTTGGATGAAATTTGTGTATAGACTATTCCTCTTGATTCGCTGGATGACGATTTGCAATCTAACATCTAAAGATAATATCCAAATTTTGTTTATGGAAATCATTTCCATAGAAATGATTATATCCATGACTAAAACTCGGTGTAAGAAAGGCATTACTTCTAGCATTGATATTTTGAGATTGATGGTTGACAGTTAGATGTGCTTTTGATACTGCTACATTAGTGATAGGTGTAGCAAGAAATCTCAGACAACTAGAAAAGATAAGTACATATGAAACATCTAATCAAAAATTTTGGACAAGATCTAATTAGATTAACATGCTTAACTGTAGTAATTAACTATGAAGTGATGGATTAAAAAATGCCACTTGGCAGATTTTAAAGATGTCAAATAGAAGAAAAGAGTAGAAAGTTGAATCAAATTTCATTTAGCTAGAAATTCTATTTGGTGATCAACTTTTGCCAAATTAAATTGTGCTATTATAATATACAGTAGATTTGAAATTTACCTATTTTTCAAGCCAAGACATGACAAAAAGTCATCATTCTTTGCCACTTGTTTTTCACAAAGGTGCTCATTAGTTGAATTTTATGATTCTAGTCACTATCATATAGAGTACATATGAAACAAATACAGATAATTGTGAGAAATATCAATTAAAAATTTAACTCACAACTTAACCCGAAACCTAAAAAACTTTGCCTGACACTTAAAATTTGCTTGGCACATGAAGGTGCTAAGTGCCAATTTTACTCGGCACTTGATGGTGCTGAGTGGCAGGTTGCTCAACACTTGAAGAGAAGTTCCCAGCACAAGGAGGTGCCGAGTGACAGGCAATAGGTGCCAAGTGAACTCGACACAAAGAGGAGCTTGACACTTGCATAGGAAATTCTTGGCACCAATGGATGCCGAGTGAGCTTGGCTCCAACTGAGAAAGAAGATGTCGAGTGTTCTGTATCAAACTTAAGAAATATAACTTAGGAAATATTTCAACATGAATGCTTTCACCATTAAAACTAGAAAGCCAAAGCTTTAACTTTTCAACAAAACTTGTCAAATGCAATGAATAGAAGATGAAGAACAATGGATTAAGTATGTTGCTTACTTTCTATTCAATCTTTCACTAAACTATTACAAAATTTGGGAGCATTCAGCTTCAACCAAAAAACCCTAAAATAACCCTAAACTGATAATACTTCAAACTTTAATAAACTTTTAAAACCTGCAACTCTAATGGTTGCATACAATGGTGCCTGGAGCAATCACTACTTCAATAGGAAAAATCCAAACAACAAACTTACAGAGTGAACAAGGAACCACATGCAATTGCAGGCACAAACTTCGTTTATTCTTCCTTCTTTGCTCAACTTTGCAACTTCACTCTGCTATGCTTGATCTGCTCTCCATGAATAAAATGAATGTAGAGACATTCCTTTTGTCACATTCCATTTTCCCTCTCAATGTTCAAATTTCAAATTATCACCTACCAAACATGAATGCCTGCCGTTCATGGATGCCTGCAGTGACCTGACAGGGTAGATCGGCATGGGGCTCGAGGACAACCTGCAGGTTTTGACGTTAATTTCCAATAATAATTATATCCATTTGCATAAATATCCATGTATAAGGTAAAATATAAAAATATCATAATTATAGATTTAAATGCATTTGCATATGGTACTATGCATGAACAATACGTCCAATTATTTGCACACCAAACATACACTATACACATATGAACAAGAATAGAATTTGGAATTCCTTAAACAAAACAGAGACAGATGAACATGCCACTCTATCTTTGACACAGAGAACAATTGAATTCAACTTTATCTTACAAAGACCATTGAATCTATTTTGATGTTTTGATCAGACATGTACTATAATCAATATTAATCCACATCATGACACATTTTTCTTAAGTGTCAAGTATGCCACCACCTTACAGTTGCATCAAGAAGCATCTTCATGGTAATGCTGCTATCACTAGCCCAAGTCAACAACGCACCTCTTCTCCATAATACAAAAGCAACCAGGCATTCTGTCTCATTCTGAAAAATAAAAATAAAAGATAAAAATATAAATAAATAAAAAATTGAAATCAACAGCTAAAGTATTAATTCAATGGCATTTTTATAGCAAAGGATATAAATAAACTGCTTAGAAAGAAAACCCTCGCATCTACAATTATTATAAAAAATAGTGTTCCATATCTAAAGAGCATTCTTAAAATAGATTCATTAAAGGTTCAACAAGAAGAATTACATCCACTTACTTTACGAGGTGAATTAAGGAGGTCTGTATATCATGCTAATGATGTGTGCAAAGTGTAGGGACCTAGAAAAGTGGTGGGAAGAGAACTACATCCAGGTACAGGCTCCCCAGTCTAAGTTTCTTTATGTAGAAATATTATTATGTCAGAAAGATAACCAAGAAGCTTAGTTGTTGTTTCAACTATTTCTGGGTTGTCTAAGTTTCTTTGTGTAGAAATATTATTATGTCAGAAGGATAACCAAGAAGCTTAGTTGTTGTTTCAACTATTTCTGGGTTGTTTTCAGCATGCACTCTGACATGATCTCTAGCCTCATAACTACAAAAGAAAAAGATATAATCATAGAATACTTGTAGCTTACACTAGTTGCTTCTCTAGTAAATATGGAAGCCATGTAAGGTTTGGTGCACAGCTTTTTTCTTTTTTCTTTCCTTTTCCAAAATATTAAAAAAAATATATATTTGTAATTTAGTAAGGTTTTGGTTCATTTCAAAATTCAGGGATTTCAATTAGAGTTTAAAGAAGAAATGTGTACGATGACTTTAAAAAGATAGTGCTCAAATAATTTGCCACGATACTCATTCACTAAAATATTGTGTATTAACCAACACTTAAACTATGACCCCTATTTATTTCAATAAATGAAAATGAATGAAACTTCACGAGGTCAAAACTAATTGTTCAACCCCAATCCACTGTTCAAATATTAGTTATATGTAACTACAACTTGTTTCTACCATTGTTGTCAAGAAATAATTTCCCACAACATATACAATATCAGTTCATAATAAAAAACATCTAAAATATGAATTCATACAATCTCTAGTGTAATTCCTAAAGTCCAACTAGGTGGGTTAATTACTAAAGCAATCCAACTAGGTGGAAGAGATTTTAACAAAAGAAAATGTATTCAATAAAACACCAAGAATTCAATAATCCCTCCAACTACAATAATGTATATGTAGATGAGTGTTGAACTTCTACAACTGACAAATTTGCAACTCAAATCCCAAAGATAGAGAGCCATTGATACAAGATTCAACTTGACTCCAGCCTTCTAAATGTACACCAGCAAACATTCATCACAGCCTTATTTGAGGCCTGGGCTAGCCAAATATTGCAGCCCAACAAAAGGAGAGGATTTTTGATCTCGTAATAGCTAGTTTAGGTGGTGGAGAGGGACCCTCTTGATTTTGGATACCAATCTATTGAGTGCTATTGATCTCTTCGACCAAGTGCTATTGAGCTCCTCTTAAAGATCAAGTAATAAGTTCTAATCCAAATTTAACTATATATTTTAAGTGTTTTCATGATACACAAGCCCTAATTGATCACTACATGTAATGATATTGGCTTCCCTGAAGCAGTGACGAATTTTGAATTCTGAGAACATTGGGAGAATTTTTGAGAACGATTTCATTTCTTGCAGTTTATCATGATCTTGAATGTTATTTGATATCTTTGATTAAGAAATTAGTGTGTATGAATGAAGTTTGATATTTAAGAGAAGTTTAAACCATTTGGATGATCATTTAGTTTTGTGCAATCAGATTTCTCACAATAGTGCTGATAGGCCTAAAGAAATTACATTGTTTCTCTTTGTTTTGAGGCTTTTTATGGAACGTAGACCAATTATATGAATGTCTATATGAAATGTCCCCTTTTCTGATTTGATATGTTATTTCATGCCTCTAATCAGATTTTCAAAATCAAACAACTAATATCACAAAGATCCACCAAATTTCTTAAGAAACCCCAAATCGGGTATGTCGAAAATTGTGCCAAAAAGCTTGATAGCTTCACCTGTTATTAATAAATTTGAAAGTAGAAATTTTTACAGAAATTTGAGCAGAATAACAGCCTATAAAATTTCATTTCCATATCTATATAGCCTTTACAAAACAGCTCACAAATGTAGGACAAAAACTATGCTCATCGGGCTCCCGAAATTAACACAAAAATGCCCAGAAACATCACAAAAACACTAATAAACTATCTCAGAAGTTTAATCACGTCCCAATAAATATATTCAGCTCTATTTTAACAGCTTAAAGTCTGAAATACAGCAGCAACCAAAACTGATATGAAATGCTCAACTGAAAACACCAAACTCATGCCAAAAACCACACCCAAAAAACCCACAAATCTACACTGTTCAGCACAAAGGAAAACTCTATATGAGCATGCACATGGAATGGCTTCAAACTCCCATCCTTAGCCTTCCTAGAAACCTGAAAACTCCCATTCTTGGGTCTCCCTAGAAACCTGCAAACTCCTGTTCTTGGGTCTCCTTCTCCACAGGTTTGGCAGCCTCTGAAGAATAACAAAGAATGAGATAAAATAAAGTTCTGGAATGAGCCCAAAATGCCTCCAAACCCCTTAAAAGAGGGCATAACTGTAACTCACATCCAAGAGAGGTTAATGAAACTTATTTTAATAATAATTTTCAATTATTAGTACAACGGTTTCCAAAGATTAACCCCCTTTTTCCGAAACTTCACTTTCTTGGGCTTGCCTGCCTTAGCAAAGATTTTCTTTTTTAATTATTTGAAAAGGGGACATGACACTATATCTTATTATCATATAATGGAATTTTTTTGACTTGAACAATATGATCCTAAGAATATAACATACATTAATGGTGAATTTCTTGGTGTACACTGTGACTTTTGTGGAGAAGAGTGCACAAGATTTGTGCTAAGGGTATAGAAACAAGAGGTTTGCCTTAAAAAACATGGTTTTTTATGATTGAATTTGACTAATTATATCAAATATAAGGTGATAGAAATTTCAATGAGTTTTAGAAGTGTTGGGAAGTGGGTTTCTTAGAAGCCTTAGTTTTAGGCGTGTATATGTGAGGGTTTTGTGACTAACCTGTCAAATGAAGGTATAAGGTCAAATAAAAGTCAAAATCCTTTTTTTGACATCAAAATAAAATACTTTTGAGAGTTATAAGGTTTGTATACAAGTATTTCATAGGGTTTATTTGTAAAAGTGAGCAATTTTGCCCTTAAAAATAGTGTCAAGTGTGGAAGAGCAGGGTATGGTCCAAAGAAACCATATCTAAAATTTTGATATGTTGTAGTAGGAAAGAAGGGTATCAAAAAAATATATTTTTTTTGACAATTTCTTTGGGAAAATATGGATAAAATAGGCAAAAATAGCTACAACAACACTAATTAGGGAATTAGGCCTAGTGGGACAGAAGTTTGGATTTTTTTAGCACTTGAAAATTTGAAAGTTGATTATTTTCATTGGTTTGGATAAGTAGAGTCTATTTGAACATTTGAATATTATTGGAAAAGTGAAATCCATATATTTAGTCATTTGAGCGATTTGGTACCTAAGAAGACATTGTGAAGAATACAAACTTCTTGTAGAATTTAGAAAAATTCTTGGAATAGAAGCCTTAAAGAGCCATTGCTCCTCATCAAAGAAAGACTTGAGCATAAAAAAATTTCTAAATGAATTATAGTTGGCACCAGAACATAATAGAAAGGAAATCCACCACATATGAGATTGTATGTTCAAGGAACAAGAAGATTCCAGTACATTTCATTTTCAATACAAATGCAAGAATTATTTCAATTACAACTTTCATACACCATGACTAGTTTAAAATTTCATAAAATGGTTCTCTTTTGAAGTTATGCTACTTGACACAAACAAATATATTTTTTGTAATGAAGAAAGCTTATTTGCACCAAATATAGTGAACATCATTATTATGAGGAAGTGTTTCTCAATGTGAAAAGGATCAGTAAACTTATAATAAATATGGAGAAATCTCAAAAGGGACTATTATAATAGCAAGACTAAAATTAAAAAGTAAATTATTTATCCAAAGGGGAAAAAAACTGTTGGAAAATTTAATAAGGCAGTTGGTGTTTGCCCCTGGAGCCAAACGCCCACATACCACATGACGACCAGCAGAACAAAAAGAAAACATAAATGTGGTGGGTGAGATTTTTGAAATAAAAAATGAGGGGGAAAATGGAATGTGACAAATGGAATGTTTTATTCATTCATTTTGAGAGTTTTGTAGATCAAGCAAATTAGAGAGAAGTTGTAGAGTTGAGCAGAGAAGGAAGAAGGAAAGATGCTTGTGCATGTAGTTGCACGTGTTTCCCCTCCTCACTCAATAAGTTTTTTGTTGTTTGGATTTTTCCCGTTGAAGCAGTTATTGCTCCAGGCACCATTGTATGCAGTCATTACAGTTGTAGGTTTAAAATTTTATTGAAGTTTGAAGTATTATTAGTTTAGGGTTATTTTAGTGTTTTCTGGTTGAAGCCGAATGCTCCTATATTTTGTAATAGTTTAATGAAAGATTGAATAGAAAGAAAGCAACATACTTAATCTACTATTCTTCATCTTCTATTCATTGCATTTGACAAGTTTGGTTGAAAGGTTAAAGCTTTTGGCTTTCTTGTTTTAATGGTGAAAGCATTCACGTTGAAATATTTCCTAAGTTATAATTTTTTAAGTTTGAAACAAAACACTCAGCATCCTCTTTCTCAGTTGGAGCCAAACTCACTTGGCATCCATTGGTGCTGAGCATTTCCTATGTGTATGTTGATCTCTTCTTATGCCGAGCATTTTTCATCAAGTGTCGAGCTCCTCTTTGTGCCAAGCTCACTCGGCACCTGCTACCTGTCACTCGGCACTTGTTGGTGCCGAGAAAATTTCCACTTGGCACATTCACATGCCGAGCAAAACTGGCACTTGGCAATTGTGAGTGCCGAGTAAAATTTATAAGTTAGGGTTGAGTTTTGAGTTAAATTTAATTTGTATTTCTCACATGGTATCACAACTTTGAGGCCCCACATCCACAGTGAGTTAGGGAAAAAATTTTCTTGGGATATTTACCATGGCAGGAGATGTAGGAATGATATGGCAGCAGCCACCACCATTCAATGGGCAAAATTATGATACATGGGCAAAAAAAATGAAAACCATTATGGTTGCAAATTATTTGTGGGAATTTGTAGTTAATGGGTTCAATGATGTGACAAACCCAACTTAGTATGCTACCCTCACAAATGCACAGAAGACACATTTGAAGGAGTCAAGGAGGAAGGATGCTAAGTCATTAAGCCTTATTGAAGCAGCAATGACAGAGACAATTTCCCCAGAGATTGCAGCAGCAAATTATGCAAAAGAAGCATGGGATATCCTTGAGACAAACTTCAAGGGGACTGATAAAGTCCATATTGTAAAGCTAGAAAATATAAGGAGGGAGTTTGAGAACCTCCAAATGGAGGAAAATGAATCAGTTGCAAACTTCAGTTCAAGAACCTCCAATGTGATTAACCAACTCAAGTCAAATGGAGAAGACTATCAAGAGTAGAGGGTAGTGGAAAAGATATTGAGGAGTTTACCTCATAAATATGACAATTTGGTCATGACCATAGAAGAGGCAAAAGGCCTCACTATTTTAACAATGGATGAGTTGATGGGTTCTCTTCAAACCCATGAGCATAGGATCAATAGATCTACTTCTTCATCTTCCCAAGAGAAAGCATTCAAGGCTAAAAAAAATCCAAGAGGAAGGGCAGAGGAAGAAATGGCTCAAGCAGGAATTCCAAAGGTAGAGGCCAAGGTAATGGAAGACAAAACAATGTTGTAGTAAAAAGTTCAGGAAAAGCAAATGGAGCAAGTAGCTCACAAAATACTTCAAGAGGAGGTAATAAAAATTACAACTCAAATAGGAGTAATGTAGAATGATACTACTATCATAAATATGGGCATTATGCAAATGAATGATGGAAAAAGTAGAATGATCAGTCAGGACAAGCAAATGTGGCTGATGTGAACATGGGAAGTGGACCAAATGCTGCCACCTTCATCATGTGTAATTTTGGTGAAGAAGGAAGCCCTGAGGTTTGGTACCTCGACAGTGAATGTAGAAACCACATGATTGGCAATAAAACCTTATTTTCATTCATTGACAAGAGTTTCAAATTTGAAATTAAAATGGGTAACAATGGAACCCTACCAGTTGTGGGAAAAGGATCTATTATGGTCTGCACTAAGCAAGGTGAGAAAAGGGAAATAAAAAATGTGTATTTTGCCCCTAGTATGAAGCACAATTTGATGAGCATTGGTCAGCTCATTCAAAATGGATACAAAGTGCTGATGGAGAATGACATGTGTGTCATTCATAAAAAGGATGGGAGAAAGAATTTTATTTGCAGTAGTTCAAATGACCAAGAATAGAATGTTTCCCTTAAAGATTGAGACATGTTTCTCATCTCAAGTTAGTGCTGCACCTCACACACAATTAGTTCTAAGGAGTTTGATTGAAGACCCCTCAAGGCTATGGCACCTTAGGTATGGTCATCTTGGCTATGCTGGTTTAACTTTGTTGTCAAATAAAAGAATGGTAGAAGGTTTGCCACGTATAGAAAATTCATGTGACAAGTGTGAGGCTTGTATTTTGGGTAAGCAACATAGGCTTCCCTTTAATTCTAGAAATTCTAGGAGGGCTAGATATCCATTAGAGTTAGTGCATACTGACCTAGTCAGTCCTATGCAAGTTACTTCCATTGGGAGGATTACTTATTTCATGACATTAATTGATGATTTCAGTCATAGGACATGGGTGTATTTCTTAAAGAATAAATCTGAAGCATTTGATAAATTTGTAAAACTTAAAGCCCAAGCTGAAAGAGAATTTGGACACTATATCAAGGTCCTAAGATCAGATAGAGGAGGGGAGTATACCTCTAATTCTTTTGTAAACTTTTGTAGGAAATAGGGCATAAAGAAAGAGCTCATAGCCAGCTATACACCACAGCAAAATGGAGTGGTTGAAAGAAAGAATAGGACCATTGTTGAAATGGAAAGGAGCATGATGAAAGAGAAAGGTCTTCCAACTAAATTTTGAGGAGAGGCTGTGGCAACAATAGTTTTTTTAATTAATAGGTGTCCTATGAAGGCATTCTGTGATAGAATTCCAATGGAAGCATGGTTATGAAGAAGATGCACAGTTGAACACCTAAGGGTGTTTGGATATGTTGCATATGCACATGTACCTAAAGAGAAAAGGAAAAAATTGGATGACAAAGGTGTGAAGTGCATCTTCACAGGGTACAACTCAAAATCAAAGGCATACAAATTGTATGACCCATTGAACAACAAGATGACTCTTTAAAAAGATGTAGAATTCCTTGAAAATCAATCTTGGTATAGTCAAATTGATGAGTCACCAAGCACTTCAAGCAAAGTGCCAATTATAAGTGAAGAGGATGCTAATAAACAACAAGAAGAAGGAGTAGATAGAAGAAAAGGCAAGCAGATTCAGACATTGCAAAGCTCCTCTAGGCATGATCGAGTGTCAGTGTCGAGTACCAATGAAGATCGAGCTAGTTGGCAATGCAGGAGGAGTGAAGATTCTGATCCCACACTCTCCTCCCTGTTACCAAGAAAGACCAAGAGTCATAGGGAGATATACCAAGATGAAAGGTATGAAGATTATGATGAGAGTGTTAATTTTGCATTATTCTCTCAGAATGATCCAATATATTTTGAAAAAGAAATCAAGGAGAAGAAATGGTGTAAGGCCATGGATGAGGAAATAGATGCCATGGAAAGGAATGAGACATGGGAGCTAACTAAATTGCCTCCAAAGAAGCAAGTGATTGGATTGAAATGGATCTATAAGACCAAATGCAATGCTGAAGGCAAGATTGATAGGCATAAGGCAAGGCTAGTAGTCAAGGGCTACGAACATCAGTATGGAAGAGATTATGATGAGACCTATGCCCCATTTGGAAGAATAGAAACCATGTGTGTTGTCATAGCAATTACAGCTTAGCACAAGTGGAAGGTATTTCAAATGGATGTGAAGTCTGCCTTCCTTAATGGTGTATTCAAAAAAGAAGTATATGTGGAGCAGCCACCTGGTTATAAAGTTGCAGGTGAATAAAAAAGTATATAGATTGAAGAGAGCTCTTTATGGGCTCAAGCAAGGTCCAAGAGCATGGTACAGTAGGATAGACTCATATTTGATGAGCAATGGATTTAGCAAAAGCAATTGTGAGCCCACTCTTTACATCAAGGCAAAAAATGGTAATGTATTGATTGTTGTCTTGTATGTAGATGATTTAATTTTTACTAGTAATGATAAGGCTCTAATTGGTGAGTTCAAAGAGGCCATGAAAAGTTAATTTTAAATGACAAACTTAGGTCTCTTAAAATACTTTCTAGGCATAGAAGTAAAACATATGCATGATGGCATCTTCATCTCTCAAGAAAAATATGTAGGGTAGATTTTGGAGAGATTTAAAATGTAGAATAGTAAGGCAGCCCCCACACCAACAACAATAGGTCTGAAGTTGAACAAGGAAGACTTTAGCAAGAGAGTGGATCCAATATTATACAAGAGTATGGTTGGAAGTCTAATGTACTTGACTGCAACTCGGCCAAACCTAATACATGCAGTAAGTCTGATTTCTAGATTTATGGAAACACCAAAGGATTCCCATTGGCAAGCGGGAAAAAAGATCCTAAGGTATGTGAAAGGTACCAAGGGATTTGGGATTTTATATACTGCAAATGATGATTTCAAGTTGGTTGGTTACACTAATAGTGATTGGGCTGGAAGCTTAGATGATAGGAAGAGCACTTCCGGATACATGTTTCATATGGGATTGGGTGCAATTTCATGGGCATCCAAGAAGAAACCTATTGTTGCTCAATCTACAATAGAGGCTGAATACATAGCAACAAATGCAGCAGCATGTCAAGCAATTTGGCTAAGGAGGATCTTGACAGATTTGAATGAAAGGCAAGAGGTTGGAACCACAATTTATTGTGACAACATCTCATCAATTGCATTGTCCAAGAATTCAGTCTTCCATGGGAGAAGCAAACACATAGAAATCAAATATCACTTCATCAGAGAGTTGGTGGAGAACGGGGATATCAATATGAATTTTTGTAAGTCTAATCAATAGCTAGCAGACATCTTCACAAAGCCATTAGGCATTGGATCTTTTGTACACCTAAGAGAGTGTCTTGGTGTAGTTGATTTGGATCACGTGTGATCCTTGTTTATTTGTCTTGGGACAAAGGAGGAGTGTTGGAAAATTTAATATGGCAATTGATGTTTGCCCCTGGAGCCAAATGCCCACCTACCATCTGACGACCAATAGAATAGAAAGAAAACATAAATGCGGTGGGTGAGATTTTTGAAATTAGAAATGAGGGGGAAAATGGAATGTGACAAATGGAATGTTTTATTCATTCATTTTGAGAGTTTTGTAGATTAAGTAGATCAAAGCGAAGTTGTAGAGCTAAGCAAACAAGGAAGAAGGAAAGAAGTTTGTGGCTACAGTTGCACGTGTTTCCCCTCCTCACTTAGTAAGTTTGTTGTTATTTGAATTTTTCCTATTGAAGCAGTGATTGCTCTAGGCACCATTGTATGTAGCTATTAGAGTTACAATTTTAAAAGTTTATTGAAGTTTGAAGTATTATCAATTTAGGGTTATTTTAGGGTTATCTATTGTTCTTCATATTCTATTCATTGCATTTGACATGTTTGGTTGAAAGGTTAAAGCTTTTGGGTTTTTGGTTTTAATGGTGAAAGCATTCACGTTGAAATATTTCCTAAGTTATAATTTTTTAAGTTTGAAATAGAAAACTCAGCATCCTCTTTCTCAATTGGAGCCGAGCTCACTCAGCATCCATTGGTGCCAAGCATTTCCTATGTGTGTGCTGAGCTCTTCTTGTGCCAAGCATTTTTCTTCAAGTGCCGAGCTCACTCAGCACCTGCTGCCTATCACTCGACATCTATTGGTGCCAAGAAAATTTCCACTTGGCACATTTATGTGTTGAGCAAAACTGGCACTCGGCAATTATGAGTGCCAAGTAAAATTATAAGTTAGGGTTGAGTTGTGAGTTAAATTTAATTTTTATTTCTCACAAAACTCACCCTTGCACAAAGCTCCAATGATTGATCTCATCTCCAGATGTGAAGCCCAAAGATTATAATTTGAAACATTACAAATGGGATCATTGAAAGTCGAATTGATGGGCTCCCACAATCATGAGTAGAGAGGATCTTTCCTTTTAGAAGGCCACTTATCGTACCTGCCAAAAACAATGGTGGATTGTCCATTATAAAAAATACCTAGAAACTGCAAATAAGATATTTATTTATGATTTATTTATAGTCTAAACTATCTAATATTATAATACTTAATAATGAATATGATAAAAAAAAATGAATAAACTAAATAAATGAGTTACAATAAATAATAAGATAATTATATCTCAAATATAATGATGATGAAGAAAAAAACACTTGGGATAATAATCTATGTGTGTTAAGAAATGAGAAATAGCCATCAAGTGTATAAGGAAAAGAACACCAAATAAACTTAGTAAACTTTTAAATGATCAACATTTAAGTAAATTTCCATCCATTAACAAAATTGTTCATAAGTCTAGTTAATAAAATTTATCGACAAATCTTAATTAAGAAAAGACACACCTATTTAAATGCAACCATTCCCATACAAAAGAAAGGATGTAAGATAGATTCAAAACATCTTCTCAGGAAAAGAAGGGGAAGGAGACACCCAAATGCAGCTAGAGAACAAATGTTACATTAACTACATACCAATACCAAGACAAGTAACTGCCAACCATGATTCCAATTCAACATATATATAATCAGTACTTATTCAGTGATCATATGTAGATTTGAAAGCTGTAACATCAAGGTAGGCAACCTTTAGCAGGCAAGGAAGATCACATACACAAGGCGGATCACATGTACATTAACAGAAAAGGAAAAAATAAATAAAAAACAACAAGAGCGATATAAAAATGAGGAATGCAAATAAGAATCTGGGAAAGACTAAGAAGATGCTAAGGAAGGGGATAAGAGATAAGGAGCAGATAAATATCTATGTGAGTCTATATAATTTGAGAATATTCTAAGGGTGATTAAATTTAGTAGCCAATCAAAATCCAAATGATAACCATAACCATCAGATATATTTTATCCTTTGTCTAGTCCAGTATTAACTTTGCTAAAGCAACATTCCTATCAGTAATATTAGGAATATAATACCAATTGTTGTGAGCACCAGTCACAACACACCCAAGCCTAGGACCCCTTCTGTTTGTGAGAAATATATTAAAAATTAATTTAATACTCACAACCCTAACTCAAAAAACTTTACTCGGCACTTGAAAAATGCTCAGCACATGAAGGTGTCGAGTGCTAGTTATGCTCGGCACTTGATGGTGCCGAGTGACAGGTTTCTCGGCACTTGACGGTGTCGAGTGATAGGTAACTGGTGCCAAGTAAGCTCGAAACACAAAGGAGAAAGCTCAACACCAATGGATTCCAAGTGAGCTTGGCTCACAAAGGAAAATGCAGTAGATGTCAAGTTAACTCGGCACTCAAAGAAGACAATGGATGCCTAGTAAGGTCAGCTCCAACTAATAAAATTTATATCTTAGAAACAATCTAATGTAAATGATTTCACAATTAAAACCAGAGAGCCAAGTTTTAACTTTTCAACAAAGTTTCTCAAATACAATGAATAGAAGAGGAAGAACAATAGATTCAAGTATGCCTACTTTCTTTTCTATTCAACTAAGATTTAAATTATTACAAAATCTAGGAGCATTCAACTTCAACCAGAAAACCCTAAAATAACCCTAAATTGGTAAAACTTCAAACTTCAATAAACTTTTAAAGCTCCAACTCTAATGGCTACATACAATGGTGCCTGGAGCAATCACTGCTTCAACAAGACAAATCCTAAACAACAACAAACTAACTGAGTGAGCAGGGGAAACACGTGCAACTGTAGGCACAAACTTCTTTCCTTCTTCATTATTTACTCAACTGTACAACTTCTCTCTGATCTACTTGATCTACAAACTCTTAGTAATCTGACTAAATGAATGAATGAATAACCATTACTTTTGTCACACTTCATTTTCCCCCTCTTTTTTTATTTCAAAAATATCACCCACTGTATTTATGTTTTTTATTTGTTCTGTTGGTCGTCAAGTGGTAGGTGGGCGTTTGGCTCTAGAGGCAAATGTCAACTACCATATTAAATATGTCAACACTCCCCCTTTGTCCCGAGCCAAACAAAACAAGGATCACAACTGATCCATATCAACTACACCAAGACACTCTCTTAGGTGTATAAAAATTCCAATGCCTAAAAGCTTAGTAAATATGTCTGCTAGCTTCTGCCTAGACCTACAAAATTCTATCTTGATATCCCCATTCTCTACCAACTCTCTGGTGGAATGATATCTGATCTCTATATGTTTGCTTCTCCCATGGAAGACTGAATTCTTGGACAATGCAATTGATGAGATGTTATCACAATAAATTGTGGTTCCAACCTCTTTCCTTTCATTCAAATCTATCAAGATCCTCCTTAGCCAAATTGCTTGACATGTTGCTGCATTTGCTACAATGTATTCAACCTCTACTGTAGATTGAGCAACAATAGGTTTCTTCTTGGATACTCATGAAATTTCACCTGATCCCATACGAAACATGTATCCGAAAGTGCTCTTCCTATCATCTAAACTTCCAGCCCAATCACTATCAGTGTAACCAACTAACTTGAAATCATTATTTGCAGTATACAAAATTCCAAATCCCTTGGTACCTTTCACATACTTTAGGATCCTTTTTCCTGCTTACCAATGGGAATCCTTTGGTGTTTCCATAAATTTGGAAATCAGATTTACTGCATGCATTAGGTTTGGCCGAGTTGCAGTTAAATACATTAAACTTTCAACCATACTCTTGTATAAAGTTGGATCCACTCTTTTGCTAGAGTCTTCCTTGCTCAACTTCAGACCTACTACTGTTGGTGTGGGGCCTATCTTACTATTCTACATTTTAAATCTCTCCAAGATCTTCCTTGCATATTTTTCTTGAGAAATGAAAATGTCATCATGCATTTTTTTTACTTCTATGCCTAGAAAGTATTTCAAGAGACCTAGGTCTGTCATTTCAAATTCACTTTTCATGGCCTCTTTAAACTCACCAATTAGAGCCTTGCCATTTCCAATAAAAATTAAGTCATCTACATACAAGACAACAATCAATACATTACAATTTTTTTCCTTGATGTAAAGAGTGGGCTCAACATTTCTTTTTCTAAAGCCATTGCTCATCAAATATGAGTCAATCCTATTGTACCATGCCCATGGAGCTTGCTTGAGCACATAAAGAGCTCTCTTAGACCTATATACTTTGTTCTCTTCACCTGCAACTTCATAACCAGGTGGCTGCTCCATATAGACTTCTTCTTTCAATACACCATTAAGGAAGGTAGACTTCACATCCATTTGAAATACCTTCCACTTGTGTTGAGCTGCAATTGCTATGATAGTACACACGATTTTGATTCTTTCCACTAGGGTATAGGTCTCATCATAATCTCTTCCATACTACTATTTTTAGCCCTTGACTACCAACCTTGCCTTATGGCTATCAATCTTGCCTTTAGCATTGCATTTGGTCTTATAGATCCATTTCACTCCAATCACTTACTTCTTTGGAGGCAATTCAGTTAGCTCCCATGTCTCATTTCTTTCTATAGCATCTATCTCCTCATCCATGGCCTTACACCATTTCTTCTCCTTAATAGCTTCTTCAAAATATATTGGATCACTATGAGAAAATAATGCAAAATTAACACTCTCATCATAATCTTCATACCTTTCATCTTGGTATATCTCCCTAAGACTCTTGGTCTTTCTTGGTAACAGGGAGGAGAGTGTGGCATCAGAATCTTCACTACTGCTACTTTGCTAACTAGCTTGGTCTTCACTGGTACTTGACACTGACACTCCATCATGCCTAGAGGAGCTTGGCAATGACTGAATCTGCTTGCCTTTTCTTCTACTTACTCCTTCTTCTTATTTTTCATTAGCATCTTCTTCTCTCATAATTGGCACTTTACTAGAAGTGCTTGGTGACTCATTAATTGAACCATACCAAGACTGATTTTCAAGAAATTCCACATCTCTTGAAAGCATCGTCTTGTTGTTCAATGGGTCATACAATCTATATTCCTTTGATTCTAGGCTATACCCTATGAAGATGTACTTCACACCTTTATCATCAAATTTCTTCCTTTTCTCTTTAGGCACATGTGCATATGCAACACATTCAAACACTCTTATGTGTTCAACTGTCCATCTTCTTGATGACAATGCTTCCATTGGAATTCTATCATGAACTACCTTTGTAGGACACCTATTAATTAGTTAAACTACTATTGCCATAGCCTCTCCCCAAAATTCAGTTGGGAGACCTTTCTCTTTTATCATGCTCCTTGCCATTTCAACAATGGTCCTGTTCTTTCTTTCAGCCACTCCATTCTACTATGGTGTATAGCTGGTTGTGAGCTCTTTATTTATGCCATGTTTCCTACAAAAGTTTACAAAAGAATTGGAGGTATACTCCCTTCCTCTATCTAATCTAAGGACCTTGATATAGTGTCCACATTCTCTTTCAGCCTGGGCTTTATATTCTACATATTTATCAAATGCTTCAGATTTATTCTTTAAGAAATACACCCATGTCCTATGACTGAAATCATCAATGAATCTCATGAAATAAGTACTCCCCCCAATGAAAGTAACTTGTGTAGGATCAACTAGGTCAGTATGCACTAATTCTAATGGATATCTAGCCCTCCTAGATTTTTCAGAATTAAAGGGAAGCCTATGTTGCTTACCCAAAATACAAGCCTCACACTTGTCACATGAATTTCCTATACATGGAAAACCTTTTACCATTCTTTTATTTGACAAAAAATTTAAACCAACATAGCCAAGATGACCATACTTGAGGTGCCATAGTCGTGAGGGGTCTTCAATCACACTCCTTAGAGCTGATTGTGTGGGAGGTGCAATACTAACTTGAGATGCAAAACATGTCTCAATCCTCAAGGGAAACATTTTGTTCGTGGGCATTTGAACTAGTGCAAGTAAATTCTTGCTCCCATCCTTTTCATGAATGACACACGTGTAATTCTCCATCAGCACTTTGTATCCATTTTGAATGAGCTGACCAATGCTCATCAAATTGTGCTTCATACCAAGGGTGAAATACACATTTTTTATTTCCCTTTTCTCACCTTTCTTGGTGCAGATCATAATAGATCCTTTGTCCACAATTGGTAGCTTTCCATTGTTACCCATTTTAATATCAGATTTGAAACTCTTGTCAATGAATGAAAACAAGGTTTCATTGCCACTCATGTGATCGCTACATCCACTGTCAAGGTACCAAACCTCAGGGCTTCCTTCTTCACCAACATTACACATGATGAAGGCAATAGCATTGGGTCCACTTCCCATATTCACATGAGCCACATTTTCTTTTCCTAAATGATCATTTTGCTTCTTCTAGCATTCATTCACATAATGCCCATATTTATGATAGTAGTAGCATTCTATATTACTCTTATTTGAGTTATAATTTTTCTTACCTCCTTTTGAAGTATTTTGTGAGCTACTTGCTCTATCTGCTCTTCTTGAGCTTTCTATTGCAGTATTTCTTTCTCCTCCATTTCCTCAGCCTCTACCTCTAGAGTTCCTGCTTGAGCCATTTCTTCCTCTCCCCCTTCCTCTTTGATTTGACTAAGCCTTGAATGCTTGCTCTTGGGAAGTAAAAGATGTAGATCTATTGATCCTATGCTCATGGGTTTTAATAGAACCCATCAACTCATCCATTATCAAAATAGTGAGGTATTTTGCCTCTTCTATGGTCATGACTAGATTCTCATATTTATGAGGCAAGCTTCTCCAGTATCCTTTGCTCTTGATAGTCTTCTCCATTTGACTTGAGTTGGTTAATCACATTGGAGGTTCTTGAACTAAAGTCTGCAATTGATTCATTTTCCTTCATCTGAAGGTTCTCAAATTCTCTCCTTATATTTTGTGGCTTTACTGTACATGGACTTTATCAATCCCCTTCAAGTTTGTCTCAAGGATATCCCATGCTTCTTTTGCTTAATTTTCTACGGCAATCTTTGGAAAAATTGTCCCTGTCATGGCTTCTTCAATAAGACTTAATGCCTTTGCATCTTTCCTCCTTGACTCTTTCAAATGAGTCTTGTGTGCATTTGTGAGGGTAGCATACTAAGTTGGATCAGTCACATCATTAAACCCATTAACAAAAAACTCTCACAAATCATTTGCAACCATTATGGTCTTCATCTTCTTTGCATATGTATCATAATTTTTCCCATTGAAGGATGGTGGCAGCTACCATATCTTTCTTGTATCTGTTGCCAGGTCAAATAACCCAAGAAAACAAATGCCCTAACTCACTGTGGATGTGAGGCCTCAAAGCTCTGATACCATATGAGAAATATATTAAAAATAAATTTAATACTCACAACCCTAACTCAAAAAACTTTATTCAACACTTGAAAAATGCTTGGCACATGAAGGTGTCGAGTGCCAGTTATGCTCGGCACTTGATGGTGCTGAGTGACAAGTTGCTCGGCACTTGAGGGTGCCGAGTATCCTCGGCACACAAAGGAGAAAGATCAAAACCAATGGATGCCGAGTGATCTTGACTCACAAAGGAAAATGTAGTAGATGCCGAGTTAGTTGGCACTCAAAGAAGACAATGGATGCCGAGTAAGGTTAGCTCCAACTAATAAAATTTATAACTTAGAAACAATCTAACGTGAATGCTTTCATGATTAAAACCAGAGAGCCACGTTTTAACCTTTCAACAAAGTTTCTCATATATAATGAATAGGAGAGGAAGAACAATAGATTCAAGTATGCCTAGTTTCTTTTCTATTCAACTGAGATTTAAACTACTACAAAATCTGGGAGCATTCAGCTTCAACCAGAAAACCCTAAAATAACCCTAAACTAGTAAAACTTCAAAATTCAATAAAATTTTAAACCTACAACTCTAATGGCTGCATACAATGGTGCCTAGAGAAATCACTGCTTCAATAGGAAAAATCCTAAAAAACAAAAAACTTACTGAGTGAACAGATGAAACACGTGCAACTATAGGCACAAACTTCTTTCCTTCTTCCTTCTCTGCTCAGGTCTGCAACTTCTCTCTGATCTGCTTGATCTACAAACTCTTAATAATTTGATTGAATGAATGAATGAATAAAAATTCCTTTTGTCACATTCTATTTTCCCCCTCATTTTTTATTTCAAAAATCTCACCCACCGTATTTATGTTTTCTATATGTTCTGTTGGTCGTTAGGTGGTAGATGGGCATTTGGCTCTAGGGGCAAACGTCAACTACCATATTAAATATTTCAACACCGTTCTTATTTTGATTTTTTCTAGTTGTTTCCTTCTTGTACGGAGTACAAGACTGAAGGAGTTTTGGAAAAGAAAAGAAAATCCTTCACTTTGTAAGAATCCCACTTTCCATAAAGTGTCGAGCGCAAATTTGAAGGAGTCAGGTAATATTTTGCAAAAGAGAAATCTGCTAGTCCGTAAAATGCCCGATCCCGCAAGATGTGGAGCACAATTTTTAGATAGTAGAGGATTGTTGGAAAAGGACAAAATCTTTCACTTTGTAAGAATCTCGCAAATTCAGGAGCGGTAGAGAGTTTTATTGAAGAGTTGGGCATTTGTAGAAGTGCAGGTATCTTCTTCACGGCCCCTTGGAATTGGGAAATTGACCCTCATTGCGGCCATTGCTAATTACATGGGATATGATGTTTATGATCTGGAGCTCATGCAACTGACTGATAACACTAAGCTTCAGGCCCTTCTGATGCAAACCAAAGAAAAATCTATGATTATTATTGAGGATATCGATTGCTCCATCAATTTGGGCGATAGGGCTTCGAATCCTTCTCCGCCAGGTGATCAGCAAGGGAATTATTTCTTTTCTACTTTGGAACTATGAAGTTTAGAACCAACACTATGGCATGGGATGTGATTTTATCCATTGTCAAAGAAACCTGTATGTCTATCTAAACAATTAGGAGAGACTGTAATGTCAACACTAGTGTTTGGCATATGTGTTTGTTTTTGTGAGGGGAAACATTGAATTCTCTATCTAATGGAGTCATCAGACATGATCAACATTCTACCTTGCTTACCTAGCAATGCCCATATATTGAATGCAGGGGTATAATGCTCAAGAGTATATTCTGGTCAATGTGGGTGTGGTATCATCTCTTCTATTTGTCATAAACTTTTGTATCAGGATTTTCCAAGTCCAAATCACGGTTCATAGTGACTATAGATATATTTGTCCTATGAATGGGTTTAATCCCATATTGATTTGGAGGGGTGTTCACCTACATTTTTCTTGTCCTTTTTCTACAGAGTGCAAGTAAGAGGGAGTCATGGAATTTTTTGAAAAGGATAAAATCCTTCACTCCATAAGAATCCTACTTTCCATAAAGCATGGAGCGCAAGTCAGCAGAGTCATGGAAACATTTCACAAAGGATAGAATCTTTTGTTTGATAAAAAGCCCGCTCCCTAAAATTCTGGACCATAGTTTTCAAGAAATGGAGGAATATTTTGATGAAGGATTTTATCCTTCATTCCTTGAAAATCCTGCTTTCATAAAACAACAAGCACAAGTCAGTAGGAGTGAAGGAAATATTATGCAAAGGAAAAATCCTCCATTCTAAAAAAGCCCGCTCTCATAAATTGATTAGAGCACAACAATTTGTTTAAAAATCATGAAAAGCGGGAAAATTGAAAATTTTGTGGAAAAAATACAAAAATTTAGAGGAAGAATTAATTTTCTTATGAAGCGAAAAAATGATTTTCCTTCAAAAGTTTTTTTAGATTTACATTAAAATTAAATATTGGTAAAACTAATATTTAATTTGATCTTTTGAATAATAATCCAAAAAATAAAAATGGAGAAAAAGTTGCAAATGAATTTGATTTTTTTTCATTTAAATATAGAAATTAATTAAATCTTGATTTTTTAATTGATATTTAATTAATAAAACTAGAAAAAAAAATCAAAATGGGGGAAGAATACTTAGCTTCATCTAGAAGCTAAGAGCATCAAAATAGCAACTTTTTGAATCAAACAGCAAAAAAGAGACAAGTGGAGAAAAAAATGGAAACCTTGATGGTTAAGTAAACTAACTACCTAATTTGAGTCTGTAGCTTTAAAGGAATATTTTTGAAGGATGATTTATATAAGATACCCTCTCATTCATTCAGGCTCACACAAAAATTTGAAGAGCAAATTTTGAGGAGTCGAAGGAAGTAGATTTTTTGGGAAATTTTCTGAAATTGTTGAGGAATTTTTTGGGAATTCATGAGAGAAGATTTTGAATCCTATCAGAAAGAAATTTTCTTTGCAAAGAGGATAATGGTAGAGCCTAGGGGAATAGGAGAAACGCGAGGACAACTGATAAAGAATGAAAGGAGAGGATTCTATCCTAAATCAAAAATTGTGTTAAAGTTGGCAAAAATCAGAGATACAAGCCTTGGTGGCCTTGATTTGAAAGATTTAACTGGAGAATGCTTGGATACAATGACTATCACCCGAAACACCTAGCCACAAGAATTGTGAGAAGTAGAATTTTTGTTGCAGCTAGTTTCCCTCCTTTTCAGCATCCAGAGTTAATCGTTGAATGTACCAAGCACTACAGTCCTAGAGATGGAACCATCTGAGATTCTGAATGAAATATTTTGGCAGATTTTTCTCCGAAATCCATTTCTGAAGCATTTGGCATTCCTTCAAATTCAAGGATGGTCATAAAAAAACAAGAGAAAGCACTAAAAATCTACACATCTGGAATCAATTTCTATGAAGAAATAATCAATAAAAGATGGCTGAAAAATAATAGACTGCATCATTCCAAGATTCCTAAGGAAATAGTATGGCTTGACTTGCAGAGGGAATATAGTGATATGGTCATGATTTTTTGTTGCATATTTGGCATGCCTTATTCTTATAGGTCTGAATCTTGGATGTGGTATTTTGTTGAGAAAGTAATGGAGGAAGGCAACAGAATAGATTGGGTTGGGATCATAAGTGACAATCTAAATGAACAATTGATCAATCTAGAGCATACAAGGAAACTTTACATGAGCTCCTATGTCATCTACATGCTAGTACGAAGGACAAATTATGATGGATTATGATGCAAAGGACCAATTGGAAGTGGAAGCCAACACCTCAAAGTCCATGAATGTTACCCACAATTGTATTTGCATTCAAAGGGTGATTACATGAGGGTTAATGATATATTTGCCATGTGCATAGTAAGAACACTACAAAAGAGGCCACATATAAGAATGTCAGTGGGTGTAATGAAGTTGTTTGAGGAATATGGCACCTAGTACATTCAGTTTCCTACCTTTTCATACATCCGAGTTCAAGGATTCTCCACAAAGCCATACAAAGTTCCTAGGTATCCAACGGAGAAGATGGTCTTGTTAGAGCTTACTCGACAACTTACTACTTATGAAAAGATTTAGAAAGGGAAGAATAAGTTGGGATTGCAGTTTCCAATTTCCATAGGAGAAGGGAAAACTAAGGTATGCCCATGTCTAAAAGCTACAGAGAAATCATCAGATGAGCTCCACTTCTTCTACCTTTCACTTTATCCAGAGAGGAATGATTTTGATCCTTGCAAGAAGATCTCATTAGTAGGAGGATTAAAGTAACGACACATGGTTCACCTTGAAGACTTTTGGGAAAATGCAACAGATGAGAATGAGATTAGAAAAAGGTTGCATTCAAGACTACCATTGAACATTGTTAGAACATGCAACATATTCAAGGTTCCTGATCAAATGGAGGGGGACCCAAACGTGATGCGAAAAGGATTCAATCTGGAAATGATAGCTCAACCATTTGATTGGAAGAAGAAAGAAATTACAGATCTCGAAGTCCTTTCAAAATTAGTCTTGGATTTTACAAAGTGGTGGATCAAGTGTAAGCTCAAAAAATTAGTTGCACCAGCTAATGGATTCACATATAGGTTGCTTGGCCATACACGACTTAGAGATGAAAGATTAGGATAAATATCTAAAGGGACTATTAAGGAAAGAGGAACTCCATCTGAAGATGTAAGAACCAAGAAAGCGAATGAGGTAGGACGAGAAAAGAATCCTAAGATTGAGGAAGTCATCCAGGAACCTCAACATACGAAGAAAAAACATGGAGATGCTCCCTCTTCTCCAAGTCAAACTCCAAGTGTCCAAGAGATAGAAACTTTTGAAAGGCAAGATGTAGGGACCAGTATAGGGAGATTTGAGCAAGAAGAGAATTTGGATAGGCCAATTCATGATAGGCTGAGTATAAAAACTTATGAAAAGTCCATGCAAGAAAGAGGGAGAGATCAAGATATGGCTATAGAAGAAAGTCTTACTACGATCGTAGAGCGAGAAATGATTAATGACGGAGATGGTCCACTAGAGGAAGAAACTCCAAGAGTAGCAATACATCTTCCAAGAGCCAGAGTTGCAGTTCCTAAGGTTACAATGGATAGTCCAGGAGGTGAAGAGGAGATTAACATTCGAGCGGTCCAAAGGAGAGAACAATTGGTAATTCTAGGGGACCAAAGCATACCCATTCCAAAATGGTTGAGGCAATGAATTCAATCACATCAACAAAGGGAGGTTGATCCAATAATTAAATTACAGGAAATTTTGGACCAATCAAACCGATCAGAAGAACAAGGGAAAGCAAAAACATATACTAAATTCAGCAGAGGAGAATCAAGATCCAGAATCTTGTAGATTATGACTCCCATAGTTGACAAAGGGAAAAATCAAATTGCTCCAGATGAATGTCATCTTACAGAAGTAAATCTTCATCGAGCCTCCCAAGAGAAAATATTGGAAGAATTTGATGACTGTACACAGGCTTTGAAGGATAGGCTGAAGAAAGTAGAAGAAGGGTATGAAAAGTAGAAAAGAGAAATTTGAGCCTTATATCAGTACATAATTAACTTGCCTCATCTAGTAAGAGAGGAAGGTCCATTATTTGTTCCTTCAACAGGTGTTTCCAGTGAAGTGGTAGGTGATATTGATAGAATCAAGTGGATTGCTCATGGTGCAAAGATTTGGATCGAAGGAATTTAGGTGGTAGCCTTGAAACATGCAGAAGAATTAGTGCAAGTGCACAATAGAGCATTAGCTGCAATCTCTAGGATCTAGTGCATGGAGGAATCATGGGTGGATGAGCATATTTACCAAGAAGAGGTGATTGCCAACATACAAAATCTGATGGTTGAGTTATTAGAGAGGGGGATGTCTATGATTTTATTCGATGGTATAGTGCAGTGATCATGGCTAACGAGATTTTTGAGAGCTTTACCAAGGAATCCAGTCAATGTAAAAAGATCTTTGATAACATCAAGCAAGGAATATCAAATGCAGTTGCATCCTTGTTATCATGAAGATTGGGGGAAGAAGAAATGACTACTAATAATTTGAAAGTCAAGTTAGAGGAATTCTTTCAACTAAATTTATATGGAAGAGATGATTTTGAGAACTTCTCCATCTTCTCAAATAAAATGCACACTACTAAGGACTTACTACCAGATTAGGACAAAAGCTTGGGAAAAGAAGAAAGAGGAATTGCAGTTCTAGAATTCAAGCAAGAATCTGCACCAAGTATCAGTACAGAAGAGTTGGAAATAGTGTTAGATCAATTTCCATCTTTCAGGTGAAAAAATCAAGGATAGATGCATTAAATGCATAGTGGGTGTGCATAGAGACCATTTATTACACCCCACTCCTCCTTAAATGAGCATGCATAGTGGGCATTTATTACCCACTACGGTATTGGATTCCTTATGGCATTAATGAAGATTCCTTTCCATTTCCCTAACCCTAATTGGGGCTAATGTGGCACAATCTTGGCCATCAGTTATTGTGATCATCCAAGCCACCTATTGTAATCGAGGTCCTATATAAAGGCCTTATTTCTCATTTGTAAGGGGAGACTTTTATGAGATTGTGGCTATGAGTTGCTGACATAATAAAGTTTTCATTGGAGTTTGGTGAATACTTGATGTGTCTTAGTGCTTGCTTGTTCTCCTAAATTTCTTCAATTAGATTAAGTTTAGCATAGTCAATGTGTGGTGATTACAATGGAGAATACAATGGCGTATTGATGAATTCTTTTGGTTCATACTTTTGATGTTTTAGTGATTCTAATTCATTGTGTAAAGTTAGCTTGAACCTTTTCATGCATATGATCAACTTCTATTATTCATATACATTGTTCTTTGTGATGGTGTATGCAGTGATATGAAAATCTTTAGCATAACCCTTGAAGATTGCACCAGTTCATGCATAGTTGTAGTATAACTTGGCGAAGTAAAATTTGGTAAATTGAGGAATTTGTCCACCAGAGTACTATTTTTTGTTATCATTACCCTTAGGATTAGAATAGAATTCCTAAACCCCATCTTATCAAAGTGATGCAATAAATATATCCTCTAATCAAGAATAGAGGAAGTTGAACACATCCACATTAGTAGATATGGTTGGCACTATAGATCCACGTCACCAAATAGACAAGGATTGTAACTGTCATAGAACTGGAACATGTCCTTATTGACATCAAAACTCAATGAGGATTATGTAGGTCAAGTCACCTAGGTTTTATCAAGGAGACATAGAATGCAATAATGATACTTGTCATAGCCAAAGCTAGAATAGGCCATTTTGTTGAGCCCCAAATTTTTAAGGCTATTGGTATTGACTTTGTTGCTTAAACTAAAGTCCTAACTATTGCCGATGATGCATACTAAATCAATAGACACAATTCTTGCATGCCATTATTATGTGGCTACTAGATCCTTTATGAGGTAATAAGGAGGACCACTAAAGGAGATTCTATGAATAGAACTAATGGTGAAGCTGATACAAAGAATACTATCAAGGCTGTAGAATATATTTTTGCCCCTTATGAGCTTGTGAGGAAAACCATATAGTTGGTAGGCTTCATGTTGTCAATGTTGTAGCAGGTGTAGCTACACCTGCTATTGGCACCATGATACTATGGTTCAGTTGTGACAGAGCTTTTGTGGACTCTGGTGTGTTCAAAAGTGATGATCCAACCCATAGGACTTGAAATACTGATTGGGCTATGATTCATTATAATGACCACCGCATACTAGCCGAGGTCAAGGTATGAGTGGAATATGAAGAACAACAAATTAGGGAGCTTAGTTAGGTGGCCAGTAAATTATTTCAAGAGAATTCTTGTTATTTTCATTTTTCATATTCCTTTACAAGCCAACAATTTTAGACAATTAGAAAGTGTTCCCATTAGTTTTAGGTGGACAATACCAAAGGAAATACAAAAAAATTAATTAGTTGAAATTAGAGTCCTAAAAAATTGAGTTGTTCTTATAAAGGTTGAGTCTTTATTCTTTGAAATGAATTGAGTTTTTAGAAGAAAACCTCTAATATACTTATATGTTCATTACAAAGGTTGAATTTTAAGAATAAAAATCTATTTGTTGGAAGCAATTTGAGCAAATGACATTGCTCATGTATAATTTTCTTGTTGTGCTAAGTATTTTGGGTAGTGCTTCTTATTGAAGAGCAATATTTCTAGAGATGTCATCGGCATTTGTTTCAAAGAAATTATTTATCTTCATTGCTTGTCGAGATCATGTAAACAAATAAATACTTTGTAATGCAAGTATATGTCTTAGAGGAGTCTACACCACTCGTTACAAAATCATGGAAGTCATTTACTAAAGTCTTAGATAAGTCCTAGATCATGATGCATTTCTTTAATGACTATTATATTTTTGGATTAGGAAAATGGTAGTTCTAGCCGACTATAACTGAAATTGTATTTGGCAATATAATCACTATAGCATGTAAAGTTTTTCTATGATATTCCTTGTATACTAAATTATTTTTCCAAATGTATGAAACAAGATAGATCTTTGTATCATAGTGCAAGAGAACAAATTGCATTGATCCAAAACATCTCCAACTCAAAAAAAAATGGAAAAATTAATAAAAGCTTTATATTTATTATCACTTAAGATGCAATGTTTTGAGAGACATTATCTAGAATAGTATGGAGACTTGTGCATATTTTTTCAGTTTCAACCAACACCTCCTTTCTCCAATATAGCTTGAGCTAACCCAGGAAGTCCTTGACGCAGTCAAAATTCTGATTTTCACTTTCTATAATAAGAACCAATGTTTTTTTTCTAATATTAGTGCAAAGGGAGCTTCCCCCATAGCTTGCAATTTGACTCAAAAAATAAAATAAAATGAAGCATGTTGTGATTTTTATGGTATGTTTGGTTGTTTTATACTTTATTTTTCTTGTATACCATTGTTTCTAATTCGTTAAAAGGTTAAGTCGTGTTTCTTTGAAGAGTGAATTTGAAATGTAGTTAAGAGTTTGGTGTTTTGAGTGTTTTTGTGGGGTCACTAGCATGATATATAATTAATTGCAAGAGATTAGACCATACTGCTACTAATTGTAGAACTTGTGCAAGTGAAATCCTCAAGGGTAAAGTTAAATAATCGATAACATGGTTGTGGATCATAGAAGTTGTACCTCATTGCAGTTTTAAACATAAATGTCAAGATTGGCATATAGTAGTTTAAGGGATATCAAAAATCTGAATGATACAACATTATAATTTATATCATTATGAGGGTGATGAGACACTTCATCTGCAAATGGTGTCCAGAGATGTTGGTAACCTGGATGATAACTAGGCTTTTATAGTTAGTGGCTAGCTTGACAAATTCTTACTGATCCAAGAACTATTTTCAAAGAATAAAGTTCACATAATGTATTTCCTATTTTTTGTGAGGTTCTCACATCATCACCCTAAAATTTTGGGGACCCCCTTTTTTAATCACCTTGGCAAATTTTTGAGTTGTCCAAAAATTCAGATTCAATTTTATTGAAAACTTTAAGTTTTGGACACCATCAAGCCAGAAGGGGAAAGGTTAGACTTATTTTCACCCGCTTTCAACTTGATTTTCCAGAATAATCAATTTCATTCTTAGGCCAGACAAAGTTTCAAAGATTTGTACTTAGATGATTTCTGTTGAAAATTTGGATGTAATTCTATAAATCTGGATAATTTTCAAAAAGTGAATTTTTGTTAGATTTTAGTTTTTTTGGAAAATCTTGAATTTTTTTGTGAAAAAAAATTAATTTTGTGATGGTGAAATCAAATTGCAAAATCAATTTTGGATTCTAGAGAAATGATTTATTTCTATTAAAAAATTAAAATTGCATAGTCAAATTTATTTAGATTAAATTGCAAAAAGTGGCATTAAATAGATCTGCCTTGAAGATTTTAAAATATTTAAAGAAATTAGTAATTTAAAATTGAAAAAAATCAATTTTGGCTTGCCAAATCCAATTTTTAATGATATATTATTACTAAATTATCATTAAATGAAAATGTTTAGCATCTCCAAGGCTTTACTTATTTTATTTTTGCAATTTTGGTTTAACTAGCAATTTAAAAATGCAAATTTCATCTTAGCAAAGTTAATTTTTTGCTAAGCATTTAATTGATGGCCAAATTTGTGTTCTAATTAATTATTATTTTTTCTTCTCTCAAGGTCCCCATTGTCCAACTAAAGATGATAAGAAAATGGGGTATAAGAGGAAGCCCCTTCCCCTTATCTGCTCACTCCTCATTCCTCCTCTTCATGGTGCTTGGCGATTTAGACTAAGAAGCAAATTTCATCTTCCTTGGATGCCTTTTGTAAGGGAAGATTCACATTTCCATTGGACGATTTTTGCAAGGGAAGATTGGCATTTTCCTTGGATGATTTTTCCAAGGGCAGATTGGCATTGTGTTTGGCAATTTTCTTTATAGGGCAGATCCACACTCTATATTGGCAATTTTCTATGTTAAAGGCCAAATTCTTATGTTCGGTGATTTTCTTTAGAGCAAATTAGACTTCCCATTCTTGATGATTTGTTTTGGCAAAGGAAAATATTTATAGAATTGCAATGTTGAATGGCAGATTTGTTACTATTCAAGTCTAATTTTATATTTGCTAGAGAGTTGCAATTTTTTTTTCTTGCCCTAGCTGATTTTTGAGGTCTGATCTTACATCTTCTAGAGGTTGTGATTTCTCTGAAGGTTGGATGATTTTTGATTGAAGAAGAAAATAAGGAGTACAACCTGATTTGTAGAACATGCATGGACAATTTCAAGTGGGTCAAATTCTAATTTTTTTCCAACTAGGGCATCAATATTTGCAAGGGACTTTAAATTCCTAGGTCTGATCCAAAATTTAAAAAAAAGACCCGGCCATTGCTAAGGGTGAGTTCAATTCATTTAAAGTTGAAAGGGGTCCTTAAGTGGATTTTTCTTTTTTGCTCTTCTCTAGTTATGTTTCCCTTGGTTCTTCTTGCATTCATCATCCACCACTTCATCATCCCATCCTAGGTTGAATATTGGAGATTGATAAGGGTAGAATCCATGATAGGATATTTTAAGAGGAAAAAATAAGCTAGACCACCCTAGGTTGAAGTTGGTAGATATAAGTGTAGTCCATCCTAAGATAACAAAAAGGCAAAAATAAGTGGTAGTCCCACCCCTAGGTTGACGATTGAGGATTGATAAGTGTAGTGATAGGACTTGGTGAGGCATAAATAAGTTAGAATCCATCAATAGAAAGAAGGTTGGAGGTTGATAAGGATAGTCCATATTCAAATAGAATAAAATGGCAAAAATAAGTGTTTAGGATGGTAGA
This sequence comes from Cupressus sempervirens, assembly GCA_028749045.1. NCBI lineage: Eukaryota > Viridiplantae > Streptophyta > Pinopsida > Cupressales > Cupressaceae > Cupressus > Cupressus sempervirens. The sequence goes on along the minus strand of CM053793.1, from coordinate 159,487,855 downwards.
TGATAATGCAAGAAAGAATCCTAAGGGAATAAATGCTAAGAAAGAGAAAGAGGATATGATGACCAAAATAACTTTCTTCTCAAAAATGAGGTGAATAACCGATACCAATGTCACTATAGTAAATATGATATAGGTAAAGGATAGACTAAAGGAAGGACAATCCCCCTTGGAAAAGAAGATATACAAAAGTGGGATAGTACATGCACTAGCTTTTCCTCCCACCTTGCCTTGTCCAAAATTGGTTATGGAGTGCACATCTTGGTTTGATATGATAAGTAAATCCATCATTTTTTATAAAGGGAAGAGGGTGTTGGCCAACATTGGAAGATAGGTGATTGAAGAAGCATTTAACATTCTCCAGTATAAGAGCATGATAGTTGTGATGATGGATTAGGTAGCCAAATCATTTCAGGATAATTAGGAAGCTTATTTCACATATCTAAAATAATATTAGCTACATGAGAGAAACAAAGGAGTTACTAGATCCTCAAGGCTCATCATAGAAGACCTCAAGTCAGAATATGGAGATCTCATTGTACTCCTCATTCAAATCATGGGCCTAGCTCAAGGTGTGCAATTTGAAAACTGGATGTACTACTTTATTGATGAAATTGAAAAAGTAAAAAGAAGATTTGATTGGGCTAGGATCATAAGCGAAAATTTAGAGTTGCAACTTAGAACCGTACAAAACAAAAAGCAATTCTACATGAGATCCTATCTATTTTACCTAATTGCTAGATTTTATAAGAGTCCAAGACTTAAGGCCTTAGGAGAAGTTGGCAATGGGCCATGGAAATATTTGGTTCATGAATGCTATCCTTAGCTTCATTTGCACAACAAAAAGGATTACAAGATGATTTGTGATGCCTTTGCCATGAAGAGAGTAAGGCTATTACAAGCGACACTTGCTAAGAAACTCTTATTGGAAGCAGAAGAAAAGGTAAAGTAGTATGTGAGTCAATTTATCCAATTTCTCCAATTGACCTACATTAGAACAATGAGAAGCATAGTTTGTCCAAAGAGGATTCCAAGATAACGACCCAACAAGGTTGTTTTCATGGAATTGGCTAGGAAAGTTGAGCACTATGGTAGAATAACAAGACTTGAAGGTAAGATGGGGATTACCTTCTCATTTATAATTGACAATGATAGTTGCCCTAATTGGGTAGCCTTTGTGGCTACAAAGAAGGAATTAGAATGGTATCATTTAGGATGGTACAAAGGAAGGCAAGGATTCGATCGTAATGATATTAACAAGGTATCTCATGGAAATGTGTTTAAACATGTTCCCACTATAGAGGACTTTTGTGCCAATGCCAAGGATGAATTTCCTATGAGAAACATGGCTTTCTCAAGATTTTTAGTGAACATGATGTGAGATATCAAATGGAGAGGCCCTGATATTCCCAATCAACTAGAAGATGATGGTAATGTGTTGAGAGGAGATCATGATATAGTAGAAGGAACAGAGGTGAATCCAATAGATTTGGATGATCATTAGGATCATTCCTTGGTGGTAGTTACAAGAGTAGTTGATTTTCATATTGAGTCATGGTACAATGAAATATTAAGGAAGCTACAAAGTCAAAGGATCCCCCTTACTTATGAGAAGATGAAGCCAAAAGAGGGTCCAGTAGAATCAGTCAAACAGAAGGGTGAAGGAAGTAGATAGCAACAAGAAACAGTTAGAAGCAAGAAAAGAGCTTTGGAGGTTGAGAAGAGCAAAGAACATCTGAAACCTCTAGACAAGAGACAGCATGTAGCACCATCAAGGGAAAGCATAATTGAAGCTAGAAGCCAAGAGGTCAATTCAAGTGATAAAAGGCATGTGATAGAGGTGAGCTTTGATTCAGAATCAAGTGGTTATAGTTAGAGCACCAAGTACTCTTGTCTCTTAGAAAACCAACGAGGAGATGATATGGTAGTAACTAGTGGAGAAGAAGATGGATGGATTGAGATTAAGGCAATAAGTCAGGAACCCATAGCCATTTGTGATGATTTTTTAGTTGACCCCAATCCAAATTGGGTAGATGCACCACACCACTATGGTTAAGGAAAATGCTCTTGCATAAAGGAGAGGTAGTAATTTCCTAAATAATGGAAGACATCCATGGATTAATAGAAAAGGGTGATAGTGAGAACCAAAAAAAAATGGCAAAGATGATGGAAAAGGTAATTAGGAGTGATAATGATGGTCACCAAAAGGTTCAAAATTCTATACCAACAGTCAATAAGGTAGTGGATGAGATTGCGGCCCAAGAATTTGAGATAGTGGAACACAACCTAGGAAGAAACATAGATTATATAGAATGTGAAGAGATCTAGGAGGGTATAGCTTCAATCAAAGAAAGGTTGAGGATGGAAAATGGAAGGATCATAAAGTTGGAGGCTGAGAAAAAATATTGGAGAGATTGCTAGCCTATCCAACAGTTGTGCTAGATAGCCCTTCCTCAAGACAGCAGGAGCAACCTAGAAGAAATATTAGCTCAATTACATGAAGTAAGGGATTTGATCCATGATACAATCCAAGATGGGAAAAATTTCTTGCCTTCCTTCATCTCGACATTTTGGTCATTGGTGACTATTAAAAACAATTTTAGAATTTTTGAAGAGGAGTGAAAGGATATCCTTCTAGTCAAAGATTTATCTATTCTCAAGTTACTGGCATTCTTTGGGCTACTAGAGGCATATTTGGAAAGGGCTAAGTTGATTGATGAAGGAGAATTGAGTATGTTAGTCCTAGTTTGTTGCCTTGACTACTAGATTGAGAACACTTGAGGAGATGTAGAATATAGTTGTACATCATAGCCCAAGCATTGACACTTTCATTTCAACCATGATGAGTGACATTGGGATGGAACTTGATTTTGAAGACATCATAGAAGAGGAAAATGATGAGACAATAATTGGATCAAGATTGGAAGAGTTAGGAAAGGTTTCTATCAAGAAGAAACATTTGGGTACCCTTTCCTCCCTCAATTCCTTTATTAGTTTTGCAAAAGAGTATGAGAAGGACCATGAGAAGACACTATAGCTAGAAAGTAACATGATGAAATCAACTAAGCTCAAGATAAAGTATACACCTTGCCCTCCCATGGAGGAAGTCAAAAAAAGGCTAGTTAGTTTCAGTGCCCTAGCTAAAAGAATGAAAGAAAAAGGGAGATTTATATTAGAAGATCATTTGATGTAAGCCCAAGTGGCAATTTCTCTTTCTTCTAGGGTAGGACAAGTATCTAATTTTAATTGGCCACCATTTTGGTGCCTTCTCATTGGTTGTTACTTTTTCACTTTTTTCATTGGTCTATTGATGATGTGGCATCTTCTCATTGGCCAATGGGTAGACAACCCTAATTAGAGTTTCTAGAATTCAATCTGGATCATCAAATTTGCATTTTTATCTCTACAATTGGTTGTACATTTTGGTATCTGTATAAGGTCATTTTCTCTCATTTGTAATTGTCAGAGAAAATTGATGCAAGGATAATGCAAAAATTCACTATTTCTTTCTCATTGTTGTGACTTGCATGGTGATTAAGAGCCTTTGGTATTATTTCATTTCAAGTTGTTAGGTGAAGAGTAAAGTAGATGAATAGTTGTATGGTAGTATTAGTAGATGTTTGATAGGGATCAATACTAGGACACTAACATCCTAGTGGCTTGTTGGGAAGCCTTGTGTGGTAAACTAGTTTATTTTCCTTTCAATCCTTGCATTTATGAAGGTGGAGCTATCAGTTAATTTTCGTTAGATTTGAACCCCATCCATTTACTAATCTTTCCATTCATATGAGTAGGAGTATAATAGCAAGTACTTAAGAGTTGGATTTTTGAAGAGGAAAGTTAGAAAGGGATAAGTCGTAAGAACATTCACCCTCCATCACCATCACCTTCTCCATCAACATCATCTAACATTCACACCAACTCACCATCACCATCATTCCACCAAAGACCAATTTATCTTTGAATGAATAACATAAGCCCACCTATGTGATTAAAAAAAAATCACATCGATAACTAAGTTAGTATCCATAGCTGTAAGAAATATTGGATTTTTTTCTTATGTCTACATAAGTATCAGTTTTACAAGAGAGGAATTGAGGATTTGGTATTTCATATCAAGTTTTCAATTGCTATATGTTATGTAGTGGTACAAAACTGACATCAACATTAACTAGCACTACAAGGAGGGCCTGAAAGTGTTTTATTTTAAGGACTTGTTCATATTTGACTATGAAGAAGAATGGTGCTTCGTAGATTAAATCAATGTAGAGCAACTTGAAGAACACTTCTAGACCATATTGTAGCGAGTTTTTTCTCAACTACTTGGGAGGAAAGTGAGAACACTAGAGAGTATTTGGACATTGTGGACATATTAAATCAAGAAGAAAGGAAAGCATGAGCTATTGAGAGGATAATTCAAAAGATGTTTGAATGTCAAAGATAATTGGGAAGGAATCTTGAAAGGGAAAAGAAAGCATAAAGACAAGCTCAAGCTACTGTTGAAGAAAAATAAAATTAGAGAGTCCTTTGGGTTAGGATTATTTTCAAGCTAGATAGCAAGATTGGGTCTTTTTACCCTAAAAGATTTGAGAAACTAAAATTTGATAGGAGGCAAAGGATACTGAGAAATACACCACACTAGGAAGAGAATCTGCTTGTGTTAGAATTTTGCAAGAAACCAAGGAATTGTTGGGTAGCTAATACCTCAAATTGAGCTAGTCCCTCAAGTAGTCAACTAGTTCAGGCTCAAGTTAACCAACCAATGATGTCTCAACCACCATGGATTCAAAAAAATGCCTCATCCATTTCATCTGATCAATATCATGATCTACCAAAGAATCTAGCAATATTCCACTTGAACTTCTTTGTTAATGACCCTAATCATATAATAGAGGAGCTATCAAAGTGTTTGAAGATGCATTGTGCAATAGAATAATTGAACATGAAGATGTATCATGTAGGATTTTCCCTTATTAATTGGGGGCAAGAACCTTATTACTGGTTTTTCAACTTGCCAACATGATCTATAATGGGATGGGTTTAGCTTAGAGAAGCCTTCGTTGCATAATTTGGCATGCCGACCACACCACTGCAGTTACATAAAATGTTTGTGGACATAAGTTGAGATGATAAGGAGTTGATAAATTCCTTAAATGATCATTTCCATAAGGCTTACATGAGATTGCAAGCCCCTTGCACAATGATGGAGGCAAGTGCATTGGAAGCATATTACAATACTTTAGACAACTAGACAACTATGTTCACAAGGATGGAAAATTATGCTCCCACAATGTTAACTGAGGCCTACACTAAATCAATTTAAATAGGGACGCAATTGGGCAAAAAAGGAATGGAACTCCCAAGTGCTAGCTATACAAAAAATCCAATTCTACAGCTTGCATACCAGGCACCTACAAATCACTTGGTAGTACATCTAGGATACCCATGATCTCAAATGCCACCATATGAAATATTGTTTGTAGAAACAAATATGAGCACCTATAGACCAAAGAAGGAAAAAGTGCTAACAATGAATATCATAAGTGAAGGAAGGGATTCCACTAAGATCCTGATTGAGTTAGATCCAAATGCTTCATCTGATGAGGGTGAAGGGATGTTCAAGAACTTCAAGAACTTTGTGACTAGAATGGTGCAATAAGGAATGGAGTTGGGTAACCAAACACCAGTGAGAGATTTATTGTTAACCAACTAGTGCAGAATTCATAATGCACTCCATTTAGAGTTATCTTGCTCCTTTGTGCATAGTTTCCTTTCAACCATTGATATTTCAAGAAGTGAAGAAGTTGTTGGATGCATAGTTCATCTTCCCAGTAAGGCATTTAATGTGGGTCACCAATCTCATCCCAATTAGGAAGAAGATTGAAGAGATAAGGTTATGTGTTGATTTTATGAATCTGAATAGAGCATTAGAAAAGGACAATTATCCATTCCCAACATTGGATGACATCTTGGAAATTGTAAATGAAGCACAAATGATGTCATTCATGGATAGATATTTGAGATACAATCAGGTAATTATCGAGCAGGAAGAGAAATTCAAAATGGTGTTCACCATGAAGTGGGGAACATTTTCATACAGGAGGATGCCTTTTGGCTTGATCAATGTAGGTGCAACATTTCAAAGAGACATGGATTATGCTTTCAAAGACTTAAAAGAAAAATCCATTATCATTTACATGGATGACATAACAATTTTTTCAAAGAATAGAGTAGATCACATTATGGATTTGAGGAAAGTTTTCATGAGATGTAGAAGGTTTAGAGTTTCTTTGAATTGAAAGAAATGTATGTTTTAGGTTACCAAAGGAAAACCTTTAGGACATGTAATTTTAGAAAGAGGTATCATAATAGATCCAGAAAGAATGGAAACAATTTCCAAACTTGGCATACTTGCTATCAAGAAAGAGCTCAAATCTTTTTTTGGAAAGATTAACTTTATGAAAAAGTTCATATCTTCATTCACTGAGATTGTGAAGCCAATGAATGAAATGTTAAAGAAGGATACAAAAATGGATTGGCAATGAAAAAGGAATGTCAAGAGATTAAACATGCTATCATCAATGCACTAGTTCTAGTAAGCCTAGATTATGAGGGGTTATTCAATATATATTCTTTCACCTCTAATCACACATGTGCAACCATTTTAATAAAAAATAATAATGAAGGTGAAGAGCATCTGATTGTATTCATGAGTCCACCTTTTAGGGAGGCCAAATTGAACCACCCAAATGTGGAGAAACAAGCTTATGCCTTAGTAAAGGCAATAAAGAAGTTTAGGCATTACATCTTGACAAGAAAAGTAAATGCAATTGTGTCTAACATAGCAATGAAGACTCTTTTGATGCAAAATGATCTTGGAGAAAGAAGAGGCAAGTGGGTCACCACTATCCAAGAATATGACATAGAGATCCAACTAATGAAATTGGTCAGAGCGCAACAATTGGAATAGACCATGGCATCAGAGGGACCTGGAATTGTGCAACAAGTTTATGAATTGGAGGATGTACATCTCAATGAATGGTATCAAGATATAATCAACTATTTGTTAAATCATCAGAGCCCTTCACATTTGAACCCAATGCAAAAGTGAGCATTGAGATTCAAGAGAAAAAGATATACGCTACAAGGAGCAATTTTATACAAGAAAAATCATGAAGGGATATATTTGAGATGCATTGGAAAGGAAGAAGCCAAAAATATTATGGAACATTTTCATGATAAATGGGGAATAGAACATGGATCAAATTTGGCTACCACACATTGGATACTAAGAGCTGAATACTATTGGCCAATTTTGTTCAAAGAAAACCATGAGAATGTAAAGACTTGTCATGTTTTCCAAACTGTAGCATAGAGAGAAAGAAATCTAGCAATTCCTTTGCAGCCAATTATTGAGGCAAGACCTTAAATCATTTCAGGGCTTGACTTTATTGGTCCTATCAATCCACCTTCCTTGGTACAACACAACTATATTTTGACCGCAAATGACTACTATACTCAGTGGTCAAAAGCTCAAGCCTTGAAAAATTACACTATTGAGATTGTCATTAAATTTTTAGAGGAAGAGATCACTACTGGGTTTGGGTATCCTTCTGCTTTTGTATGTGATAATGGATCTACTTTTACTTCTTTGAAATTTCATACTTGGGCATTTGACCATGGGATGATATTAAAATTTTCATTAGGTTACTATCCCTAGGGAAATGGCCTAGAAAAATCCACAAATAAGAACTTTTTGACTATAATTGGAAAATTTTTAGACAAGAACCCAAGAGATATGCACACACAGCTGAGATACACCTTGCGGATAGATAGAACAAGAGTTAAAGAGCCTATAGGAATAACACCTTGTCATTTGGTTTATGGACAAGATCCTGTATTCCCAATTCAATTGAAAATTCCAACTTTGAGGTTCAAACAGGAATACCATGATGAGAATGAACATAGACTACAAGTTAGGTTGACTCAATTGATGCAACTAGATGAGAAAATAGATGAAGTCCTAGAAAAATTGTCAAAACATCAAGGGGTAGTTAAGTGTTGGTTTGAAAGGAGAGTGCAAAATAAGGCCTTTAGGATCTTTGATTTGGCCTTATGTTGGGGAAAAGTCATGAAAAGAAAGTACAACATGACAAATTTGATAAACTATGGAAGGGTCCTTTACAGATATCTGAGATTATCATAGATAATGCATTTAGATTTAAGACACTCACTAGCGAGGATGTCCCATTGCCTGTCAATGGATAGTTCCTCAAGTATTATTTCCAAGCATAGGGCTCCATCTAAAGTCCTTTTTGTACATAGTTAGAATAGGTTTTCTTTTGGTTAGTAGTTAGTTTTTTTTTGTTCTTTAGAATAGAGTTTTGTTTTGGACCATTTGACCCAAAGGTTAGAGTAGTTTCCCTTTTAGTTAGTTAGAATAGTTTTCTTTTAGTTGTTTAGATTAGGTGTCATGAGGGACCTCAAATTTTATTTGCATCAAGTCATTTGACTTGAGATCTTTTAGCTTCCCTTAGTCAATAGACCATTTTGGTTTTGGGCCTTTACAAGAGAAAATGAGATCCATGTTATCACTCATGGGTGAGGTGTGTAGATTTTACATTCTTGGTTACAAAACAGAGTTTGTCTAGTTCATTTCCTGAATACATTTGATAATTTTTAGAGGTTAAAGGATGTGTTTAGTCATTGGTCTATGATAGGACTTGTACTAAATTTGGGTTAGACTCGATTGGGGTTCTTAAGTTATCTTTGACATGGTTACAACATTCTACTCACATTTAATTGCTTTGAGTTCTTGGTGTCTTGAAGTGAAATTGGATTTGGTAAAATCATACACTTGCTTTAGCACCACAATGGTCTTCTAAACCATTTGCAAGCTTCATTGCCTAAAAACCAAAAAAAAGGTTGAAGAGAAAAGAAAAAAGAGAAAATATCATGAGAAAAGAGGAAAAAGTAGTATCAAAGTGAAAATATAGATGAAATTTGGTTCAAGGGGGTGCAGTCATCTCTACCCATACTATAAAAATAATCACTAAAGGTAGAACCATTATTGTGGTGCCACAGCAATAACTCTATTGGGGCTATAGATGCTTGACTGGTAGCAAGGCTCTATCTAGGTTTCTTTTGAAGTAAGGATATTATAATAAGCTAAGTTTGATGGATCTGATAGATTTTCAAGTTCTTTTCAAGTGGGGAATAAATCATTTACACACATGTGGGTAACTTATGTCAATATGCTTAGGTTCAACTTGAGAGTTCTTTCCCTTATTGAGTGCTCATCCTTAAGTAGGCTTTCGGTTGAGCCATCTTGAGATTTTTGTTTTAAGTTATTTTATTCTTAAAACATTAAGGAACATTTCACCTATGGAGTTGCCAGATGGTGTTAGGTTCTTACACCATCACCCAAAAATTTTTGGGAACCCCTTTTCTTTAATGGCCTTGGAAAATTTTTGAGTTGTCCAAAAATGTTGATTCAATTTTTTTTGAAAACTTTAAGTTTTGGACACCTTTAGGCTAGAAGGGGGAAGGTTAGACTTATTTTCACCCGCTTTCAACTTGATTTTCCAGAACAACCAATTTTTTTAGTGAAAAATATTAATTTTTTCATGGTACAATCAAATTGTAAAATCAATTTTGGATTCTAGAGAAATGATTTATTTAAAAAAAAAAATTAAAATTACCTAGCAAAATTTATTTAGATTAAATTGCAAAAATTGGCATGAAATGGATTAAATCGGCCTTGAAGATTTTAAAATATTTAAAGAAATTAGTAATTTAAAATTGAAAAAATCAATTTTGCCTTGCCAAAACCAATTTTTAATGATATATTAATTATTGAATCATCATTAAATCAAAATGTTTAGCATCTCCAAGGCTTTATTTATTTTACTTTTGCAATTTTGATCTAACCAACAATTTAAAAATGCAAATTTCATCTTGGAAAAGTTAATTTTTGGCTAAGCACTTAATTGGGGGCTAGATTTGTGTTTTAATTAATAATTTTTTTTTGTTCCTAGGGTCCCAGTTGGCCAGCTAAAGAGGACAAGAAAATGTGGTATAAAAGGAAGCCCCTTCCCCTTATCTCCTCATTCCTCATTCCTCCTCTTCATGGTGCTTGGTGATTTAGACTAAGGATAAATTTTTTTCTTCTTTTGACAATTTTTGCAAGGGAAGATTGGCATTTTTGTTGGACAATTTTTGCAAGGGAAGATTGACACTTTCCTTGGACAATTTTTGCAAGGGTAGATTGGAATTTTATTTGGTAATTTTCTTTGTAGGGAAAATTTGCACTGTATATTGGTGATTTTCTATGTTAAAGGCAAAATTCCTATGTTTGGTGATTTTCTCTAGAGAACATCAGACTTCCCATTCTTGGCAATTTGTTTTGGCAAAAGGAAAACATTTTCAGAATTGCAAAGTTGGAGGGAAAATTTGTTACCATTCAAGTCTTATTTTATATTTGATAGAGGGCTACAATTTCTTTTTCTTGTCCTAGCTGATTTTTGAGGTCTAATCTTACATCTTCTAGAGGCTGCAATTTCTCCCAAGGTTGGACAATTTTTGATTGAAGAAGAAAACAAGGAGTAAAATATGATTTGTAGTACGTGCATTGACAATTATAAGTAGGTCAAATTCTAATTTTTTTCTAGCCAAGGCATCAATATTTGCAAGGGACATGAAATTCCTAGGTTTGATCCAAAATTCAAAAGAAGATATGGCCATTGCTAAAAGTGAGTTCAATTCAATTAGACTTGAAAGGGGACCTGAAGCATATTTTTCTCTTTTTCTCTTCTCTAGTTTTGTTTCCCTTGGTTCTTCTTGCATTCATCATCCACCACTTCATCATCCCATTCTTGGTTGAAGATTGGAAATTGATAAGGGTAGAATCCATGATAGGACATTTGAAGAGGCAGAAATAAGCTAGACCACCCTAGGTTGAAGTTGAGAGATATAAGTGTAGTCCATCCTAAAGTAGAAAAGATGTAGAAATAAGTGGTATATCCACCCCTAGGTTGAAGATTTTAGATTTATAAGTGTAGTTATAGCACTTGGTGAGGCACAACTTGTTGGAAATGCTTTAGAATAACTTAGAGGGTGGGAGAATTAGTTATTCAAGGTCCAAATGTTCTAATAAAACCTTTCATCAAGTAAAGTGAGCCCATCAAACTGTTCATTCATCCAAGCTTAAACTTTCCTACTTACCAAGTTACTGAAAATCAATATGTAGGAGTAACAAATGAATGATCAACACATAACATAGTGATTTATGAGGAAACACAATTTGGAAAAAATCACTAGTAATATGCTACTCAATTCTCACTCTTCTAAAGTGATGCCCTATAAAAAGTTTACCCTATTAAAGGCTACAACACACTGTTAAATGTAACTTAGTTATAGGATTTAACCACCCTATTAGAAGTAGGCCTAGTTAGAGGACCTTAGAACATTCACTTAGAATGCCACCCTATTAAAGGATTTACAAATGGCTATTAAACCAACCAATGTCCATTGGATTTTACCCTAACAGATATAATTGTTATAGAGTAACAACAAGGGCTTAAATAGAAGTTTGGAATTTCTTTTCCCACTCAATTCTTCCCTCCTTTAATTTGAATTTGAATGGATTAGGTAGGATTCAATGAATCTAATCCATATCTTGTTCCTTATAGAAACATCACGAAGAATCCTCTTGAATTTTCCCAAAAATAGTTTATCTAAAATTCTATGCCTCTAGCTCATCATACTTATCCTCCATCTAGTTTACAAAATTCAAAGTAACAACCTTGTTGGCTCAGATCTGGAAAATCTTTGACTTTTCAAATAATGTAGCAACTCGACAATATTGAAATTCTAGTGGTCAGCCCATATTACATTACTCGACACCAACTATGTTTTACTTATGCTCGACAGCTATTATGGATTTACTCAGCATTCATTAAGTTTTTTTGATGCTCAGAACCTATTACTTTGCTCGGTACCTCAACTTGTTGAGCTCCTTCTGTATCACTCAACACACACTAGATTTTGCAGTTTCTTAGCACTAACTAAAAATCTGCTCAACATGAACTAGTTTCTCGACACTCACTAATGAAGTTAGTTAAGCTTTGTAGATAGCCTTGTTACAACTTATTCTTTTAGTGTGGAAAACATTTGTATCTTCAAGTATACTATCAATACATCATTTTACCATTGTCTTAACTGATCATTGTACTTCATTACAAAATCATAACTCAACCTTTCCCTTAGGTGCTTTTGTTACATCTTGTTAACTAAATCCTCTTCATCAATCAACTAAGTGATAGTACTTGGATTTTATAAGCAACTGTCATTCCAAAAAATAGCAGGTTTGATATTAGTGATGAAAAATGATTGAAAACATTCTTTATAAAAAATCTCCTTCTTTGCTATAGTATCTCTTCTTCAATAATGATCTTTTCAATCATATTACCAACAATCTCTCTCTTTGACATTGATGGCAAACCAAACTGATCAACCAAGTTGTCAAAATGCTAACTAGGTTACAATGGTAAATCAAATGCCAAAAAGAGTTTGCACATCTCCCTGTTTGATCTACTATCCTAATTAATTTACTTTTACTTCTCCCTCTTAGCTATTACTTTCTTTCTTCTTTCGTTTCTGCTATATCCTCCTGAACATTCTTTTTCTTCCTCTTTTATGTGGCTTACCACTATTTACTTTAATCTTGTACTACTCCTGACTCCCTCTTACATTATTTCTCCCTTTGTATGCATTGATCATGTTTTGCTATTATGGTATCAACTACTACTCCCTCTATCCATTTGATCCTGTAGATTTGATCAATTTCTTGCTACTTCTCCCTTTATCAAATTGAATGTTGTTGATCAATTTCTTGTTACTTCTCCCTCTTTGACAACAATTCCAAAGACGTATTATTTCAATATCTTAAGATGAAAGTTTAAAATTTATAGGTACTCTGATTTCTCCCTTTATAACCTTACTTGTGATTGATTTGGAACTTTTGCACTTTGATTACTTTAGGCCAAAATCCTAAAGTAAGTATCCTCTATATCAATTCACAACATTTCAAAAATCAACTCATTTGATGCAAGGAAATCTTTGCTATTGCTCAAACATCCTTGGATAGGGGTATCACCCCTAACTTACCTCTAAGATATTCAAATGCATCTTTAGGTAATGCTTTTGTGAAGATGTAAGCAATTTCTTCCTTTAAATTGACATATTCTATTCTCACTTACTTTTCTTCTACCAATTCTCTTCCATAGTGATACTTAATTGTAATATGCTTTGTTTTGGCATGCATCAGAAGATTCTTTGATATGTTGATAGAAGTTATGTTATCAAAATAGAGTATCACGATTTCAATTACCTCTTCCTTCATTCCTTATAATAGATGTTTGATCCATACAATTTTGGTGCAGTCAATAGTAGCAGCAACATACTCAGCTTCTATTGTGGACTGTAGGGTACAACCTTTTTTTTTTTTTGGTCAAAGTAACCAATCTTTTACCTAAGAAAAGTTCTCCTCCACTAGTGCTCTTTCTATCATCAATATTACCTCCCTAGTCTGCATCTGTGTAGGCTTTCAACTCAAAGTGTTCACTCCTCTTTTAGTATAAGTCAAAGTCATTAGTTCCTTTTAAGTACCTCAATATTCTTTTCACTACCATAAGATGATTTTCTCTTCGATTCGTAGAAAATCTTGCCACTATTCTAAATACTAATACAATGTCTAGTCTACTATGTACAACATATTGCAACTTTCCAATCATTGATCTATACAATGTATGATTCACTTTAGCTAATTCATCATTCTTAGATAGCTTATGTCCTCTTACCATTGGTCTATTAACTAGTTTTGAATCTTCTAAGCCAAATGTCTTGAGTGTCTCCTTGATATATTTTGATTGGATCAAAAATCTACCATGCTTTAGTTGATGTATTTGCAATCCAGCAAAGAATTTGATTTATCCAAATATTGACATCTCAAACTCATGTTTCATCTAATTAGCAAAGTCTTTGCATAGGGAATCCTTTCCTCCAAATATTATGTCATCAAAAAAGATCTTAGATATCAAAATCTCTTTATCTTTTTCTATCTTGATATACAGGTTGTTGTTATCATCTATTCTCTCAAATCCTATCTTTACAAAATATTTGTGCAATCTCTCATACCATGCTCTAGGTGCTTGCTTCAAACCATAGAGTGCTTTGTGCAATTTACAAACCATATCCTTGTTGTTTTCATTAAAAAATCCCTCTGGTTGTTCTATGTAGACTTCCTTTTCCAATATACCATTTAGAAAAATAGACTTTACATCCATTTGGTAAAATTTGAAACCTTTGTAGATAGCATGTTCTTACTCCTTCCATTCTTGCCACAGGGGCAAATGTTTCCCTATAGTCTAGTCCTTCTTCTTGTGCATAACCTTTGCAGACTAATCTATCCTTATTTCTTGTGATCTCACCATTCTCATCAAACTCTTTTCTAAACAACCATCTGGTACCAATCACATTCTTATTAGCTGGTCTTGGAACTAAGGTCTAGGGTTTATTCTTCCTTATCTAATCTATTTCTTCTTCTGTAACTTTATACCAGTCATCATCTTGTAGTGCATTTTTTATTTTTTTAGGTTTAATCTTGGTCATCAAACATGATTTATTTCTTAGTCTATTCCTTGTCATTGGTCTAGCTTCCTTGTCACCAATGATTTGTTCTATAGGGTGATGTCTTCTAACATATTGGATAGTCTTGGTTCTATCCTTCTTTCCATGTTTTACCTTTTAGCTTCAAAGTCACTATGCACATCTCCTTCTAGTATTTCATCATCTCTCTCATGTGTACAAACTTTAGAGTTAGAATGTGCATTAATTTTATTCTATGACTTAGCTTCTAAATATAGTTTGACATTCACTAGGTATGACTCGAGTGATACTAAAATTTGTTGCCGAATCCCAACCTAATTGGTAGCTTCTTCTTGAATAGGAACTCACTCATGGAAATATATAAAGGATCTATACTCTTCTAGTTTCTTGATTTCATCAACCTGAGCTTTTGTATGGTCATCAAATTTTACATTTGCACTCTCTATAATCTTGTTAGTATTAGTATTCAGACACTTATATGCTTTTCTTCTAGTGGAGTAACCAAGGAATATGCCTTCATCACTCTTTGAATCAAACTTTCCATTTTTATTATCTTTAAAAATATAGCATTTACAACCAAATACTTTGAAATGCTTTACATTAGGTGAGTGACCATACCATAATTCAAAAGGTGTTGCATTTGTACCATTCTTGACTTGAACTCGATTTAGGGTGTACACTACAATGCTAGTAGTTTCTCTCTAGTATTTCAGTGCAACATTCTTCTCCATCATTAATGTTCTAGCATAGTCTATCAATGATCTATTTCTTCTTTCTACAATGACATTTTGTTGGAGAGTTCTAGGTGCTAATGTTTATCTTTTAATTCCTTTGTCATTGCAAAATGTCTCAAACTCTTTTGATATGAACTCTCCTCCTCTATCTGGTCTTAGACACTATAGACTCTTTCCTGTTTCTTTCTCAAACCTGGCCAAATACCCATTAAATATTTAAATTGCATCAAATTTTTATTTTAAGAACATGATAGTCATCATCTTGGAGTAGCAATCTACAAAAAACATTATGTATTTGTCTCCTTAGTAGCTTTGCATTTCTATTGGGCCATATAAATCTGTATGCACTAACTCTAATACTTCTTTGGAGGTGTAGTTTTTTCTTTTGAAACTACACTTGGTCATCTTCCCTAATTGACATTGTTTGCACATTGTATTTTTAGGCTTTTTCAGTTTTGGCAAACCTTTAACTTTCTTCATTTTGCTGAAACTGATTAGATTATCAAAACTAACATGACATGGCCTTTCATGGCACAACCACACATCATCAAGTTTTACAATGAGATAGGTTGCATCTTCTATATCTAGGTAAAATAGATTACTTCTAGTTTGGTCTCCTTTTCCTATTAGATTTCCATTAGTGTCATAGATTTTAGTAGTTTTGTTCTCAAATTCTACTTTGCAACCTATATTGCCTAATTGTGATACACTCAGTAGATTGTAGTTCAATCCTTCAACATAATATGCATTATCACATGAAATTTTCTCTATAAGCTTAATAGAACATTTTCCTTTGATTTGGCATGGAACATCATTTTCAAATCTAACACTCTTTCCATCATATTGAGTAAAGGTAATAAACATATTTTTGTCTCATGTCATGTGATGTGAGCATCTACTATCTATGATTCATTTTTCATGTTTGTTCACATAGGTTACCCATGTTGTTGCCTCTTCTTCATTTGATTCATCCTTCATGGCTACATAGACTACCTCATCATTATTATCATCAAAATACTCTTCTTCAACATTGTAGGACTTTTTTCCTCTATGCTTCTAATCTCTACTATAATCTTCTCTCTTTTTTTGTACTTGTTTCCTTCTTTGTAGTTCTTCTTCTAAGTGCATCTTGCAACAATCTATCCCACTTCATTGCAATTAAAACATATTATAGGTAGCTTACCTTTGAATTTACCTTTGCCTCTATGAAATCTTCTGGCTAGTAATGCTTCCAATTGTTCGACATCTTCTTCGTCTGTGCTGCTATCACTAGATGCATACTTTTCTTCTTCTTCTTCTTCTTTGATTTATCCTCCTTAGTGTCTTTTATTGTCAACTTGGACTTGAAAGTAGATTCAAGATTCTCCAATTTGTAGTTATCAAAGTTTGACAACACAAATGCAGTAAGTCTTCCTACTATCTCTTCAAAATTTAGTGCATTTCCTGGTACACATCTTAATTCCTGGATGGATGAAACTCTAATAGCATATATGGGGAGAAAGGTTCTTAATAATTTTCTATTAATAGTGTCATCATCTAAATGATCACCCAAACTTCTTATTGCACTTAATACTTATTTCATTCTAGAGGCATATTGAGTAGCATTCTCACCTTCCTCCATTTTCATTTCATCAAACTTTCCTTTGAGGTGTTCTCTTTTTGCTCTTTTAAGATTCTTATCTCCTCCATAAATATCAGTTAAGGCTTTCCACATTTTGAATGCAAAATTACATCCCTTGATGTTGTCAAATTTAGCATACTTGAGGGTGGAGGCAATCTCTAGCATTTCTTGGTTGTCCTCCTTCTTTTTCTTCATATCTTTTGTAGTGGCTTCAACTGGGTCAAAATGTTCTACTTCAATTAAGGTTTGTGCATGATCACTTATTGATCCAAGGTGAAGCTTCATTAGAGTTTTCCATGCAGTAAAGTTATCTTTGTTAAGCTTGGGAACTTCTCTCTTGGACATCTTGATCTTTCTACCTATAGTACCTTTAAACTAAATTACCAGATGGCTTTGATACCAACATTTGGAAATGTTAGGATAAACCACGGACAGAAATAAAAACTACATGCAAATTTAACCAATAACAAAAAATAATAGAACACACAGAAATGAACACAAGGCACCAAGATTTAACGTGGTTCACCCAATCCCTGGGCTACGTTCACCAAACAGCAAGTTCGATCTTATTACAATCCAGTGATTACAACTTGATTACAATCCGTAATCCCTTACAGCTCAATACCGCCGCAAGAACCAATTTCGTATCACCACATATGAAAAATTCCCAACCCTAAGCCATTTTTATACAAGTATTAAACCGATTTAGGGTTATAACATGTCGGCCATATGTCGTCCATAATATGTCGGCTACCATGTCGGCTACTTCCAAAAAAAAAATTTTTGGAAGTATGTATAGTATTTATGAAGTATGTACAGTACTTTCCTGATCAGTCACCACAATCTAACAATCTCCCACTTGGGGACTGATTAGGCTCCACACTAAACAACAATCTCCCACTTGGAGACTGATCCTATAGTAATACAACTACCGCATGAGGCTCCCACTAGATCAAACCACCCTAGACTCTGCTGTTCTTTTATTCACATTTAGTCTAAAAGACCAACTGAAGCTGAAGAGGAGTTCAGCTTCTCCCTTCTTACAACCTTTGTCAACATATCTGCTAGATTTTCATTGGTATGTATCTTCTCCAACGTTAACTGTCCATCCTCCAAAACTGACCAAATGAAATGGTACCACAACTGTATATGTTTGGTCGTAGAATGCAGAGCTGAATTCTTAGCAAGATGAATGGCACTCTGACTATCTGTGAACAAATAATTATCCTTCTGAGGATGTCCCAATTCTTCCAAGAAGAACTGAAGCCATATCATCTCTTTGGCTGCCTCTATAGCAGCAACATACTCTACCTCTGTAGTGGAGAGAGCATTAATCTTCTATAGCCTACAAACCCAGCTCACAGCTGCCCCACCAACAGTAAAGACATAACCTGTAGTACTCCGCCTGGTATCAATATCCCCAGCCAAATCTGAGTCAACATAGCCCTGTAAATCAGTAGTAGAGCCCCCAAAGTGTAAACACTTATTGGATGTTCCTCTCAAATATCTGAGAATCCACTTGACAGCATTCCAATGCTCAAAACTTGGATGACTCATATACCTGCTAACGACTCCCACTGCATGTGCAATATCTAGCCTAGTGCATACCATAGCATACATCAAACTTCCTATAGCTGAAGCATAGGGTACCTTGGACATCTTATCCTCCTCTTCCTGTGTCTTGGGACACATCTCCTTAGTCAATTTCAAATGACCAGGTAAAGGTGTGCTGACAGCTTTAGCATTCTCCATAGAGAAATGTTGCAGCAGCTTCTCAACATAATCAGCTTGAGATAGCGTCAATGTTCTATTCTTCCTATCTCTACAAATCTTCATACCAAGGATTTGTTTTGCTGCCCCCAAATCCTTCATAGGAAATGCATGTGCTAATTGGCATTTCAACCCCTTAATATGATCCATGTTAGACCCAACTACAAGCATATCATCAACATATAAACATAAAATAATGTAGCTATCATCATCCAACCTCTTAAAATAAACACAGTAATCTGAATGACACCTATTATATCCATGCTCATGCATAACACTGTCAAATTTCAGATACCATTGCCGAGGTGCTTGCTTCAAGCCATATAAACTTTTCTTCAATTTGCACACTAAGTTCTCCTTACCTTTGACCTCAAAACCCTGTGGCTGAGCCATATATATTTCTTCATCCAAATCACCATGAAGAAAGGTTGTTTTAACATCCATCTTCTCTAAATGCAAATCTTTAGTAGCCATAAGACTTAAAACAGTACGAATAGAAGTCATTTTAATAACAGGAGAAAATATCTCATCAAAATCAATTCCCTTTTTCTGTGCAAATCCTTTTACAACTAACCTGGCCTTAAATCTTTTCTTGCCTCCTTCCTCTTCTTTCAACCTGTAAACCCATTTATTCTGTAAAGCCATTTTACCTACAGGCAACTTGCACAAATCCCATGTCTTATTTTTCAGCAAAGAGTCCATTTCATCTTTCATTGCAGACTCCCACTGAATCTTAGTATCCACCTACACAACTTCATCATAAATTTCACGTTCACCAGCATCAGTAAGTAAAATAGAATACAAAGAGGGAGAAAACCTTTGTGGAGGTCTAATTGGCCTTGTTGACCGTCTAACATTCACTGGTGTGTGTGGTATTTGTTGTTGTAGTTGTTGCACATCATGAGGAATGGCTGGAACATCAGATTTTGGAGTATCATCCAGCACTACATAATCATATTCTTTCTTCTCATGTTGCTACAACAGATCTTTGTACAACACTTTTTCATTGAATATGACATACCGACTTCTTATAATTTTATGATTTTCAAAATCCCAAAGCCTATAGCCAAATTCATTAATGCCATATCCAAAAAAGACACATTTCTTTGATTTAGCTTCTAGGTTGGTTCTATTTTCAGAGTCTATATGAGCAAAAGCTTCACAACTGAAGGTCTTGAGAAAAGAATAAATCACCTTCTTACCAGTCCATGCTTCCTCTGGAATACCACAACCCAAAGGAGTAGAGGGACCTCTATTAATCAAATATACTACAGTATTGACAGCCTCCACCCACATGTGTAAGGGCAACCTAGCATGCAACCTCATGCTCCTTGCACGCTCCATTATAGTCCTATTCATGCGTTCAGCCACTCCATTTTCCTGTGGAGTCCTTGGAACAGTTTTTTGTCTATGAATACCATTAGTGGAGCAATAATCTTCAAATTCATGACTGCAATACTCACCACCATTATTAGATCTGAGACATTTTAATTTCTTACTAGTCTCATTTTCAACCAAGCATTTCCATTTCTTAAAAGTTTGAAATACATCAGATTTCTGTCTAAGGAAATAAAATCATACTTTTCTAGTTGCGTCATCAATAAATGTAACATAATAATGAGAGCCACCAAGGGAAGATACCTGAGCCAGTCCCCATACATCTGTATACACAAGCTCTAATTTCTCCTTTTTGTTTTCCTTTCCTGTCTTTACAAAACTCACTCTCTTTTGTTTTCCATACACACAACTTTCACAGAAATCCATATTCACACATTTTAGACCTGGTAAAACTTTCCTTGAATGAAGTACTTTCATACCTTTCTCACTCATGTGCCCAAGTCTATTGTGCCACAACGCTGTATCAGAATCTACAACAGCTATTTGTTCTCCCTGCTCAACTGCAGTAATTGTTCTTGAATATTCATTTTTCTCTGAAACAATCAAAGTAGAAGGAACAATATGACCTGTACAAAGATATAAGGTGCCTATTTTCACACCTTTTGCTACTACAAGGGAACCTTTTGAAACCTTCCAATTTTTATCATTAAAAGTAACTACACAACCCTCATCACTGAGTTGCCCTGCTGAAATTAAATTTCTACTTAGTTTTGGAACATGTCTTACCTCATGTAGTAGCCAATGATTCCCATTCTGCAACTTAATCTTAATTTTTCCCTTTCCAACAATCTGACAGGGTTCATTATCCCCCAAATAAACAAGCCCAAAATCCCCTTGGACATAATCAATGAAATAACCTCTATGAGGTGTAGCATGAAAAGAAGCACCAGAATCTAAAACCCATGAATCATCAACACTCTCTAAAGACAGAAGCAAAGCATCCTCTTTGGATTTGTTACTTACCACATTTGCCTCTTTGTCTCCATCTAATTTATCTCCTTCATTTTTCTTTCGAGTCCAGCAATCTTTCTTTTTGTGCCCTGGTTTCCCACAGTACCAACAATCATTTGGTCCTCTCGATTGAGACCTCCTCCCCTTTGACTTTCCTCTTGATTTCCCATGATTTCCAGAGTTACTTCCTCTTTCAGTCATTCTACCCTTGCTTTGTGCATTTAAAGAACTTCCTGATGTAGATCCACCTGAGGATTTTCTACAAGTTTCCTCACTTAAAATAACACCGATCACATCATCATATTTTAGGGTACTAGATCCAGGAACAGAATTACTCACTGCCACTACCAAGCCATTCCAGCTTTTAGGCAAAGAACACAAAATCAAGAGAGCCCTAATTTCTTCATCAAAATTGATACCCATAGAAGATAATTGACTAGTAATAGTATTAAACTCATTTAAATGATCTGCAACAGATCTACCTTCTGCCATTTTCATATTAAATAAACGCTTCATGAGAAATACCTTATTTGAAGCGGAGGGCTTTTCATACAGTGTCGCTAGGGTTTTCATCAAATCTTCTGTCGTCTTTGCTTTTGTAATATTAAATGCCACCGATGGTGCCAAGCATAACTGAATGCTTTCGAGTGCCTTTCTGTCCAAAAGATCCCATTCAGCCTCTGACATAGTTCCTTGATTCTTGGCTTTTCCTTCCAACGGCTTCCATAAATCCTTCTGATATAAATAGTCTTCCATTTGCATCTTCCATAACTGGAAGTTTTGCCCATTAAACCTGTCAACCCTCAACTTACCCTCATCTGCCATCGCTCCCACTCAACTGTGAGACTCCCACTTAACCGTGAGACTTTCCTATAGAGGATAGCTGAAAGACAACCTGGCTCTGATACCACTTGTTAGGATAAACCAAGGACAGAAATAAAAACTACATGCAAATTTAACCAATAACAGAAAATAATAGAACACACAGAAATGAACACAAGGCACCAAGATTTAATGTGGTTCACCCAATCCCTAGGCTACATCCACCAAACAGCAAGTCTGATCTTATTACAATCCAGTGATTACAACCTGATTACAATTCGTAATCCCTTACAGCTCAATACAGCCACAAGAACCAATTTCAGATCACCACATATGAAAAATACCCAACCCTAAGCCCTTTTTATACAAGTATTAAACCGCTTTAGGGTTATAACATGTCGGCCATATGTCGGCCATAATATGTCGGCTACCATGTCAGCTACCATGTCGGCTACTTCCAAAAAAATATTTTTTGGAAGTATGTATAGTATTTATGAAGTATGTACAATACTTTCCTAATCAGTCACCACAATCTAACAGGAAATGCTTTAGAATAATTAAAAGCTGGGGTGAATGAATTATTCAAGGTCCAAATTTTCTAATAAACACTTTCATTAATTAAAGTGAGCCTACCAAACTATTCATTCATCCAAGCTTAAACATTCCTACTTAGCAAGCTACTGAAAAATCAACAAGTAAGAGTAACACATGAAAGATCAACACATAACATAGTTATTTACATGGAAACCGAATTTGGTAAAAACCACTAGTAACATGCTACTCAATTCTCACTCTTCTAAAGTAATGCCCTATGAAAGGCCTACCCTATTAAAGGCTACAACACATTATTAAATGTGACCTGGTTAAAGGATTGAACCAGCCTATTAGAGGTGGGCCTAGTTAGAGGACTTTAGAACATTCACTTGGAATGCCACCCTATTAAAGGATTTTAAAATGGTTGTTAAACCAACCTAAGTCCATAGGATTTTACCCTAATTGATACAGTTGTTAGAGAGTAGCAAGAAGTGCTTTTGACTTGATACAACTCACAACTTAACTTATAGATTTAAGATCTCTTATCAGCTCACAACATTTCTTGGCTTCTAATCTCTGCAACTTTCACAACTTTTTCTCCTTTTAAGCTTTGTTTCCTTGAGTCTCCATGCTTGATTTACTAGTGCAATCTCCTATATGATCACTTATCAAAGTAAATTCTCTATGTTTTGTTCATTCTTCTCCTTGATGCCTTCTCCTTGACACCCTTTAACCACTTTGCAATTTGGCACACCAGCAACTCTAGCTTCTTGGCCTATGACTTCTTAAATAGAAGTCTAGAATTGCTTTTCCCACTCGATTCTTTCTTCCTTTAATTTTAGTTTGAATGAATTAGGTAGGATTCAATGAATCTAACCCATGTCTTATTCTTTCTAAAAAAATCACAAAGAATCCTCTTGAATTTGCCCAAAAATGGTTTATCTAAAATTTTGTGCCTCCAAATTATCATCCTTATCCTCCATCTGGTTTACAAAATTCAAGATAATAACCTTATTAGCTCAAATTTGGAAAATATTTGACTTTCAAAAAATGTAGTAGCTCGGCACTATTGAAATTATGGTTCTTGGCATAGACTATGTTACTTGGCATCAACTACATTTTACTAATGCTCGACACCTACTATGGATTCACTCGGCATCCACTAAGTTTTTCTCATGCTCAAGACCTATTACTTTTCTTTGCACCTAAATTTTCTTGGCTCCTTCTATATCATTCAACATAGACTAGATTTTGCATTTGCTTAGCACTAACTGAAAATTTTCTTGGCATGAAGTAGCTTGTTCAGCACTCACTAATGAACTTAGTTAAGCTTTGCAAATAGCCTTGTTACAAATTATTATTTCAGTGTTTCTAAGTGTGGCCAACATATGAATCTTAAAGTACACTATCAATACATCATTTTACCATTGTCTTAACTAATCCTTGTACTTCATTACAAAATCATAACTCAACCTTTCCCTTAGGTGCTTTTGTTACATCTTATAGATTAAATCCTCTTCATCAATCAACTAAGTGATAGTACTTGGATCTTATAAGCACTTGTCATTACAAAAAATAGCAAGTTCAACATCAATGATAAAGCAATGATTAAAAATATTCTTTATCTACAATATCCTTTTGTGAAATAGTCTTTCTTCTTCAATAATGATAAGGGTAGTCCATATCACTTAGAATGAAGTGTTTAGGATGGTAGATGTTAGTGCAAGCAAGAACCCTAAGGGAAGAAATAAAAAGAAAGGCAAAGAGGATATGATGCCCAAAACAACTTTCTTCTCAAAAATGAGGTGAATAACTAATACCAGTGTTGGTACAATAAATATGATACATGTAAAGGACAAACTCAAGAAAGGACAATCCCCCTTAACAATGAAGATATATAGAAATGGGATTGTACATGCACTAGCTTTTCCTCCCACCTTGCCTTGTCCAGAATTGTTTATGGAGTATGCATCTAGGTTTGATTTTATTAGTAAATCCATCATTTTTGATGAAGGGAAGAGGGTGTTGGCCAACATTGGTAGATAGGTGATTGAAGAAGCATTTATTATTCTGCAGTATAAGAGCATAACAGTGGTGATGATAGATCAAGTAGCCAAATCATTTTATAGGATAAACAAGAAGCTTATTTCACACATCTAAAATAGGATTGGCTACATGAGGGAAAGAAATGAGTTACTAGATCATCGAGGCTCACCATAATAGACTTAAAATTAGAATATGGAGATCTCATTGTACTCCTCAGTTGGATCATGGGACTAGCTCAAGGTATGCAATTCAAAAATTGGATGTACTTCTTTATTGATGAAATTGAAAAAGGAAAAAGTAGATTTTATTGGGCTAGGATCATAAGTGAGAATTTAGAGTTGCGACATAGAACCATACAAAACCAAAAGCAATTCTACATGGGATCCTATCTATTTTACCCAATTGCAAGATTGTGTAAGTGTCCAAGACTTAAGGCGTTGGGAGAAGTTGGAAATTGTTTGTGGCAATATTTGGTGCATGAATGCTATCCATAGATTCATTTTCACAAAAAAAATGATTACAAGATGTTCTGTGATGCATTTTCCATGATGACATTAAGGTTATTACAAGGGACACCTACTAAGAGACTCTCATCAGAAGCAGAAGCAAAGATAAAGAAGTATGGGAGTTGGTTTATCCAATTTCCACAATTCACCTACATAAGAGTAGTGGGAAGCATAGTTTGTCCCAAGAGGCTTCCAAGATACCAACCGAATAAGGTAGTTTTGATGGAATTGGCTAGGAAACTTGAGCACTATGATAGAATAATGAGACTTGAAGGTAAGATGTGGATTGCCTTCTCATTTAGAATTGACAATGATAGTTGCTCTAATTGGGCCACCTTTGTAGTTTCAAAGAAGGAATTGGAATGGTATCATCTAGGATGGTATAGAGCAAGACAAGGATTCAATCCTAATTGTTTTATCAAGGTATCTCATGGAAATGTGTTTAAACATGTTCCCACTATAGAAGACTTTTACACCAATGCCAAGGATGGCTTTTATGTGAGAAAGCTAGCTTTCTCAAGATTATCATTGAGCATGATGAGAGATATCAAATGGAGAGGCCTTGATATTCCTGTTCAACAAGAAGATGATTGTAATATGTTGAGAGGAAATCATGATACAGTGGAAGGAATATAGTTGAATCTAGTAGATTAGGATGATCATTAGGATCCTTCCTTGGTAGTAGTTACAAGAGTATTTGATTTTCTTACTGAGTCATGTTACAATGAAATATTATAGAAGCTATAAAGTTAAAGGATCCCCCTTACTTATGAGAAGATGAAGCCAAAAGAGGGTCCTACAAAGTCAGTTGGAAAAATGGGTGAAGGAAGTAGCCGACAATAGGAAATAATTAGAAGCAAGAAAAGACCTTTGGAGGTTGAGAAGAACAAAGAACATATAAAACCTCCAGCTAAGAGATAACATGCAACACCATCAAGTGAAAGCATAATTGAGGCTAGAAGCCAAAAGGTCAATTCAAGTAATAAAAGGGCCATCGTAGAGGTGAGCTCCAATTTAGAATCATGTTGCTATAGTGAGAGCATTGAGTACTCTCCTCTCTTAAAAAACCAACAAGGAGATGATATGGTAGTAACTAGTGGAGAAGAAGATGGATCGATTGACATTGAAGTAATAAGTCAAGCACCCACTACCGTTGGTGATACTTTTTTAGTTGAATGAAATCCAAATTTGGGGAGATGCACCACACCACTATGGTTAGGGAAAATACTCTTGCCAAGAGGAGAGGTAGTAACTACTCAAATAGTGGAAGACATCTAAGGATTAATAGAAAAGGGTGATAGGAGGAACCAAAAATAAATGGCAAAGATGGTGGCGAAGACAATCAAGACCAACAATGATGGTCACCAGAAGGTTCCGATTACTATACCAATAGTTAAGAAGGTAGTGGATGAGATTGTATCCCAACAATACAAGATAGTTAGGGATTGGATCCATGATAGAATCCAAGATGTGAAAAAAATATTTTCTTCATCTTGACATTTTAGTCATTGGTGACTGTTAAAAATAAGTTCATAATTTTTGAAGAGGAGTGGAAGGATTTCCTTCTAGTCAAAGATCTAGCTATTCGTAGGTTACAAGCATTAATTGGGCTATTAGAGCCCTATTTGGAAAGGGCCAAGTTGATTGATGAAAGTTGATTGAGTAAGGTAGAGTCTTGGTTTGTTGCCTTGACTACTAGATTAAGAGCATTCGAGGAGATATAGAATGTAGTTGCACATCATAGCCCAAGCATCGACACTTCCATTTCAACCATGATGAGTGACATTGAAGTGACACTTGATTTTTAAGACATCAAAGAAGAGATCATCAATGAGACAACACTTGGATCCAGATTGGGTGAGTTACGAAAGGTTTGTATCAAGAAGAAATATTTGGGCACCCTTTCCTCCCTTAATGACTTTATTAGTTTTGTGAAAAAAGTATGAGGACCACGAGAGGACATTACATGTAGCAAGCAACATGATGAAATTGACTAAGCTCAAGATAAAGCATACACCTTGCCCTCCCATGGAGGAAGTCAATGAAAGGCTAGCTAGGTTCATTACATTACCTAAAAGAATGAAAGGAAAAGGGATATTTATATTGGAAGATCACTTGATGTAATCCCAAGTGCAAATTTCTCTTTCTTCTATGGTAGGAAAAGTGTCTAATTTTGATTGGCCACCATTTTGATGCCTTTTCATTGGTTGCTACTTTTTCACTTTTTTCATTGGTCCATTGATGAGATGGCATCTTCTCATTGACTGATGGGGTGGCAACATTAATTAGGATTTCTAGGATTCAATATTGATCATCGATTTTGCCTCTATATAAGGCCATTTACTCCCATTTGTAATGGTTAGAGAAAATTGTTGCAATGATAATGCAAAAATTCATTATTTCTTCCTCATTGTTGTGACTTACATGGTGATTAAGAGTCTTTGGTATTATTGCATGGTTTCTACTTCCAAATAGTTAGAGTAAAATTTGTTTTCAAGTTTTTAAACTGGATTTCATTGCAAGTTGTTAAGTGAAGAATGGAGTAGATGAATAGTTACATGGTAGCATTAGTAGATGTTTGATAGGGATTTGTACTAGGCTACTAGCATCCTAGCAGCTTGTTGGGAAGCCTTGTGTGGTAAACTAGTTTATTTTCCTTTGAATCCTTGCATCTATGGAGGTGAAACCACTAGTTAACTTTCATTATATTTGATCCTCATCCATTTGCTAAACATTCCATTCATAGGAGTAGGAGTAGAATATCAAGTAGTCAGGAGTTGAAGTTTTGAAGAGGAAAGTTAGAGAGGCATAAGTTGTAAGAACATTAACCCTCCATCACCATCACCTTCTCCATCAACATCATATAAAATTCACACTGAATCACCATCACCATCATTCTACCAAAGACCAAGTTATCTTTGAATGAATAACTTAAGCCCACCTATGTGATTACTAGTAAATCACATCAATAATTGAGTTAGTATCCATAGGTGTAAGGAACATTGGAGTTTTTGCTTATTTCTACATAAGTATTAACTTTTCAAGAGAGGAATTGAGGATTTTATATTCCATATTAGGTTTTCAATTGCTATATGTTATGTAGTGGTACAAAAATAACATCAACACTATTATTACATGTTGTATCATTAAGAGGGGATGTTGCAATATAATGTTCCAATAGTTACGAGTACACATAGAAATCATATAAAATTTGTAGATCTTCTTTAGTTGGCTATTGAGAGTCTATAGATAAGTGTCAACTGATTTTAGTTAGTCAACAATATTTTAAAATTGTATTCATTTATATTATCATATAGGATCTTGTTGAGATTGGTTGTGTTTTTATATTTTTATATTCCAATGATGAATGATAAGCTATAAGTTTGATGTTCTATTCTACTATTCTATCCTCTAATTTCTCTACATAGATTTTTTTTATAGAGTTCATGGGATACTAAACAACAAATACTTCATCATCAATCTTCCGACCCAAAATTTGATACCTTAAACAAAAAGTTCAAAAGTCATAAAGATAGAGAGAAGTCTTTGAAGTCAACCAATAAATGAAAAATGCAGTAAATAATGATTAGTTGTAAGGATTCCTAACTCTATTGTATTATTAATAAAGATATTGAATTCCTTCATTGCTCAACTTGATAGGGGTTGAATGAGCCTACCTCTGCTATATGATTAGACATATAAATCAACCCAAAATTATGGTCTCTACTATCTACAGAGCCTACTTTAGTTAGAAACAAGAGGTGTGAATACTCTCACCTCTATCATTAGATCACCATCCAAATGAAAGCCATTCTATTTAAATAAAGTCACTAATCATTAGAGCATTCTCTATGCTATTTTTTCACTTGGCCTTTCCCTTGATCAAAAGGGAGGGATAGCTTGCCATTACCTTTATTTATAGTTGGCTTTCATGCAGAATGGGAACATGGAGCCACTCATACTATTCTATTCATCATTTGCCAAGTAGAAAGAGCAACCAACTATTCATTTAGTTAGTGAACATTCCTCCTAATTAATCAGCGAGCAAGTTTTTGGGAAGATTGAAATGATTCAACAAGTCCCTTAGGGTTGATGGAATTATCTATATCTAGGCTCTAAAATTGAATATAGTTATCTCAAATTGTTAAATTGAAAGATTAGATGAGAATGAAGATGCTTTGAATGGATAGAGATCAAATTCTTCTCCACTCTAATGATATAATCTATTTATATTATACCCATGTATATATTGATATGACCATGAAAGGGATTTGTTCCCATCTATTTATTCCACCAATCTTTTCATTCCATTTCCCTACTATAACTATCACTACAATGCAAATGCAGAAATCAACCAAAAGGTCAAGACAGGAACTGACTCAGTCACATGTAGAGGCATTGGTGCATTTTTGAAATAATAAGGCATGTATTCATTTAATACAATGGGAAAGAACAAAAGGAAAAAAAAAATCAATATTTTTTTTCTATTTTCTCAAAAAAATAAAAATGTACTAAAAAGTGAAACCATTAAAAGCAATATATTCATTCAATACAATTGGAAAGGATCAAAGTAGACAATTTATTTCAATGATTTCTCCTAAATAAATAGACATAAATACCATTTCCAATTTAATTCAAAATGGAAAAAATAGAATAATTTATCTCACTTTTAACAATTCTATTGAATCTCTTTGATATGCCTTAGATCCTAATTCTAACATAATTTAGATCTAGATTCTACCCAGATTTTGCCCAAGCTTTTGGACTAGAATCTAGATTCTCTGTGGAATCCTTATTGTGTAGAATCAACAAAGAATCTAAATTCCCTTCTAGAATATAAGCAAAATGAGGATCTGGATCATAACAAAATTAGGAACTAAGGCATATCAAAGGATTTTGGTAATATGGCTAGTTAAGTAATTAATATTATACTAATGATCATTTAATATGTTTGCATTTGTAATCATTTAATTATGAAATATTGTAACATGGTATTAGAATGGGTCAATTGGTTTCTTTAAAATTTGGCAATTGCTTTGAAGAACAATCAATAGCCCTCTTCCTAGAAAATTTTCCATAATTTTTTACAAAAAAATTTTAATGAAAAATGAGGTTTTCATTTCAAAGAATTTTCATCTATAAAACATAATAATTATAATTATGATTACCTATTTTTGGTGTAGAAAGTTCTTTTGCATCACCAATTTTAGCATTTTCTCAATTAAAAATTGCAGTTCCAACTTTTTTCAAGTTGTAGAAATTTTAGTGTCTCTACATGGATCATGTTCCTGGTCGTACATGTCATCATCTTTAGCATTGTTGAAGGCCCTATGTGCCATCCTCCAAATTAATTACACAAGGAGTGCCATTTTATTCACTAAAAGTTATTGGACAAAAATTCTTATCCCTCCAAAACCTAGTATTTTGCAAGCCTTCCTCACTTTCTTAAAGTGAAAATCCACATTGCATGGCACATGCCACTGTAATGAAGAAGGTTGTTCAAATAGACAAGGAATTGGTACTATTGGGTCCTTATTCTCAAGCAATAAAAAATTATGATCTTTAATTTGTTTCTGGTGTTCAAGGTCTTATTGTTTAGAGTGGAAAATTCATTTCAAATAGTCTGAAGAATCAATCTAATAAGGTTCACACAAACATGGCAGAGATCTTGAAAGAAAGTACTTTAGGCTAGTAAATGAGATTTATGCAAAGTATTTTTCATTGCCTATACTAGCTCACTCAACTTATCAAGTTGTTATATTACTGTTGAATGTGAAGCTTGAGATAGATTGTATTGCATCTCTATAGGGTTTGGGTCCCCAACTTTCTTTATATTGGCTCACCCAACTTTATTAGTTAAGAGCATTTGCAATCTTTTGATGATATTGCCATCCTATACAATGATAATAATTTTAACCTTTACACTGAAAATAGATTGGTATAAACAAAAAAAATTATAGTTTCTATCATTTATGTGCATTTTTTGAAAGATGCAAAACCAAGTGAATCGGTTAAGGAATTTTTTATTCCTTTTTAATGTCTTTTTTGAATGTATGCATCATATGGAATCATGTTTGAGTTAGTATTCTTTAAGATCAATAGTACCAAGACTACTTACAATAATCAATATTGTCTAAAAATAATATCATCTGCTAATCCTTTTTCTAGTTGATCGTAATTCAAAAAGACTTCAAGTATTCAAGTAAAATTTATAAAAGAATATTATTTTATAGAATTAATAACTACTCTCTCATCTAATAGTGCAATTGTTAGGGCTACCCTATCATTTGACAATGTGGTTGTCCCTGCTTCATAAATAGTTCTTCCAATTCTAGTTGGAGGCCAATAATAAAGAATACATCTTCCCAAGATATTCTTCATAGGAAGTGGGCCCCAAACATCATACTCAACACAACCTGAATGATGCATTCCTCCATTGCCTATAATAAATTTTCATCAATATTGTTGTGAGGTTTTCACACCATCGCCCAAAAATTTTTGGGACCCCCTTTTTTGGATGCCTTAGCAAAATTTTTTAAGTTGTCCAAACTTTTGATTTTTGAAAACTTGAAGTCTTGGACACCTATAGGCCATAGGGAAGAGGGTTACATTTATTGTCACTCAATTTCAACTTGATTTTCTAAAGTGACCAATTTCATCCTTAGGCTAAACAAATTTCAAAGAACCACACTTGGAAAGGTAAAATTGTAGATTTTGTACTTAGCTAATTTCTTTTGAAAATTTGGATATGATTGTGTAAATTTGGATAATTTTCAAAAAGTGAAATTTTGTTAGATTTGAGTTTTTTGCAAAATCTTGAATTTCTTTGATGAGAAAAAAATTTATTTTGTGAGGATGAAATCAAATTGCAAAATTGATTTTAGACTCTAGAAATGATTTTATTTTTGTCAAAAATTTAAATTTCTTGGCAAAATCAATTTGAATTGAATTGTAAAAATTGGCTTTAATGGATTAAAATTGCCTTAATTTTTTTTTTAGCTTTTAATGAAATTGGTAATCTATTATTGAAAAAATGGCTTTTGGATAGCCAAAATCTGATTTTAATGACATATTAATTGCTAAATCATCATTAAATGGAGACATTTAGGTTCTTTTTTGCAATTTTGGTCTAATTGGCAATTTAAAAGAGTAAATTTCATCTTGGCTAATTAAATTTTGGGCTAAGCATTTAATTGGGGGCTATATTTGTGTTCTAATTAATTTATTTTTTTCTCCCAGCATCCCAGTTAGCTAGCTAGCAAGGATGAGCAAGTAGGGTTCAAGAGGAAACTCTTTCCCCTTTTCTCCTCATTCCTCACTCCTGCTCTTTGCTTCTTAGGTGGTTTTTTTGGCTAAAGCAATTTTCCTAAGGTAGATTGACATCTTCTTTGGGTGATTTTTCCAGCTAGGTTAGATTAGCAATTTTGTTGGCAAATTTCTTCATTGTAGAGATCTCTATGTTTGACAATTTTCCATGATTGAGGGTAGATCTACACAATTAGCAATTTTTCATGATTAAAGGAAAATTTTCCATGATTGGTAATTTTCTCTAATGTAGATTAGACTTCCTATTTTTGATGATTTTTTTTTGCAAGGGGAAACATTTTCAGAATTACAAAGTTGGAGGGTAGATTGGTTGTTATTCACGTCTAATTTTGTATTTGCTAGAGGGCTGCAACTTTTTTTCATGTGCTAGCTGATTTTTGAGGTCTGATTTTATATCTACTAAGGAGTTGCAATTTCTACCCTAACCTGGGTGATTTTCCTTCATGGAAGAAACACATTTTTGATGTCTAATTTTGGCAAATGGTGGACAATTTTGAGAGCACTAAATTGTAACTTTTCTAGCTAGGGCCTCAAGATTTTCAAGAGATTTGAAATTCTCTAAGTTTGATCTTAAATTCCAAAAAGAAGACCCAGCTATTGGTAAAAGTAAATTCAAATCATTTAGAGTTGAAAGGGGTCCTTAAGCTGATTTCTCTCTTTCATTCTTGTCTAGATATTGTCTCCCTCTATTCTTCTTGCATTCATCATTCACCACTTTATTATCCCATCATAGGAAGAAGTTTGGAGATTGATAAGTGTAGAATCCATTATAGGATATTTAAATAGATAGAAATAAGTTAGACCAACCTAGGTATTAGAGAGGGAGATATAAGTGTAGTCCATCGTAAGGAAAAGGCAAGGAAAAAATAAGTGGTAGTCCCACCCCTAGGAAGAATATTGTATATTGATAAGTGTAGTGATAGGGCATTTGGTGAGGTAGAAGTAAGTGTAAAATCCATCGATAGAAAGAAGGTTGGAGATCGATAAGGGTATTCCATATCATCTAGAATGAAGGGGTAGAAATAAGTGTTTAGGATGGTAGATGTTAGTGTGAGCAAGAACCCTAAGGGAACAAACATTAAGAAAGAAAAAGAGGATATGATGCTCAAAACAACTTTCTTCTAAAAAATGAGGCAAATAACCAATACTAGTTTCGGTATAGTAAACATGATACAAGTAAAGGATAGAGTAAAGGAAGGACAATCCCCCTTAGCAAAGAAGATATACGAGAGTGGAATTGTACATGCAACAAATTTTCATGTAACCTTTCCTTGTCTAGAATTGGTCATGGAGTACACATCTAGGTTTTATCTGATCAGTAAATCCATCATTTTTTATGAAGGGAAGAGGGTGTTGGCCAATATTGGTAGACAAGCAATCAAATAAGTATTTATCATTCCCTAGTTCAAGAGTGTGATAGTGGTGATGATGGATTAGGCAGCCAAATCATTTTAGGATAACCAAGAGGCCTATTTCACAAATCTAAAGTAGAATTGGCTACACGAGGGAAAGAAAGGCATACCCAGGTCATCAAAGCTTATAGTGGTAGACCTCAAATCAAAATATGGTGATCTCATTATGATTCTTAGCTAGATCATGGTCCTAGCTCAAGGTATAAAATTCAAAAACTAGACGTACTTCTTTATTGATGAATTTGTAAAAGGAAAAATGAAGATTTGATTGGGCTAGGATAATAAACAAGAACCTAGAGTTGCAACTTAGAATCGTACAAAACCAAAAGCAATTCTACATAGGATCCTATCTAATTTACCTAATTGCTAGATTGTATAAGAGTTTGGCACTTAAGGCCTTAGGAGAAATTGGCAATGGGCCGAGGAAAAATTTGGTGCATGAATTCTATCCTGAGCTTCATTTTCACAACAACAACAATTACAAAATATTTTGTGATTCCTTTTCCATGAAGACAATAGGGGTATTAGAAGGGACACCTGCTAAGAGACTTTCACCAGAAGTGGAAGCAAAGATAAAGAAGTATGGGAGTTGGTTTATCCAATTTCTAGAATTCACTTACATTAGAGTAGCAAGGAGTATAGTTTGTCCCAAGAGGCTTCTAAGATACCAATTGAACAAGGTAGTTTTGATGGAATTGGCTAGGAAATTTCAGCATTATGATAGAACAATGAGAAATGAAGGTAAGACAAGGATTACCTTCTCATGTAGAATTGGCAATGATAGTTGCCCCAATTAACTTGCCTTTGTAGCTGCGGAGAAGGAATTGGAATAATATCATCTAGGATGGTACATAGCAAGGAAAGGATTCAATCCTAATGGTCTTATTAAGGTATCTCATGGATTCGATCCTAATGGTCTTATTAAGGTATCCAAGGATGAATTTCATATAAGAAAGCTAGCTTTCTCAAGGTCATCAATGAACATGATGAGAGATATCAAATGGAGAGACATTCATAATCCCAATCAACTAGAAGATGATGATGTAGTAGAAGGAACAATGTTGATCTAGTAGATTGGTATGATCATTAGGATCCTTCCTTGGAGGCAGTTATAAGAGTAGTTGATTTGCATACCGAGCCATGGTATAATGAAAGATTAAGGAAGCTAAAAAGTCAAAGGATTCCCCTTACTTATGAGAAGATGAAGCCAAAAGAAGATCAAATAGAATTAGTTAAACAAAATGGTGAAAGAAGTAGCTGGCAACAAGAAATAGTTAGAACCAAGAAGAGAGCTTTGGATGTTGACAAGGGTAAAGAACATCCAAAACCTCCAACCAATAGACAACATACAACTCCATCAAGAGAAAGCATAATTGAGGATCAAAGCCAAGAGGTTAATTCAAGTGATAAAGGGGCCACAGTAGAGGTGAGATCAATTCAGAATCAGGTAGTTACAGTGAGAGCATCAAGTTACTAGTGAAGAAGGAGATGGGCTGATTGATATTGAGACAATAAGTCAAGCACTTGAGGCCATTGGTGATGCTTTTTTATTCAAACCAAATCAAAATTTGGAGAGATGCACCACACCACTATGGTTAAGACAAATAGTTATGCCAAGAGGTGAGGTAGTAACTGCCTATCCAGTGGAAGACATCAAAGGATTAATAAAAAAGAGTGATAGAAAGAACTATAAATAAATGGGAAAGATGGTGGCTAAGGTAATCAATACCAATAATGATGGTCACTGAAAGGTTTAGATTGCTATACCAATAGTCAATAAGGTAGTGGATGAGATTACAGCCTTGGATTATGAGATAATGGATCATAATTTGGGAAGAAATGCAGATGACATGGAATGTGAAGAGATTCAAGAGGATATAGCTTCAATTAGAGAAAGGTTGAGGAAGGAAAATGAAAGGATCATAAATTTTAAGGCTAAGAAAAAATATTGGAGTGATTGCTAGCCTATCCAATAGTTGCACTAGGCAGCCTTGCCTCAAGATAGTGGGAGCAACCTAGAAGAAAGATTAGTTCAGCTACATGAAGTTAGGGATTGGATCCACAATACAATCCAAGATGGGCAAAATTTCTTTCCTTCCTTCATCTAGACATTCTGGTCATTAGTGACTGTTAGAAACAAATTCAAAGTATTTGAAGAGGAGTGGAAGAATTTCCTTCCAGTTAAGGATTTGGCTATTTATAGGCTATTGGATAAGTTGGTTGATGGAAGAGTATTGATTATGGTTGAGTCTTGGTTTTTCGCCTTGACTACTAGATTGAGAACACTTTAGGAGATATGAAAGGTAATTGCACAACACAACCCAAGCATCAACACTTCACTTTCAATCATGATGAGCGACATTGGGGTGGCACTTGATTTTCAAGATGTTAAGGAAGGAGACATCAATTAGATATATTTGAACACCCTTTCCTCCCTCAATTCCTTTGTCAAATTTGTAAAAGAGTATGAGGAGGACCATGAGAGGACACTACAAGCAGCAAGCAATGTGATGAAATCAGCTAAGCTCAAGATAAAGCATACACCTTTTACTCACATGGAAGAAGTCAAAAAAAGGCTTGCCAAGTTCATTGCCTTAGCTAAAAGAATGAAAGAATATAGGAGAGTTATTTTAGAAGATCATTTGATGTAAGCCCAAGTGGCAATTTCTCTTTCTTCTAGGATAGGACTAGTGTCTAATTCTTATTGGCCACCATTTTGGCACCTTCTCATTGGTTACCACTTTTCCACTTTTTCTATTGCGCCATTAATGAGGTGGCTTCTTCTCATTGGCTAATGGGGTGGAAACCCTAATTAGGGTTTCTAGGATTCAGTCTAGATCATCAATTTTGCCTCTTTATCTCTACCATTGGTTGTACATTTTGGCCTCTATATAAGGCCATTTTCTCTCATTTGTAATGGACAAAGAAATTTTTTGTAAAGATAATGCCAAAATTTACTATTTCTTTCTCATTTTGGTGACTTGCATGGTGATTAAGAGCCTTTGGTATTATTGCGTGGTTTCTACATCCAAATAGTTAGAACAAATTTTGTTTTCAAGTTGTTAAAGTTGGCTATATTTCAAGTCATTAAGAAAGAGTAAAGAAGATGGATAGTTGCATGGTAGCATTAGTAGATGTTTGGTAGGGATCAATACTAGACAACTAGAATCCTAGTCGCTTGTTGGGAAGCCTTGTGTGGTAAACTAGTTTAATTTCCTTGGAATCATTGCATATATGAAGGTGGAACCACTAGTTAACTTTCATTAGATTTGATCCTAGTCCATTTTCTAATCTTGCATCCATAGGAATAGGAGTAGGATAGCAAGTAGTTTAGGATTTAGAATTTTGAAGAAGAGGGTTAGATAGATACCATTCATAAGAACCATTCACCCTCCACCATGATCACTTTCCCCATTAACATCATCTATCATTTGCATTGAATCACCATCCCCATCATCCCACCAATGGCTAATTCATTCCCAACAATTAGCATTAGGTTTCCTGCATGATTGCCAACAAATCATATAAATAAAATGAGTGAATATCCATAGGTGTAAGGAACATTGGAGTTATTTTCATATCCCATGAGCATTAACTTTTCAAGAGAGAAATTGTGTGTTTGATACTTTGTATTAGATATTCAATTGCTAATACATTATGTGGTATAAAAATTGACATCAATATTATTTGGTTCTAGAAGGAGGGATGAATTCAAATTCATTCTTGAGAAAATAAGAGAATTGGTGAGGCACATACCCTCCATTGTCACACCATCAACATTGTCTAGCACTAGAAGGAGGGCCTAAAAATTTATTTTGAGGATTTGTTGGCATTTGACTTTGAAGAATAATGGTACTTCCTAGATCAAATCAGCCTAAAGAAATTTGGAGAACACTTCAAGATCACATTGTGGCTAGTTTATGCTCAATTGATTAGGAGGAAAGTGAGAACACTAGAGAGTACCTAGACATCATTGACCTACTAAATCAAGAAGAAAGGAAGGCAAGAGCTATTTAAAGGAGAATCTAAAAGAGGTTAGAACATCTAAGAGAATTAGAGAAGAGGCTTGAAAGAGAAAGGAAACCACAAAGACAAGCTCAAGCTATTGTTGAAGAAAACTTGAATTAGAGAGTCAATCGAGTTGGGATTATTTTGAAGTTGGATAAAAAGATTGGACCTTTTTCCCTTGAAAGGTTTGAGAAAGTGAAAGTTGATAAGAGGTAGAGGATATTGAGAATACACCACACCAAGAAGAGGACTTACTTGTGTTAAAATTTCACAAGAAATCAAGGAACCATTAGGTAGCTGATACCTCAAACTTAGCTAACCCTTCAAGTAGTCAACTAGTTCAAGATCAAGTCAATCAACTAGTTCAGGTCCAAGTGAATCAACTAGTTCAAGCTCAAGTCAATCAACCAATGATGGCTCAGCTACCATGGATTAAAAAAAAATCCTCACCCATTTCATTCCAACAATACCATGACCTACTAAAGAATTCAGTGGTATTTTGCTCAAAGTTCTTTGCTAATGACCCTAACTACACCACAGAGTAGCATATCAAGGCATTTGAAGATACATTATGCAACAAAAGAATTCAATATGAAGATGTAGCATGTAGGATTTTCCCTTATTCATTGGGAGAGGAACCTTATTACTGGTTTGTCAATTTGCCAACATCATCAATAACAGGATGGGTTCAGCTCAAAGAAGCCTTTATTGCAAAATTTGGCATTACCACCACACTACTGGAGTTACATAGAATTTTTGTGGACACAAGGAGACATGATAAGGAGTTGATAAATTCCTTCAATGATCATTTCCATAAGTCTTACATGATATTTCAAACGACTTACACAATGATGGAGGTAGGTGCATTGGAAGCATACTGCAATGCCTTGGACAACCAGATGGCTATGTTCACAAGGATGGAAAATCCTACTCCCACAATGTTGACTGAGGCGTACACTAAAAGAATTTAAATAGGGAAGAAATTGGGCCAATAAGGAATGGAACCCCAAAGTTCTAGGTATCCAAACAAGCCAACTCCACAACTTGTGTACTAGGCACCTACAAATCAGTTGGTGTTACATCCGGGACCTCCATTATCTCAAGATTGCCATCAATGCCATTTTATATAAAAAATGAAAGTTCATCCATGAGAACTTAAGAGGAGAAGGATGAGATGAAGGAATTGATTGACCAAGTCAAAAATTTGTCTATAGAGGTCACCTATTTGAGAAACTAGAACAATCAACTCTAAAGTTCCCATAGAAAAAATCAAGGAAATAATTACCAAAACCAAGGAGGAGGTTATCAAGGAGGGTAATAAATAAATCATTAAGATGGTGGATACCAAATAAATTATCAAGATAGAGATTACCAAAGAAATAATGAGGGTGGCAGTTATCAAAGGAACTATCAAAACAATAACTATCAAGGTAACAACTAGTCACAAGACCAAGGATACAATAATCAGTCTAACCATAAGAGGAATTGGAACATAGGCCCAAACAATGGAAATCTGGTGTCCCCACTTGAAAATAAAGCCTCAAAAAATAATAGGTTGGTGGATAGGATATTCTTAGCTGAGTCCAGCATGTCCAAATTTTATAGATTCCGTGAGACTAATCACCGTGTGGAGTTAGCATGTACAGAATAATTAGTTGAATAATTAGGAAGATGTTAAGGTTATGGGATATGAGATTGTACCATCCCTAACATATGATTAATATATGAATTTTGAGGAATTTTCATTCCTACTAGAATTTGAAGCATATGAAGAACACTAAGGGATATTTCC
Organism: Cupressus sempervirens; assembly: GCA_028749045.1. Classification (NCBI taxonomy): domain Eukaryota; kingdom Viridiplantae; phylum Streptophyta; class Pinopsida; order Cupressales; family Cupressaceae; genus Cupressus; species Cupressus sempervirens. Next base: position 159,448,271 of record CM053793.1, on the reverse strand, counting down.
TCATTAGTTAGCAAATGGGCTAGTCAATGAGGTAATAGATTAGAAAGGGTATAACAATGGGTCAAATTTTTATTTCCCACCTTTGGGAGACACTATTTTGGTTCAAGGAACAGGTGGGAACCAAACATTTCAAAAATTGGCTAGCAATGTAAGGTTTTATCAAAGGAGTAACAAGAGAAATGATGGAACCTTCACATCCTCCGTACCCCCAAAGAATTTCAATACACCTCAAGACCCCAATGTGAGTAATGTACCAAATTATTCAAGGGATGCACTGGAATATAGACAAGGTAACCATGGTAGTGGAAGTGGACAATAGATTTTTCAACAAAGCACACAATAGAATAATCAACTAACTCAAGGATCATAAAATGTCCAGTCGACACAAGAAGCAAATAGAGGAAGAACTAGGAACAATACCATGAACAATCAGGAGTATAAGAGATTATGATAGAGTGTGATAAAGGAGATGAAGAAGGTAAAAATCAATCTTCCTTTGTTCAAATAATTGAAGGTAGTGGAGATTAGAGATATGTTCCTTGATAGTTTGAAAGATAATAAATCACAAGGATCTAACACTCAAGGTGCAACAATACATACTCAAGCGAGGCCTCCTCCTAACTTGGTACACGTGATCCAAGACATTCTAGGAGTGAACATGAAAAAATCATCTATGACATTTCATATGGAAAGATAGAACACTCTATACAAGAGATTGCATATGGCAATATCAATGAATTTAATAGACAGCTAGAGCCTCAACCAATTTATATGGCTCAAGGTTCAACATCGAAAAAAAAACAAAATCAAAGATGTCAAGACCCAAAAAACAATAAGGAAACCATGAAGAAAGAGGAGGCAACTCAACCAATAGATTTTAGAGTGAAATGAAAGAAAGTACATAAGACAACCATTGTGTACTATCAAGGAAAAGATGAGCTAGCCCCATTCTTGCTATCAGTGAGGATATTTGAGAAGTTGCTTCACAATTTCTTGATAGACTCAGGAGCATCAAGTAACATGATGCCTTTGAAGATTTGCAAAATTTTAGGAATCACACCTTTGGGATTAAATAGAAAGGTTACTCAATTGGATAAAATAGAAGTTCTGGTAGTAGGTGAGCTACACAACATACACATGTAGTTGGCATCTGATCCGAGGGTGGAACACATGGTAGATATTTCAATGGTAGATCTTGCCAATGCCTATGGATTGATCCTATGTAGAGATTGGGCTACAAGATTGAATGGAGTAATGACAACTAACTTCTCTTGCATGTGGCTCTTATGGAAAGGACTAGCCAACCAAATTAGAATCAATAGCACCCCAAGGTTTAGATTGATATATACAGAATATGGGGAATCAAATAAAATATTGTTTGTGGAAACAAATATGAAGACCTATGGAATAAAGAAGGTAGAAGTATATTATTGATAGTGAATATTATAAGTGAAGGAAAGGATTCCACTCAGATCCTGATTGAGTTAGATCCAAATGCTTCATCTAACGAGGGTGAAGGTGTGTTCAAGAACTTTAAGAACTTTGTGACTAGAATAGTGCAACAAGGAATGGAGTTGGGTAACTAAACACTAGTGAGAGACTTATTATTACCCAACTGGTTCAAAATTCACAGTGCACTCCATTTAGAGTTATCTTGCTCCTTATGTATAGTTTCCTTAGAACAAGTAGAAAAGAGAATCCTAGGGGCACTAAAATAAGATAATCAATATGGAAAAAAAAGGTTGAAACTTTATAAGTTAATGAATTAGAAAGTAGCTTGATGGGTGAATTGAAAAACTAGATTGCACCACCCAACATGGAAATGAAGAGAGATGATGAAATAGATTAGTCAAAGAATTCCCAAAAGGGGAACCATCAAGAAAGTGATGGAGTATGGACTCTAAGGTTTGATGGTTCCAAAACTAAGCAAGGAGTTGGATCTGTATTTGAGTTAGTCAGCCCAAGAGGGGCAACATATTTGTAGGCATATAGATTGCAATTTCCATGCACCAATAATATAGAAAAATATGAAGCTTTGATTTTACTCATATTGTGTGCTATCAGGAAAGGTGCCAACATACTTCATGTACTTGGAGACTCATATTTAGTGATTGAGTAGATAAAGTAGAAGTTCACCTACCACAACAAGAGATTGAAGAGATATAGAAACAAACTTTTGGATTTGATGGAGGGCTTTAATGACTTCAATATCAAGTTCAGCTATAGAGTAAAGAATAAGGTGGCAAATGCCCTTGCATAGACTACAAGCTCACTAGCACCAATTAAGTTGGATGGCCTGAAGATATTTAGAGTTGAGTTGGCATTGGTCCCATCAATACAAAAAAATGTCAAGAATTTCTAGGTGTTTGCAGATGATAGACATATACTCAAGTTCTTGACTAATTCAGATGTCTTTATAACATAAATCATCGATGTTGAGGTGGATGAAGAAGTAGAGATTGATGTAGAAGGAGATATGAACTTAAAGACAAATACTATTCCAAATGGAATGATCAAATTAGAAAGAATATTCAACATGGACCAATTCAATAAGGTGTAATATCAACCCATAGGAGGTATGAATGCAAAAAAAATAATTTAGTAATAGAGGATTGTCCCAAAATTGTCAACATTGGGAAAGTTTGTACACTTAAATAGAAGGTGGATATTTTGAGTTTGATGGAGGAATTCCCAAACATAATTACTTGGGGATATGAAGATTTGGAAGCATACAATCCTTCCATCATTACACACACAATTCCACTAAAGGAAGGGAGTAAGCCATTCAAGTAGTGACAAAGGCTAGTCAACCCTTTGTTAAAGAACCATTGATATTTCAAGAAGTCAAGAATTTTTTGGATGCATGGATCATCTTTCGAGTAAGGAATTCAACATGGGTCATCAATCTTGGACCAATTAGGAAGAAAAACAAAGAGATAAGGTTATGTGTTGATTTTAGAAATTTGAACACAACATTAGAAAAGGATAATTATCCATTGACATTACTAGAGGAGGTCTTGCAAATTGTAAAAGAAGCTCAAATGAAGTCATTTATGGATGGATATATGGGGTACAATCAAGTGATTGTTAAAGAAGAAGATAGATTAAAAACAACCTTCACCATGAACTAGGGGGCATTTTCTTATAGGGGGATGCCTTTTGGCCTAATCAATGTGGGTGCAACAACTCAAAGGGCCATGGATTATGCTTTCAAGGACTTAAAATACAAATGCATTATCATTTACATGGACAACATAACGGTATTTTCAAAGAATAGAGAAGATAACATTATGGATTTGAGGAAATTTTTTACCAAATGTAGAAGGTTCAAGGTTTCTTTGAATCCTAGGAAATGTATGTTTGGAGTTACCTAAGGAAAACTTTTGGGACATTTGATTTAAGAAAAGAGTATCATGATAGATTCAGAGAGAGTGGAAGCAATTTCCAAACATGGCATACCAACTAGCAAGAAAGAGCTCAAATCATTCTTTTGAAAGATCAACTTCATAACGAAGTTCATATCTACATTTGCTAAGATTGTAAAGCTAATGAATGACATGTTAAAGAAGGATGCAAAAATGGATTAGACTCTAGTAATGAAGAAGGCATTTGAAGAGATAAAACATGCTATCATCAATGCACTAGTCCTAATAAGCCTAGATTATGAGAGGCCATTCAATATATATTCTTTTGCGTCTAATCAAATGTGTGTAGCCATTTTAACCCAAAAGAATGAGGAATGTGAAGAGCATCTAATTGCATTCATGAGTGCACCTTTCAGGGAGGCTAAATTAAAATACCTAAATGTGGAGAAACAAGCTTATTCCTTAGTGAAGGTGAGAAATAAGTTTAGGCATTATATCTTGAGAAGAAAAGTACATGCAATCATGCCTAACATAGTAGTAAAGAGTCTTTTGATGCAAAAAAAGCTTGGATAAAGAAGACACAAGTGGGTTGCCACTATCCAAGAATATGACATAGAGATTCAACCAATGAAATTGGTCAGAGGACAAAAATTGGTGCAAACCATGGCATTAGAGGGGGCTAGACTTGTGCAAAAAGTTTATGAATTAGAGGATGTACACCCAAAAAAATGGTATCAATACATAATCAACTATCTATTAAATCACTGATGCCCTTCACATTTGAATCCAATACAAAAGTGACCATTGAGATTCAAGAGTAGAATATATATGCTACAAGGAGAAATGTTATAAAATCAAAATCATGAGGGGATGTATTTGAGATGCATTTGAAAGGAAGAAGCTAGGAAAATTTTCAAACATTTTTACAATAAATGGGGAACAACACATGGATCAGATTTGGCTACGACACATTGGATATTAAGATCCAGATACTACTAGGAAAATTTGTTCAAAGACACTCATGAGAATGTGAAGACTTGTCATGTTTCCCAAACTATGACAAAGAGAGAAAAGAATCTAGTGATGCCTTTGTGGCCAATTATTGAGGTGAGTCCTTTCACGATGAGGTCACTTGACTTCATTGGTCTTATCAATCCACCTTCCTCAGAACAACATAGGTATATCCTAACCACAACTGACTATTGTACTCAATGGTAAGAAGCTCAAGCATTCAATAATTGCACTACTAAGATTGTCATTAAATTCTTACAAGAAAAGATCACTACTAGGTTTGGGTGTCCTTCTACTTTTGTATGTGATAATGGTTCCGCTTTAAATTCTTTGAAATTTCATACTTGAGCATTTGACCATGGGATCATATTAAAATTTTCATCAAGTTACTGTCCCCAAGGAAATGGCTTCGTAGAATCCACAAATAAGAACCTTTAGACTGTAATTGGAAAACTTTTAGATAGGAACCCAAGAGATTGGCACACATAGCTAAGATATGCTTTGTGGGCAGACATAACAAGAGTTAAAAAGTCCATAGGAAACATACCTTATCATTTGGTTTATGGACAAGAACTTGTATTCCTAATTCAATTGAAAATTCCAACTTTGAGATTCATATAGGAACACTATGATGAGAATGAAGATGGAATCCAAGTTAGGTTGGCTCAATTGATGCAACTAGATGAGAAAAGAGATGAAGCCCTGGAAAATTTTGCAAAACATCAAGGTGTACTTAAGCATTGGTTTGATAGGAGAGTGCAAAATAAGGCCTTCATGATCTCTGACTTGGTCTTATATTGAGACAAAGCTCATGAAATGAAAAGAAAACATGACAAATTTGATAAACTATGGAAGGGTACTTTCCAAATATCCAAGATTATTGGAGATAATGCATTTAGACTTAAGACACTCACTGGCAAGGATGTTCCATTTCCTATCAATGGGTAGTTCCTCAAGCATTAGTTCCAAGCCTAGGACTCCATTCAGAGCCCTTCTTGTACATAGTTAGAATAGGTTTTCTTTTTGTTAGTAGTTAGTTTGTTTTTCATTCTTTAGAATAGAGTTTTTTTTGGACCAAAGGTTAGAGTAGTTTCCCTTTTAGTTGTTTAGAGTAGTATTCTTGAGTTTTAGAGTTTAGGTTTGTGAGGGAGCTCGATCTTGATTTGGGTCAATTCATTTGACTTGAAATTGTTTTTTCACTTCCCTCAGTTGGAAGGCAATTTTGGTTTGTGTCTTTGCAAGAGCAAAGGGGGTCCATGTTATCACTTTTGGGTGAAGTGTATAGATTATACATTTTTTGTGACAAAATGGAGTCCATCTTGTTCATTTCTTGAATATATTTAACAAGGTTCAGAGATTAAAGGATGTGTTTAGTCATTGGTCTATGGTAGGATTTGTACTAAATTTAGGCTGGACTCGATGGAGGTTCTTGAGTTATATCTTGCATGGTTACAAAACTCTACTTACTCTTAATTTCTCTGAGTTCTTCATATTTTGAAGTAAAATTGGACTTAGTAAAATCATACACCTACTTCAATGCTTTTGTGGTCTTTCAAACCCTCTACAAGCTTCATTTCTTGCAAACCAAACAAAAGATTGAAATCAAAAAAAAAGAAAGAGAGATAATATCATGGGAATAGAGAAAAAGTAGTATCAAAGTGAAAAGAAAGATAAAATTTGGTTTAAGGGTGTTCAATCATCTCCATCGATGCTATAAAAATAATCACTAAAGGTAGAACAATGATTGTGGTGTCATAGCAATAACTCCATCAGGGCTATAGATGCTTGACTAGCAATAGGGCTCTATCCAAGTTTCTTTTGGAGTAATGATATTATAATAAGCTAAGTTTGATGGATCTGAGAGATTATCAAGTTCGTGCTGAGTGGGGAATAAATCATTTTCACACACATAAGTAAATTATGGTTAGGATTCTTAAGTTGAACTTGAGAGTTCTTTCCCTTATTGAGTGCTCATCCTGAAGTAGGTTTACAGATAAGCCGTCCTAAGATTTTTGTATTAAGTTATTTTATTCTTGAAACATTTAGGAATATTTCACCTATGGAGTCACCAAATGTTGTAAGGTTTTCACACCATCACCCCAAAATTTTGGTGACGACATTTTTTGGACGCTGCAGCAAAATTTTTGAAGTTGTCCAAAGTTTTGATTTTTGAAAACTTTAAGTCTTGGACACCTTGAAGTAGCAGGGGAGAGGGTTAGATTTATTTTCACCCAGTTTGAATTACTTGATTTTCCAGAGTGACCAATTTCATCCTTAGGCTAAACAAATTTCAAGGAACCACACTTGGCAGGATAAAATTATAGATTTTGTACTTAGACAATTTCTTTTGAAAATTTGGATATGATTGTGTAAATTTGGATAATTTTCAAAAAGTGAAATTTTGATAGATTTGAGCTTTTTGGGAAACCTTGAATTTCTTTGGCGAGAAAAAAAATTTCTTTTGTGAAAATGAAATCAAATTGCAAAATCAATTTTAGACCGTAAAAACTAATTAAATATTGTCAAAAAAGTAAATTGCTTGGCAAAATCAATTTGTATTGAATTATAAAAATTGGCCTTAAAGGATTAAAATTGCCTTGAATTTTTTTTAGCCTTTAATGAAATAGGTAATTTAATAGTGAAAAAGTGGCTTTTGCCTCGCCAAAATCTGATTTTAATAACATATTAATTGCTAAGTCATCATTAGATGGAAACATTTAGCATCTCCAAGGCATTATTTACTTTATTTTTTACAATTTTGGTCTAATTGGCAATTTAAAAGAGTAAATTTCATCTTGGAAAAGTTAATTTCAGGGTAAGCATTTAATTGGGGGCCAATTTTGTGTTCTAATTAATTTATTTTTTGCTCCTAGGGTCCTAGTCGGCTAGCTAGGAAGGATGAGCAAGTAGGGTATAAGAGGAAACTCTTTACCCTTTTCTCCTCATCCCTCACTCCTCTATGGTGCTTAGCTGATTTTTTTTCCTAAGATGAGATTTTCTCTTCCTTGAGCAATTTTGTTAAGGTAGATTGCCATCTTCTTTGGGTAATTTTTCTAGCTAGTGTAGATTGGCATTATTGTTGGCAAATTTCTTCATGGTTGAGATCTCTATGTTTGGCAATTTTCCAAGATTAAGGGAAGATCTAAACCATTAGCAATTTTTCATGATTAAACAAAAAATTTTCATGATTGGCAATTTTTTGTAATTCAAATCAGACTTCTTATTCTTGGATATTTGTTTTGGCAAGGGGAAATGTTTTCAGATATACAAAGTTGGAGGGCAGATTGGCTAGTATTCAAGTCTGATTTTGTATTTGCTAGAGGGTTACAATTTTTCTTCATCACCCAACTGATTTTTGAGGACTAATTTTATATCTACTAAGGAGTTTCAATTTTTTCCCTAACCTAGGAAATATTCCTTGGAGGAAGAAACACATTTTTGAGGTCTTATTTTGGGAAAATAGTGGACAATTCTGAGAGCTCTAAATTCTAATTTTTCTAGCTAGGGCCTCAAGATTTGCAAGGGATTTGAAATTCTTTATATCTAATGCTAAATTCCAAAAATAAGACCTGACTATTAGTAAAGGTAACTTCAAATTGTTTAGAGTTGAAAGGGGTGCTTAAGCCAATTTCTCTCTTTTATTCTTGTCTAGATATTGTCTCCCTTAGTTCTTCTTGCATTCATCATCCACCACTTCATCATCCCATCGTAGTAAGAAGTTTGGAGATTGATAAGTGTAGAATCCATGATAGGAAATTTGAAGAGGTAGAAATAACCTAGACATGCCTGGGTATTGGAGAGGGAGATATAAGTGTAGTCCATCCTAAGGCAAAGGTGAGGTAGAAATAAGTGGTAGTCCCACCCCTAGGAAAAAGATTGGAGATTGATAAGTGTAGTGATAAGGCATGTGGAGAGAAGAAATAATTTTAGAATCCATCGATAGAAAGATGTTTGGAGATCGATAAGGGTAGTCAATATCATTTAGAGTGAAGGGACACAAATAAGTTTTTAGGATGGTAGATGTTAGTGTAGGCAAGAACCCTAAGGGAACAAACACTAAGAAAGACAAAGAGGATTTGATGTTGAAAACAACTTTCTTCTCAAAAATGAGGTGAATAACTTATACCAATGTTGGTATAGTAAACATGATGGAAGTAAAGGATGGAATAAAGTAAGGACAATCCCCCTTGGCAAAGAAGATATATATAAGTGGAATTGTACATGCAACAACTTTTTCTCCTACCTTGCCTTGTCTACAATTGGTCACAAAGTGCACATCTAGGTTTGGTCTGATTAGTAAATCCATCATTTTTGATGAAGGGAAGAGGGTGTTGGCCAATATTGGTGGACAAGTGATCAAAGAAGCATTTAACATTCCCCAATTCAAGACCATGATAGTGGTGATGATGGATCAGGCAACCAAATCATTTTATGGCAACTAGGAGTCCTATTTCACACATCTAAAGTAGGATTGGCTACACGAGGGAAAGGAAGGCATAACCAAGTCATCAAAGCTTACAGTGGTAGACTTCAAATCAGAACATGGCGATCTCATTATGCTTCTACATTGGATGATGGGCCTAGGTTAAGGTGTGCAATTAAAAAATTGGAGGTACTTATTTATTGATGAAATTGTAAAAGGAAAAAATAAAATTGATTGGGCTAGGATCATAAGCAAGAACCTAGAGTTGCAACTTAGAACTGTACAAAACAAAAAGCAATTCTACATGGAATCCTATCTATTTGTCCTAATTTCTAGACTATAGAAGAGTCTCAGACTTAAGGCCTTAGGAGAAATTAGCAATGGGCTAGGGCAATATTTGGTGCATGAATGCTATCCTCAGTTTCATTTGCACAAAAATAATGATTACAAAATTTTTTGTGACACCATTGATATGAAGACAATAATGGTATTACAAGGGACACCTGTTGTCACTTAGGTTTGCACCCTTTTCCAAGGCCTATGCACGAGGACAACCTAGTGAAACATGGAAACAATCTCCAAGTTGTGGGACTTGAACTGTGAGGTTGAGTCTCCGGAGAAGGCCAACTTCCTCTTACTATCAGGGCACACCTAACTACTCTTGGAAGGAAAAGGGGAAGAAGGAGATGCAAAAAATAACTCTACCCTACCTAAACTATGGAGGTGATGCACCAAAATAGAGTGTTTAGACCCATTTCTACCCATTTATGCACTATTGAACTAGAATGAAACTAAGGATATACACATACAAACTTGTTTTGATCTAATAACCGCATGCAGATCAAGAAACCAAACTGAATAACACAAGGAAAGAGGAATCTCACTCATATATTACCTAGTAGGCAAAAATAGATACAATATGTAGGCTATAGATCTCAACAATACACCAATGAGAGGAAAAATGGATGCACATACACATTAATGGCTGAAGGAGATAAAATAGAGAATGATTCAGTTCAGAGGCATAGGGAATGTTACACTGAGAGTTGCAGAGCAATATCAAAGAAATCAAAAAGAGTCGACCCTTGGAAAAGATTACAAAATTGCCTTTATAGTTTAGGCATAACTAAGGACATTGGCTTTGCATTAATTTCTCAACTACTGGTAATAACTTCTCACCCTAAAAATCCAATCAAAGATCTGGTGGTTTTGAGTAAAAATCTAATATTCCTCTAAGAAATGCCTTGAGTAGACAAAAGCAGTGCTAATGAATGATCCTAACATAGTAGATGGATCGACAAGATGGATGGATTGTCTTTTCTGCCCCATATTCATTTTGGGTAGGTCAAGATTGATCATGAAGATCAGATCGTAGGATAAAATCGATTATGTTTACTTCCTGGTTCATGAATCAACAGGGTCAGAGCAAGTCAAACAGACTATACGATCTAGTTGGGTCATGCGGGCTAATCATCTCTCTTCATTTTACCACCTGGGGAGTCTTTCGTGGTTGACTCTCTTTATAAGACTAACCGCACCACCTTTCAAACTGTTATTATTAACCGTAACCTCCAGCTTCTAACTGTTAACTCTGGTCTGCCAATGAGACACGTGTCGGCGAGACGCTATGTCGCCATGGTATCCATTGTGCAACTTCTGATAAGCGAGACAAAACCTTCCATTGATAGACTCTGATCAAATGATCATGAAGACTCATCGTACTCGTGTTGTTCTTACCCCAAGCCCATCGTATCTGGCACCATGTCAACAACCGCACCATACTTGAGTAACACCTGGCGATACTGACCAATGTACCCTGTTGCAACCGGGCCCTGCTGACACATGGCAAAAGGGCACCATGTAACCATGGTAAAGATCGTGTAACTTTACCATGGAAAAATTGCACCATCCATTGATCTACCTTGATCTGATGGTAGACAAGATGGATACTGCCCCTTAATGCATCAATGAATAGGAACTAGCCACGTTGAACTGTCTGATGGATTCTCGCTAAGATCTCTGGACCCACGAGTACACGTGTCCTCTAGGCACTATGTCACTGTTATAAACCTCATGTAGCTTGTACATAGCGCGATGGTGCCCATTGTAGATCAACTTCAATCTGACGGTCAAGACCATCTCATACTCTGCACATCTTTCCTTCTGCTAATTGCTGGGCCCATGAACCAATTGTTAGCCGTTAGACCCACCAGACACGCGTCAACTAGATGCAATGTCGTTAATGTAAAAATTGCGCAACTTCCCCATAGTGCGATGGCGCCATTCGTTGATCTGCCTTGATCTGACGATAGAGAATTTTGCGAGCCACAAAACATAACATAGGGCTTGGCATTAAAATAATACTAACTATAGGAAGTAGCCGTTGGATGAGTAACATTTGAATTTTGAAACTTGGTGGGGCAAACAAAATGTGGTGACATTTTTGGTGACTCATAGGTGGCATGAGCCTGCTCGATGCATGACCAGTGCCTGCCAAAATCCATTTGGCTATAGGGTAAAAAAATATGAATATGAGAACTTGCAAAACCCTAAACCTTCCTGTGAGAGATTGAAAACCCTAGCTCTGCAACTGCAACTGGAAACAAAACAAAACTTCCTCTGCAACCTAAGACTGTCAAAATATGCTACCTCACAGGGAGATGGCAACTCAAAGAGAGAAACCCTACGCATGCATACTTCTTGAAAATAAGGAAACAATAGAAAAGAACTAAACTACCTATGTACAGGAATCCATAATTTTTTAGAAACAGGGCTTCAGGTAGATCCCATTGACTGGAATGGGAAAAATCTCTCCATTTGACCTGCTCGGCTAGAATGCATTAGCCTGTTTGCAACTGGCAATCAGATAGGGGCCACTCCATAGTGCATCAAACTTGGAATGTCTTCTAGGTTTTGCTGTATCTGAATCCCACTTCAGAACTAAATCCCCCTCTCTGAAGGTTCTGGCCCTAGCCTTCTTATCGAAACTCCTTTTCATCTGCTACTAATGCATTTCCAGGGTTTGCATAGCCTTGTTTCTCTTTTCTTCATGTTCAATAATTTTTGCCATTCTTACTGACATTGCAATGTCTTCAATTAATTCTAGCTGATGAGCCAACTCCAAGGATGGGAATTCCAATGAGATTGGGAGTCTAGCCTCCCTACCATATGCCAGCACAAAAGGTGAATTCCCAACAGATCTCTTGGGTGTTATCCTATCAGCCCACAGAGCAGTTCTTAATTTTTTATGCTAGACCCTCTGATTGTCTTCTATTGTCCTCTTCATGATTGTGATCAGATTCTTGTAGGAAGACTCAGCCAAACCATTACCCTGAGGATAGTAATTTGATGATGTGCTCAAGTAGATATTGTGATTCATTGCCCATGCACAAAAATGGGTTCCAACAAAAGATTTAGCATTGACTGAGATGGTAGTAGAAGGAGCACCGAACCTAGATACAGTCCTATCAAGGAATTCAACAACTGATGGTTCTATGTCATCCTTCAAGGCAACTGCCTCTGTCCACCTAGTGAAATAATCAGTAGCAGCCAAAATCCATTTATGACCTGCACTAGATGGAGGATTAATGGGGCCTATAAAATCCAACCCCCACTGGGTAAAGGGTTGATCCACCTGAATAGGATGAAGGGGGAGAGCTGCAAGCCTTTGTTTGCCTGAAAAGAAAGCACATTTTCTCACATACCTATAACAATCATGGAACAGAGATGGCCAATAATAGCCAACCCTCATGATCTTCATAGCAGTTGTTGTTGCAGAGAAATGGCCACCATTAGGGCCATCATGAAATTCTTTAATCATCCTTTCAGCCTGATCCTCTTTAATGCATCTCAACAGGGTCCCATTAAAATCCCTCCTAAATAGGATACCATCAATTACAACATAGGGAATGGATTGTAGTCAATATTGTCTTCTTTTAGCTCTATCCAATCCCTGAGGGTATCCATCCCCTGATAAGAAGCTCTTCATATTATCTATCCAACTCCTTGGGCTATTAACATTTCCTTCCTCCTGCTGCTCTGTTATTACCATAGCAGCCTCTTCATCAGAATCCTGACCTGATAACATTTCTTTGCACAATCCTCTCCCTCTTACTAGCTTGGTAATCTAAATATCAACATCATATTCCATTACCCTAGTGATCCATCCAGCTCTCTTTTCACTGATATCCTTGCTTAATAGAAAATCTTTTACACTGGCATGGGGCACCAACAAATGGATCCTATTGTGGGATAAGAGGTGCTTGAATTTCTTCAAGGCTTTGATGACTGCAAGGGCTTGCTTCTCTACAAAGTTGTACTTATCTTCATATTCCTTGAGCCCTTCACTAAAGAAGGCTATGGGCTACTCCTCATCCTTGCCATTTGTTTGAGTCAAGACATAAGAGATACTTGACTCACAACCTAAAGTGTAGAGGATGAAATCTTTCTCAAAATTTGGATTCATGAGAGTAGGGGCTGAGGCTATGGCTGCCTTGATCTCTTCAAAACTCTCCTTCCCCTCCTTGGTCCATGGAAAGACCATGCCTTTCTTAAGCATGGCTGTAAGAGGTTTCACCATAGGAATAAACCTTCTTACAAAATTTATTCTACCAAAGAAACTTTGCAGCCCCTTCTTGTGTTTAGGAAGAGGAAGGGCAAGTATTACCTTTGTTCTTTTTGGATCAATGGTCAGCCCATCCTTAGATACAATGTGTCCCAATAATTTTCCTTGGCTTGTAGCAAAGACACACTTGGCTGGGTTGAGAGAAACCCCAAACTCTCTACATCTCAAAAATACCTACCTTAGATGATTAAAATGATCTTCTACATTTTTTGAATATATAGTTATATCATCAAGGTATACTAAGAAAAACTTGTCAATTAATTTTTTGAAGGCATCTCCATTCCCTTCTGGAATGTGGCACTTGCATTTGTTAATCCAAATGGCATCTTGCAATAAGCATAGGTGCCCCATTTAGTAGTGAATGTTGTCTTATATCTGTCAGATTCTTTAACCAGCACTTGATTATAACCAGAGAATCCATCAATAAAAGAGAATCTCCTTGATCCACTGACCTTAGACAGGATGTGCTCCATGGAAGGGAGAGGATGGTGATCTTTAAGAGAAGCCTGATTGAGATCCCTAAAGTCCACACACAATCTAATTTCTCCATTCTTCTTCCTTATAGGGACAAGGTTAGCTACCCATGATGAGTGTTTGATAGGAAATATTATATTGGCCTCTATCAACTTGGATAGTTCTTTTCTCATTAGGGGCTCAATCTTAGGATTCACTGGTCTCTATTTTTCCCTTACTGGTTTGGCCTTATCAACTAAATCTATGGTATGCTGAAACAAACTAGGGTCAAACTCTTTTAAGTCATCATATTTCCAAGAAAATACATCATTAAATTCTTGACATAAATGAATGAAGTTTTCTTTCTCAGTTTTAGAACATACCTTCTCTATATTCAAAGGTTTTCCATATTAAATTCTTGACATAAATGAATGAAGTTTTCTTTCTCAGTTTCAGAACATACCTTCTCTATATTCAAAGGTTTTCCATCAGCAATTGTAATTGGGGCATAATCATCCTTTTTTGTAGCTAGATTCATCCCTTTGCCTCTTGTTTGATCATCCAAATTAAAGACACTCTCAAGGGTAATGAGACCCTTGGGCAACTTGTTAGAATTGAGATGAATGATTTGATCACCATACTGATCTTGTAGTCTTGACTGATTTCTATCTAAAAATTCTGCCTCATTCTGCAAGAAACTCACAATTTTTTCATCAGAATCAAACACCTGCCAATGAGTGTTGTTGTCAAGGATGGAAAGCCTCACTACCACCCTTATTTGTTGCTTCCTTTCCTCCTCAAGATTCCCTAGTACATCATAAGATGCACCCACTACTGCGAGTCTATCAGCATGTTTATTTCCTTTCCTAGGAATGCTCTGAATATTGAATGCATTGAAGCCCTCAAGCAAATCCCAGGCTCTGTGTTTGTAAGACTTGAGTAGGCCATTTTTGGTGATATTCTGGCCTCTCATTTGGTTGACTACCAACTCACTATCTCCATATACTTTCAAGGTTTGAATTCCTCTTTTCCGGGCAAGTAAGAGACCTTGAATAAAAGATTCATGCTCGGCCACATTACTGGTGCAACTGAATTGGAGCCTAAATGAGAAGTAGTGTCTTATTTGTGCAGGAGAGATCAGCATAACACCAGCCCCTGATCCATTTCTATTCCTTGAGCCATCAAAAGACATACTTCATATTCCATTTATATCATCATTAGTCCCAACAAGATCAGGAACTTGGGCATCCTTCTCTATTATGCAATATGTACTAAGGCCTGTCTCAAGAGTCTCTGACATAGGCTCAAAGTGATATGCATTTGCCCACTCATCCAAGAAGAAATCAAGAATCTCTACTATGGAAGTGACAGGCTCATTTACTATGTCATTTTCATCCATCTCTAGAATAGGGCAATTCATATTGATGAAATTGGGGGTGTAGGGTTCAGTGTGATGAAGGGCTTGAGGTTTTGTTCTAACTGAGGCATTGGCTCCATATCTGGTCTTAAATGACATATATGACCAATCAGCAGATATGAATCCACCAATTTGAGCAATGAAGTCCCTTGAAAGACAAATAGCAAAATAGGGCTTGAATTCAGCAACAGATATGTCTTAAATCACAGTGCAACTAGGGCATGCATGTAGGGCCATCTCCACATTCCTAAGGATACCTATAGTTTTGATAGTACTACCATCTAATTGTAACACATCCCTAACAATGGACTCATATTTCATTCCTAAAGCATCATCAACACACCTAGGCATTACTGAGCTACTAGCCCCTGAATCTATCATGCAATTGTGGACTAACTTGCCTCCTATAATCAGAGAAACATAAAACAGAGGAGGTCTAACCCTTTTATTTTTCTCCACCTCCCCTTCTGGTTGTACTAGACTTGTGGCATTCTCCATGGTAGATGGCTAATCCTTGGGTTCAATCTTCTCTAATTCTTACTGCAGCAACCTCTTCTACATTGGTATGGTGGCAACATCATCCCACATAGAAATATTCACATTGGTATTCTTCATTTGCTCTACCACACTGAATGGTGTATTAGGAACTTTAGTAGAAACTTTGGGAGCTATATTTATAAGAGGTTGAGATGGAGCAACATAAGGATCACCTGCATCCTTCCTTCTTGGATCTTGCTTTTTCTATTGTGGAGTACTTGTTTGTTCACTTGCTACATGTATATGAGGTGTAGCACTTGAAGTTGAGGTCTGCTTGGGAGAAGGAGGGGCAGCCTGTTCCATTGCTCTCTTCTTGCTTCTTGTGTTATGAGAAACAGAATCCTAGTTTACATTACAATGCTCCCCAACCTGATGATTGATGAAAGAGAAATCATCACATCCTTGAATATATGAGGCTTCCTTGGGATGATCCTCCTTGTATGATTGCTTTGTTGTAGGTTCTTGGACAGTTAGGGCCATATAAGATTTTTCCTTGTGGAACATGCAATAGGTATAAGAATAGTTGCAAGAGGGGCAGAAATCTTGATCTTAGGCCAAGTTATTTTGGGGGACTATAGATCTGTTCTAATTTGAGCTTGAAGCAGAGGCATGACTATTTTGCCTACTCTAATCAAAAGAGTTATTCCACTGATTTAGAGGCCTGCTACCACTTGGAGCTTGATATTGCAATTGGGGGGGCTTGCTACTTTGAGCTTGCTTCCTTTCTAAGGCTACCACCTTGCTACTCCTATTTTCTATTAGAGAAAAACTATCCTCTAATCTCTTTCCTTGGTCCTTCAACTCCCTCCCCTACTCTTGCAATTTTTTATCCAGGGTCTTCTCTCTTTTATCTGTATTGAGCACTAGAGCTTGGAGCATTTCTTTGAGCTCATCTATCCCATTTGAGGATGTAGAAGCTTGAGGGACTAGAGTAAGGGCTTGTGATGTAGAAGTTTTAGGAAGAGGGGCCATTGCTGCTTGGTGGTTGGGAACATCAGGAAAGAAAGGCATAGGGGGCCTTGGAGCCAATTTTCCTCCTTGTATTAGGATGTTCTCAACTTTTATGGCTATCTCATAAGCATTAGGCAAGGTATCTCCTCCCATAGTTTGGATTGTAGTGGCAATATCACTATTAAAAGCTCTAAGGTAATGCAAGAAGGCATTACCAGGGGTAGGTTTCACTGTAGTAGGTATTCTATCCCATGTATTTTGAAATCTATAGTTAAAATCAGTCATACACTCATGGGGGGCTCTTTTTATTGTAGTCAATTGCTCTAAAAGTGATAGATAGTCACTTCTATCGTCAAAATGTTTGCATAATCCTACTCCTAGTTCATCCCAATTAGTTATAGAACCATGAGCTAAGCCCCTATACCACTGTAACGCTTTTCCTTTTAAAGATTAGGCTAGAAGTCTAAAAGCAACATCATCCTCTATAATACCATGAATATTGCAGACAATTGCTACTTCTTGAATATGCTCTAAAGGGGAGATGGAAGTTTCACCAGTAAAATTAGGTATACTCTTTAGTGCAGATACTGGTATATCATGTCTCTGGGCTAACAATAGAGGACTTCCACCATTAAAGGTGGCAAAGGCGTGGACTCTTGGCTGTGCCATGTAGACAAGTGTTCTGTTAGTGAGTGTTGATGGCAATCTAGGCTGAGTTCGAGTAGTAGGAGGAGTAGAGACCGACCTTACAGGTATATTAACTATTATTACACCCCTAACTGGTGATAATGAAGTTCTAGTCCTCCTTCTTCTAGGATTTGAAAGAGAAAGCTCTTGATATTGAAATTTACCTCTAGAAGATGCCCTTGTTTCAGCTCTGGGCATGAATTTCTACAACTTTGGCCTGGAACCAAATTTGTTGATGTTTAGAGTCACCAAGTACTTGAAGAATCAGCCTCTTGAAGGCTTGAATACTGAAGCCAGCACTACCTCTCCAGCATTAATCTCTAAAACTCTTTCTTCTTTGACACTAGTGGACTTTAAATTTTGTTTGATCTTGTTGTTGTAGTCCCACCGGGTCTGCCAAAAATTGTTGTCACTTAGGTTTGCACCCTTGTCCAAGGCCTATGTGTGAGGACAACCTAGTGAAACATGGAAACAACCTCAAAGCTATGGGACTTGAACTGCGAGGTTGAGTCTCTGGAGAAGGCCAGCTTCCTCTTACTATCAGGGCGCACCTAACTACTCTTTGAAGGAAAAGGGGAAGAAGGAGATGTAGAAAACAACTCTACCCTACCTAAACTACAGAGGTGATGCACCAAAATAGAGTGTCCAAACCCATTTCTGCCTATGTATGCACTATTGAACCAGAATGAAACTAAGGATACACACATATAGACTTGTTTTGATCTAATAACCGCATGTAGATTAGGAAACCAAATTGAATAACACAAGGAAAGAGGAATCTCACTCATATATTACCTAGTAGGCAAAAATAGATACAGTATGTAGGCTACAGATCTCAACAATACACAAATGAGAGGCAAAAGGGATGCACATACACATTAATGGTTGAAGGAGATAAAACAAAGAATCATTCAGTTCAGAGGCACAGGGAATGTTACATTGAGAGTTGCAGAGCAATATCAGAGAAATTAGAAAGAGTTAACCCTTGGAAAAGATTACAAAATTGCCTTTATAGTTCAGGCATAACTGAGGACATTAGCTTTGCATTAATTGCTTAACTACTAGTAATAACTTCTCGCCCTAAAAATTTGATCAAAGATCTGGTGGTTTTGAGTAAAAATCTGATATTCCTCTAAGAAATGCCTCTAGTAGACAGAAGTGGCACTAATGAATGATCTTGACATAGTAGATGGATCAACTGGATGGATGGAGTGTCTTTTTTGCCCCGTATTCATTTTGGGTAGGTCGGGATTGATCATGAAGATTGGATCGCAGGATAAAATTGATTATGTTTACTTCCTGGTTCATGAATCAACAGGGTCGGAGTAAGTCAAACAAACTATACGAGCCAGCTGGGCCATGTGGGCCAAAAATCTCTCTTCATTTTGCCACCTGGGGAGTCTTCCGTGGTTGACCCTCTTTATAAGACTAACCACACCCAGACTATTATTATTAATTGTAACCTCCAGCCGCTAACTGTTAACTCTGGTTCACTAGTGAGACACATGTCAGCAAGAGGCTATGTCACGATGGTATTCGTTGTGCAACTTCTGAGAAGCAAGACAATGTGTTCTATTGATCTGCTCTGATTGAATGATCGTGAAGACTCATTGTACCCATGCTATTCTTACCCTGGGCCCATAGTATCTGGTGCCACGTCAGCAACTGTACCATACTTGAATAACACCTGGTGATACTGACCGACGTACCCTATTGCAACTGGGCCCCACTAACACGTGGCGAAAAGGTGCCATGTCGCTATGGTAAAGATCATGCAACTTCACCATGGTGACATGGTGCCATTCATTGATCTACCTTGATCTGACGACAAAGAAGATGGATACTACCCCTTAGTGCATCGATGAATAGGAACTGGCCACGTTGAACTATCTGACGGATTCTCGCTGACATCTCTGGACCCATGAGTACACGTGTCCTCCAGGTGCTATGTCGCTATTATAAACCTCGTGTAGCTTGTCCATAGCGTGATGGAACCCATCATAAATCAACTTCAATCTGATGGTTAGGACCATCTCGTACTCTGCACATCCTTCCTTCTACTAATCACTGGGCTTGTGAACCAACTGTCAGCCGCTGGACCCACCGGACACGCGTCAACTAGACTCGATGTCGCTAATGTAAAATTTGCGCAACTTCCCCATAGCACGATGGTGCCATTCATTGATCTACCTTGATTCGACGGCAGAGAATTTGGTGGGCTACAAAACATAACATAGGACTTGGCATTAAAATAATACTAACTGTAGGAACTAGCCGTTGGACGAGTAACATTTGAATTTTGAAACTTGGTGGGGCAAACAAAATGTGGTGACAAAACCTACTAAGAGACTTTCACTAAAAGAAAAATAAAATATAAATAAGAATGAGAATTGGTTTATACCATTTCTATAATTCACCTACATTAGAGTAGTAGGGAGTATAATTTATCCCAAGTGGCTTCCAAGATACCCACTCGACAAGGTAGTTTTGATGCAATTGGCTAGGAAACTTGAGCATTTTGATAGAATGATGAGAAAAAAAGGTAAGATATGGATTAACTTCTAACTTAGAATTAGCAATGATAGTTTCCCCAATTGGGCCACCTTTGTAGCTATAGAGAAGGAATTAGAATGATATCATCTTGGATGGTATAGAACAAGGCAAGGATTTGATCCTAATGGTCTTATTAACTTGGTATCTCATGGAAATGTGTTTAAGCATGTTCCCACCATTGAAGAGTTTTGGGCCAATTCCAAGGATGACTTTCATGTGAGAAGCCTAGCTTTCTCAAGGTTTTTGGTGAACATGGTGAGAGATATCAAATGGAGAGGCCTTGATATTCCTGATTAGCTAGAAGATGATGGAGATGTGCTAAGAGAAGATTATATTATAGTAGAATAAAAAAATTTTAATCTAGTAGATTAGGATGATCATCAAAATCCTTCCTTGGAGATAGTTTCAAGAGGAATTGATTTGCATACTGAGTTGTTGTATAATGAAAGATTAAGGAAGCTACAAAGTCAAAGGATTTCCCTTACTTATGAGAAGGTGAAGCCAAAAGAAGATCTAGTATAATTAATCAAAAAAAATGGTGAAGGAAGTAGCCAACAATAAGAAATAGTTAGAATGAAGAGGAGAGCTTTGAAGGTTGAGAAGGGTAAAGAACATCCAGAACCTCTAGCCAAGAGACAACACACAACTCCATCGAGAGAAAGAATAATTGAGACTAGAAGCCAAGAGGTCAATTTAAAAGATAAAGGGGCCATGGTAGAGGTGAGCTCTAATTTAGAATCAAGTGGTTACAGTGAGAGCACTAAGTAATCTCCTCTCTCAGAAAACCAACAAGGAGATGATATGGCAATTACTAGTGAAGAAGGAGATGGGTCAATTTATATTGAGGAAATAAGTTAGGAACCCAAGGCCATTGGTGATGCTTTTTTAGTCAAACCAAATCTAGATTTTGGGAGATGCACTACACCACTATGGTTAAGACAAATGTGTATGCAAGGAGGTGAGGTAGTAACTACTCAAACAATGGAAGACATCAAAGGGTTAATAGAAAAGGGTGATAGCAAGAACTGGAAACAAATAGGGAAGATGGTGGCTAAGGTAATCAGGAGTGATAATGATGGTCATCAAAAGGTCCAAAATGCTATACCAATAGTCAATAAGGTAGTGGATGAGATCACAACCCAAGAATATGAGATAGTGGAGCATAATTTGGGAAGAGACATAGATGACATGGAATGTGAAGAGATCCAGGAGGGTATAGCTTCAATTAGAGAAAGGTTGAGGAAGGAAAATGAAAAGATCATAAAGTTGGAGGTCGAGAACAAATATTGGAGAGATTTCTAGCCTATCCAATAGTTGCACCAGGTAGCCCTTTCTCAAGATAGCAAGAGAAAATTAGAAGAAATATCACCTCAGCTACATGAAGTTGGGGATTGGATCCATGATACAATCGAAGATGGTCAAAATTTCTTGCCTTCTTTCATCTCGACATTGCAATCATTAGTGGTTGTTAGAAACAAATTCAAAGTATTTGAAGTGGATTGAAAGGATATCCTTCTAGTCAAGGATTTGGCTATTCCCAAGCTACATGAATTCATTAAGCTTCCAGAGGCATATTTGGAAAGGGCCAAGTTGGTTGATGAAAGAGGATTGAGTAAAATTGAGTCTTGGTTTTTTTCCTTGAAAACTAGATTGAGAAAACTTGAGGAGATACAGAAGGCAATTGCATAGCATAGCCCAAGTGTCGATACTTCCCTTTCAACTAGGATGAGTGATGTTGGGGTGGCACTTGATTTTGAAGACATCAAGGAAGAGGAAATCAATGATACAAGACTTGGATCAAGATTGGATGAGTTATGAAATATTGCTATTAGGAAGAAACATTTGAACACCATTTCCTCCCTCATTGCCTTTGTCAATTTTGCAAAAGAGTATGAGAAGGACCATGAGAAGACACCACAAGTGGCAAGTAGTGTGATGAAATTAGCTGAGCTCAAGATAAAGCATGAATCTTGTCCTCCCATGGAAGAAGTGAATAAAAGGCTAGCTAAGTTCATTTCCTTACCTAAAAGAATGAAATAAAAAGGGAGAGTTATATTAGAATATCATTTGATGTAAGCCCAAGTGGAAATTTCTCTTTATTCTAGGATAGGACAAGTGTCTAATTCTACTTGGCCACCATTTTGGTGCCTTCTCATTGGTCACCACTTTTCCACTTTTTTCATTGGTCCATTAACAAGGTGGTATCTTCTCATTTACTACTGGAGCGACTACCCTAATTAGGGTTTCTAGGATTCAATCTAGATCATCAATTTTGCCTCTTTATCTCTACTATTGGTTGTACATTTTGGCCTCTATATAAGACCATTTTCTCTCATTTGTAATGGTTGAAGAAAATTGTGGCAAAGATAATGCCAAAATTTGCTATTTCTTTCTCATTGTTGTGACTTCCATGATGATTAGAATAAATTTTCTTTTTAGGTTGTTAAAGTTGGTTGCATTTCAAGTTGTTAAGAAAGAGTAAATAATATTTGTAGTTGCATGGTAGCATTAGTAGATGTTTGATAGGGATAAATACTAGACCACTAGCATCCTAGTGACTTGTTGGGGAGCCTTGTGTGGTAAACTAGTTTAATTTCCTTTGAATCATTTCATCTATGGAGGTGGAGCTGCTAGTTAACTTTCATTAGATTCAATCCCATGCCATTTAAAAATCTTCCATCTATAGGAGTAGGAGTAGGATAGCAAGTAGTTTATGACTTAGAATTTTGAAGAAGAGAGTTAGATAGATAGCAGTTATAAGAACCATTCACCCTCCACCACCATCACTTTGTCCACCCACATCATCTAGAATTCACACCAAATCACCATACCCATCATCCCACCAAAGTAGAAGTTATCCTCAACAATTAGCATAAGGCCACCTACATGATTACTAGAAAATCACATCGATAAATTGAGTATCCATAGGTGTAAGGAACATTGGACTTATTCTCATTTCCCATGAGCATTAGCTTTTCTAGAGAGGAATTCTGTGTTTGATACTTCATATCATATATTTAATTGCCAATATTTTATGTGGTATAAAAACTAACATCAAAAAATATCTCCAATATCTGTAGTCTTCTCATGGCACAAAAAATTAATGTTAAAATCTTCTATTGCTCATATTTTCACTCTTAACATTAGAGAGAGAACATATCAACAACATTCCTTTATCCCCTAAGACAAAAACCACAAATTGTAGAACTTGACATTGCAAAAATGTCATTCATTATTCAATGTCACTTTCTCAAACCTTTTTTTGTCCTATCTGCTATCAAAAATAGAATTAACCCTAGTAACACCTTCAAGCACAGACCACTCTTCATCACTAGCCACAAAAAGATAATCTTCCAAGCTTATACATCAAAAATTTCTTGATAGAGCCATAAAATATTTTGTAGGGACCTCACTATCTCAGAGGAATCAAGGTTTAAATCAATAAAAAGACTTGTAGATGAAAATTAGATGCCTCTCCACCAACAAGAACAATCCACATTTATAGAATCAAAATAGACTTCCTTTCAAATAATTAATTCCTCTTTTATTGGCTTATACAAAAGTTCCAAGAATGGGACTCTATCACTATGGACCACTCTTCACAAGGAAAACATTGCTTCCTTATCAAGGGAGAAACCTTCTACCTTTTCAATGAGATGCTCTACTTAACCTTATCATCTAAATGATTTGAACCTTCCCCCCTCCTCCTAATACAACTTCTTACACTCATTACTCCTCTATATAAGACTTCCAATAGTCCACATCCTTAACCCTACTTTCATGCCAAAAATCCTATCTTATTTAGATGACAATGCATTAATTTGGCATCATTAGGATGTAGACCTAAGTTGGATCTTGTCAATCTAGGGAGATTTTAAACTATCTTGAGAGTGTGCTTGAAAATGAACCTATTGAAGTTGAACTCCTCGACATAAAAAAGGATCTAGTGGTAGAATGACTTCTATCAATGATGGTTAAAGAAGGAAGCTATTAGATTTCATATTGTACATTTGGAATGATAGATCTAATGAGGATATGTTTGAAAGCATTGCAAGTGCCATGGAAAAATAATATTTTTTGTATAACTTTAAACTTACCATAGAACTTGTAACTAATAAGTAAAATGTTGTTTACCAAGGTGCAATCAAAGAGGAAAGTAAAAGGGAATTTTAATCTAGCTTAGTTAATGAATACAACAACTAGAGAAAATTCCTAAAACATAGAGATGATGTGAAAAAATTATAACAAATAAAATCAACATAAAACATAACTTAAAGATAACTTGCATCACCGATAATATTATCTATGGATAAATCAATGGATATGTAAATATTAGGAATGGTAGGCTCCCATTCATTTAAGTAAATTATTGAAATGCCACAACCAACCTATCAAAAACTGGTCAAAAAACTATAATTTGTGATCCAAATATAGATGCTTCCAAATCTTATGTTATTTTAAGATAAATACAAAGATTCAACTAAATTCAGGTCAAATTTGGGAGTAGGCCAAATACGCTATTGCTGGAGAGATTAAGACTAGCTAGATTATTCAAAGAAAGGTTTTGAGGAACCCCACTATTGAGCTTTTAGTTTGATACATCAAAATGCTCCAAATATCGATCTATGTAAACAAACTTGGTACACTACCTATAAGCTTGTTATTTGACAAAACAACACTATCAAACTTTTTGAACCTATCAAATTTTGGAATAAGACACATGAAGTTAATCTATTTTCTAACTTGTGAAGGAATTAAGATATGTGATAATTGATTGTGATGTCCTAGGAAATGCATAAGAATCATAATTTTGTGATAGGGTAATGAATTAAAAAATTAGTTAGTAACTTGAAAATTAGGACAAGTATGCCATTGATCTAGTATATCAGCTTCTTTGAGCATAACACAAACAAAATCAACTATTTAGTTGTTTGGATTGCATTGATACAAATGATCTGATTTGATATATTAGTTAAATATTTATATTCTGGAGAACATGAGCTTCTCTAACTTGCTGTAGAACTATGTAAATGGATTTTTGGGTGGCATAACTAAAATTTACCTAGAATGTTATAATATAGTTTGACTTCACCACAAGATGTCATTATTTGTATATACCCATGGTGTATTATTTTTGTTTCATAACCCATTCTATGTAAAAACATGAATAGATACATTAAGCCTTGCTACATGACTATCTTTCCTATATCTTATAATGATTACAAATAAAGTAAGGGAAGCATAAAAAACATTCAACTTTATGTACTTCAAATACATGTATTGATCATAGATAAGCTAGTTCTTCTTTAGGTAGCCATATAGATAATAAAATTCATGAAACATGTAAGAAGCTATGTAATGCTCTCACAGATGTACTATAGCATTTTATTACAATAGATAGCATAATGACCATTCAACACTGGGTATGTAAAATTATCCATTATGGCTATGTAAGACTAATAACTTATTGGTATTCTTTTAAGGTTCTCACAATATTTTTAGAAATCTTTTATTATATATCTTTGTGGAAGACCTTCACTCAAAGAGTCCATTCAATTCCTAACCAATACCATTTGAATCATTGGTTCCTTATGTAAGAACATAGAAGGAACCAAATTAAAAACACCAAAAACCTCTTTCCTTTCTACAATCTCTTTTAGTTTGACTACTAATTGGATTTATCACCATGTCACACCATTTAATGATGTGCTACCAAATCGAAGAGAGAATTTTTATTTTGTGAGGCTCTAAGATCAAAGAAAGACTATGTTTATTAAGTAGTTGACTATGACATGCCCCTTACCAACAAATTAACCAACATGCATCATTGGTAGGTAAGATTTCCACCTAAACAAATTTTATTTAATCTTATTAATATCAATTTGCATTATCAACTCACTTGACAGTCATTCCATTATTAGACCACTATAGTGGTTTTTATAAATTTTGAGTAGGTGAGTCTATTCAAAAGAAAAATTCATACAATTTATTATAGGCATGCAGTTTAGGAAACATTTAACATTCATGAATGTATTGGAAATGCATCATTCCTTTTTAAATGCACCCGTAATTTCCATTCTTGAAATAAGTTCAATGGGTAGATAACATTTGGGCTTGTTAATGAAAAAACAATATGTATCACAAGATAAGGTTCTAACTCTAGGAGAAAAGATACTACCACTCCTTCGTGTACTTCATTTCTATGATTTTTGTGATTTTTAAATTTTTTTGCCACATTGAAGAAAACCGTTCACTAAATTTCTATACATCTCTTCACCTAGTTTCTTGCTATGTCTCAAACTAACTTATTTACTTGGACCTCATTTATATCTTACAATTAAATAAGAGAGTTGAGAAAGTTTCTCAACTAAAATATATTTTGGCAACAAGTTTATGATATTTATAGATTGTTAAGGCTCTTCTAACACTCTACCCTATCTTCCCAAGTAAAGAAGACTCATATTCTATAGCTCCTAAGCTTTATTTGTGTCATCATTTTCTAACATTCCTTTGACAGAATAAGATAAAGATGTAATGTACGTCTACAGAGAAAAACTAGCAACTATTCAAATTTATAAATTATCGGTCTACAATACAACAATAAAGCCCTAGAAATGAATTATCTAGGATGTAACAAGAAATAAATTTGAAATAGCTACTTCTTTTATAACTAACCAGATAAAGTTTTACTTCATACAAACCTAGCTGTAGAAATTTTATATCATTTTTTCCAATCTACAATCAACCAAGTGGAAGGTCTCTCATATGACATACATTTTATTGATTCATTTTTTTTCAATCATAATCTAGGAACTAGTAAAGCTTTTGAGTAGTCTTCAACATCTATTATTCTTTGTTGCATGATTCTTATCATCTTGACCCTATTATTCTACTACTATTTCCTTTTCCACTTTTTTCAGAGAAAGGATGATTAGGGTATTATGCTACAGTAAGGAGAGGACTTAAACTGATTGTAGATGATGTAAATTGAATGATCAAGTGGAACACACCAATAAGGATCCACAGCGAGACAAAGGCCAAGTAGATGGATAAAGAGATCACTACTAAATGCCCTATTATTGTGCCATCCCTATTGGAAAGGTATGTGGGAGGCTAGCCTATTGGTTTGGTGGGTTCTTCAGCCCCTATTATTGTTGCTAGCATACAGGGAATACTATAGTTTTTTGACTTTGGAGAAATGGACAATTGCTCAATTATACTCCATAAAAACCCAAAAATTAGAGAGAAGTCCCTCTCATCCATTGAACTAAATTGGGAGTGTCAACTAAGGATGAAATATCATAATGGGTCTAAGCCTGACTAGTTACAAGTGATTATACATTTTAGAATGAAGAAAACATAGAAACTAGAAGCAACTAAGTGTACATTCTACATTGAAATAGGCTTTTGAGATCTAATACAAGCCCTTTTAAAACAAGAATCATGCCAAAGATCTTATTTTTGTTTAAGGTAAAGTGATTTATGGTTTTGAGCTTAGTGATTCAACTCCTAATGCTCTTCTTGCCAAAAAATTTGGTTTATAGACAAATAAGAGGTTACCTCTATTTCAACTAGGTGCCTCTTATGAAAGTTGAGAAATTTCTAGTATTTGAATTAAGAGAAACATTTATAACTCTATTGTTACTCTTGCTGCAAAGGATGACGCTCCATTCTCAACATTCTCCCCCAACCATGACTGTAATGCCCCAATTGGGTCCTTTGTAATTGCAACCCTAAAGTAATGTACTCTTGCAAGATCTTGCTCTGCACACTATGATCTCTCTAGTAGAGAAATTATACCATTGACATCCAATAGTAGAGAAATTATAAAATCAAGTGTTAAAATTAAAATATTAAATATTAACTTTAAATATTAAAAAATAGTATTTAATTTTTTACTCTATATAATAATATATAACATGTAATTTTCAATTATATATTTTAAATTAGATTGGATATTTAATATTTGAATCAAGTATATTTAAAAATATTAAATTTATGTTGTAATTTCAAAAATATCAAATAAATTATTATGTTAAATTATTTTAGAAAATTAAAAGGCATAACGAATATTCTATCATTGAAAACTTATTTTTTAAGTTTATTTTTAAGAATATAGAAAAAATTTAAAGATAAATTATAAATCAAATTATCTCCTTCTCAATCAATAATTTAACCTTTGGATATATATAAATTTGGAAGCAAAAGGTATAATAGAAATTTTCCAAAAATAGTATGCAATTCATTGACAAAAGGTTTAAGTTAAATAGATTGTATAGTTAGAGAAAAATATATTATATCATAAAATATCTTCAATTCCATGTCTTTAAATTTTACATAAATAATTAATAATAATAATAATCTTCATCAATTTTGTCTCTAGTGAGCCTCATTATAATATTTTTATGAGTGATGCCAACATGTCATTAAAGGGTACACAATTGTCCCTTAACCAACGATGTACTAATCATGTAAACAATGCACATACAAGTAACCGATGTTCCTAACCCAAGTTTTAATTGTACTTAATACAATGAATAGTTTATTGAAATCCAAACCATGTACAATTATTGTTATTCTTATTAGGTTGAAAGAAGCATCAAAATGGTGAATACATGTCACCCTCTACTCTAGTAGCTACCTACATTGAACCAGCTCAATACGAAAAAAAATAGGTGGTTAGAACATCTAAATTTTTCATCTTTTTGGTCACCTTATTTTCTTTTGCTAGCACTAGACATTAAAAGCCAATGTGCATCTTTGTACATAAAAACATATCAACTAAAAATAATATTTACATGTTTTTTTAAATCAGTAAATAAACATTTACATGTTTTTTAAATTAATTATTTTTACTATATTTTTAACTATTAGTTATAAATTCTTAATTCTTTTAATTATGAATATTTGAATAAAGAATAGAGAATCTAAATGAGTTAAATAAATAGAAGGGAACTAAATTAAGAAAAAAAGTTATTAATCCACCCATTTATATATATACTTCTTAGAGGAAGAATCAGTTCAGAATATTGATTGAATAGCCCAAAATATTGATTAAAATTACCCAAGTTATTTAAAAAATTTTCTCTTATCCCAGAAGATGCAAAGTGAAACCATAATTAGTATGAGAATGAGAAGGTCCAAGGGCCATGAATAAGTAATGAAAAGTTAAATTAGCCTAATCCATTAATAAATAAATCTGAGAAGGTAAAGAGAAGAAGTATAAATGACAAATTATTAGTGACTAATTATCTAGTTAGTTATTTAGTCATGTATTTGGTAGTCTATTTGGCCATTTCTGTTTGATTGATCTTGTGATTTTACCTTGTGACCAAATCAATCACTTATTTAGTCAACTATGGATGCAAATTATAAAGAATTAGTGGAATGTGATCAGTTTTAGTCACTTGACTAAGATTTTTAGTGGCGTGACTAAACTTTTTAGTCACATAGTCACATATTTTCCAAAATGTACTAGTGCCATATAACTCAACCTTTCTCTAAGTGCTCTTGTTATCTTTTCTTTTTAAATCCTCTTCATCAATCAAAAAAATCATAGCATTTAAACCAAAAAAGAAATTGTCTCACTAGGAAGTAAGAGGTTGGACATCAATGACAAAATAATGATTGTTCTATGATAGGTTCTACACTTCAAACAATCTCTTTTCAACAATAGTATCCTTCAAATCTAGGTGCAACTAGTGTATATCTAGCTTTGGATCTACTATCATATGCATGATGCCCATTTTTCTTAAAATTAAAATAGTATCCATTGAATTCAAGCTTAGGTGTTTCCTTACAAATCTCACTTCTACAAACATTTGTTGTATCACTTGGTTTCGCATAATGATAAGATATGTTTTTTTTTTTTAAAATTTGGGTTTGCATTCTCATGTTCTCAAAGTTTTTGATAATTATCCTACTTTGATAGATGATAGGTCCTCAACATAGCTTAATCCAAATGTGTCATTGGCTCTTCTCTATGATCTCATCATCTCTTCATAGTATCTCACAACTTCTTTGGTTTTAATCAACCTTTCAATGAATTTTTTTTAGATTTCAAATTGTTCCTCTGATGACAATTATCAAATTTTTTATTTGCAATCTCTACATCTTTCCTATTGTACTCTTGATTAACACTTATTAGTTGGTTGAGTATATCAAATTTCTTGTATGTGAGTTTCTATATATCAGATGTCCTTTCATCAAGTATTTTGGTCATTTTCCATTTGTCTTCATCAGCCATTCTCTTAATTTCTTCATCATTCATTTTATATTCCATCACTTTACACAGACTAACTAGTTGGATTTCATGTTGTCTTTTCTCTTTATTTAGTTCATTGTTCATCTCTAATAGATATGTAATTTATGCATCACTTTCACTAGGATTTCCATTGTCAAGTAGACCTTTGTTACCTTCCAACTCATACTATGTATCATTCTAGTGAATTTCCATTTCCTTCCTTCTCTATAATGATTTCTTCAATTTATGTATCTTGCTACTTCAAGTTGGTGCAATACAAGTCATATATCAAGCTTTTGATTTTCAATGATCTTTCTCAACCTATAGGACTCCATATCTAATTTATTGAGTCTCCAATGGTTAGACTTTAGCTAAGAGAATAGTTCTTTGATATCAATTGTTGGAAGTCTATTGAGAAATTTAGAGATTGAGAGGGGAGGGGAGGGGGGTCAAAATCTATACAAAAAAATTTAATTTTAAAACAAATATCAAATTTGATATCTTTTACCTTAAACCCTTATCTCAATAATACCTTAAATCATATTAATATTTATTGTAATGATGTATTAGATGTAATAACTAATCACATTAGTAAAATGTGTAAATGATGTAGGACAATCTTGGGTGTGAGTGCTA
Organism: Cupressus sempervirens; assembly: GCA_028749045.1. Taxonomy (NCBI): domain Eukaryota; kingdom Viridiplantae; phylum Streptophyta; class Pinopsida; order Cupressales; family Cupressaceae; genus Cupressus; species Cupressus sempervirens. The sequence goes on along the minus strand of CM053793.1, from coordinate 159,417,371 downwards.
TCTTCCATCAACGAAAAACATTTCATTTGAGTTGTCAATCATATGAGCTCTATGTCCTAACTTTAGAGGTGGATATTCATCTTTGATATATCATCCTACCACTTGAAGCTGTTAGGAACCTGTGTGTTCCTTCTGTTTATTTTGTTAGAGTAGTGTTGTTGGACGCATATGCTTTGTAAGTCGTCCCGTGAGTATATTTTATTATCCCACATGCATAGGTAGTATTACTTTTCTAGATTGTACTCAGTATATAAGAGTAGGTTGAGGCCCTTGATGGGCACGGACGAATTTATTGTATTGAGCTTGCTCAAAGGAGGTTACCCCCTCGAAGTGGCCTGCGATCAGTAGATTCATTCTGAGTTCTGCTATCACTTTGTATTTTGTTATTTCGAGCATTCTCACGATATTGCTATAAGGAGATTCATCACATCTGGTATCAGAGCACTCTCTTGGGCTCGCTGGGTGGAAATTACATCAAATTTTTTTTTCTGTCGTGGCCTTCAGGAGCAAAAATCATGGAAGAAGAAATGGCATCCCTCAAAACCAAACTTCAAGATCTGGATGACAAAATTCTGGGTCTTAACTTTCAGCAGTCAGCCATGAGCCGAAACCATTCATGAGATACTGGGTCCTCTTCTGGCAATTTTCGTGGACCAAAGCTTGATTTTCCATGCTTCGATGGTTCTGATCCGACTGGATGGATCTATAGGGCAGAGCAATATTTCAGCTTGCATAATACTTTGGATAACCACAAAGTCCCCCTTGCATCTTTTCATTTGGAACATGAAGCTCTTCAATGGTTCCGTTGGTACATCAAGGCTAATGTAGGCCCAACATGGAGAGAATTGTGCACCCTCATTTTGGAGCGCTTTGGCCCTAGTTCCTTTGATGATTTCACAGGAGCACTCACTAAACTGCGTCAAACAGGCACTGTAAGAGAATACCAGACAGAGTTTGAAAAATTAGCTAATCACACAGAGGGTTTGTCTGATGAATTCTTCCGTAGTTGTTTTGTCAGTGGTCTGAAGGATGCACTTCGCTCAGAAGTCAAAATGTTTCGACCTACTATAATGATGGAAGCCCTTGGGTTGGCTAAGTTAGCGGAAGACAAGATTAGTGCTCTACAACGCTCCAGATCTAATTTTGTTCCATTCAGAAATACAGGTTCTCACAACCCTCTAGTCATACCAGCTCCCAGAACTACTCCGATCAAGCACTTGTCTGAAACAGAGATGCGAGTCAGGCGAGACAAAGGGCTTTGTTATAATTGTGATGAGAAATGGTCTCGGGGCCATAGATGTGTTCAGCAAAAGCTCTATCTCTTGGATGTGGATTCTCCACCGGAACTGGAAGAATATGTAGATGCTCAGGAAACAGTGGATGATGAGGTTGAGCCTCACCAGCCTGAACCTCCTTCACCAGAAGCTCCACCAGAGATATCTGTCCATGCTTTGGCAGGAGTCACTACTCCACAAACCATGCGGGTCTAGGGTTTCTTCAAGAAGATCCCTCTTACTATACTCATTGATTCTGGTAGCACTCATAACTTCATTGATCCACGAATAGCCAAACAGGCTGATTGGTTTATCCATCCCTGCTCTAGCTTTGAAGTCATGATTGCCAATGGGGGCACTTTACCTTGTAAAGGGAAATGTCACAATGTGCGTCTCTCTATTGGCGATTATAACATGCGCTCTGACATGTTTGCCTTACCCTTAGGTGGCTGTGATGTGGTTTTGGGTGCCCAATGGTTATGCACTCTTGGCCCCATTCTCTGGGATTTTGCTGAACTTTGGATGCAGTTTTCAGCCGAGGGGCACCAACACACTTTGAAAGGCTTACAACCAGGGTCTCTCAGCATCATCAGTTCACACCGTATGGAAAAACTTCTTAAGAAGAATTCACATGGTGTCATCGCTCAGCTCCATTCCATTCAGATGCAGCCATCAGCAGTCTCTAGCACTCCTGCCGATCTCCAACACATTTTGGACAAGTATTCTGGTGTATTTGCTGAACCTGTGGGATTACCTCCTTCTCGTCCAGAGGACCACCGTATTCAGCTCCTTCCTGGCAGTGTTCCGCCCAACATCAGGCCCTACCACTACCCATTTCATCAGAAGACCGAAATCGAGATACTTGTCCGTGACTTACTGAAGCAAGGTATTATTCGCCCTAGTACCAGTTCCTTTTCTTCCCCAGTTCTGCTTGTTCGCAAAAAAGATGGGTCATGGCGACTCTGCATTGATTTCCGAGCACTTAATCATCTCACTATAAAGGACAAGTTTACCATTCCAGTTGTTGATGAACTTCTTGATGAACTTCATGGGGCTCATTTTTTCTCCAAGTTAGATCTTCGTTCTGGGTATCATCAAATTAGGGTTAATGAGGAGGATATACCTAAAACTGCCTTTCGCACACATGATGGTCACTATGAATTTTTAGTCATGCCCTTTGGCCTCACGAATGCTCCTTCAACATTTCAGGCCGTGATGAATAACATATTTCGACCATACCTCCGGAAATTCATTCTGGTCTTCTTTGATGATATCCTCATATATAGCAAAACTTGGGCTGAGCATCTCCATCATCTGGAGCTTGTCTTGCAACTTCTCTCTGATCATCAACTCTGTGCAAAACTATCTAAATGTGTGTTTGGCCAGGAGGAAGTGGAGTATCTCGGGCATATTGTTGCACACCATGGAGTGCGGGTGGATCCTACAAAAATAGATGCCATGAAAACTTGGCCGCATCCTAAAACTCTCAAGAGCCTTCGGGGTTTTTTGGGGTTGACTGGCTACTACCGCAAGTTTGTCAAAGATTACGGGAAAATTGCAGCACCATTGACAGCTCTGTTAAAAAAGGATGCCTTCTCCTGGACCCCTGTTGCTGAGACTGCATTTGAACAACTGAAACAGGCTATGTGCAGTACACCTGTTCTCGCGATGCCAGATTTTTCCAAACCCTTCACTATTGAGAGTGATGCTTGCGGCAATGGATTGGGTGCTGTTCTCCTGCAAGATGACCATCCTATTGCGTTCACTAGCAAAGCCCTCTCTGGTAAGAATCTAGCCCTCTCTACTTATGAAAAAGAAATGATGGCTATTTTGCATGCTGTACAGAAGTGGCGGCCATACCTCTTAGGGAGTCATTTTTGCATCAGAACTGATCACCAAAGTCTGAAATACTTCCTGGAAATATGGGTATCCTCTCCTACACAATAGAAATGGGTCAGCAAACTCATGGGGTATGATTATGAGATCACCTACAAGAAGGGTAAGGAGAATATTGTGGCAGATGCTCTTTCTCGCACATTTGATAATCAAGCTTTCCTTTCTGCTATTTCTATGCCCATTCCCAATTGGTTAGCGTCTGTTCAGCAGGGCTATGACAGTGACTCTTCTTTATCTCAAATCATTCACCAGCTAGCCAATAATCCTTCTGCTATACCACATTACTCTTGGGATGGTGCTTCTCTTCGATACAAGGGTCGGCTAGTGCTTCCTCAGAACCCAGCTCTACATCAGGCTATTTTTTATGAACTCCATGCTTCTCCTTCAGCAGGGCACTCAGGCTTCCTCAAAACTTATGAGCGAGCAAGGAGAAACTTCTTTTGGAAAGGGATGAAACAGACGATTCAACAGATGGTGGCTGTTTCAGAAAATTGGCACCAAACTGAAGATGAGTTCGGGCTATCACCCACAAACTGATGGTCAAACTGAAATTGTCAATAAATGCTTGGAAACTTATCTTCGTTGCTTCACTTCCGAACAGCAACATCAGTGGGCCAAGTGGCTCCCTTTAGCTGAATGGTGGTACAATACCTCTTACCACACTGCCTCTAAAATGACTCCATATGAAGCAGTCTATGGTCAGGCACCTCCAGTGCTCCTTCCCTACACTCCCAACAGCTCACCAGTCCAGGCAGTTGACATAGTTCTCTGCAGCAGGGATCAGATTCTTCGTACCTTACAAGATAATCTTCACATGGCCCGTAATCAGATGAAACAGCAAGCAGATAAACACCGTTCTGAGCGCTCATTTCAAGTTGGGGATATGGTTTTTCTTCGTCTACAGCCATACAAACAATCCTCCCTAAAGCTGAAAGGGCGTCATAAGCTGGCCCCAAAATTTTATGGGCCTTATAAGGTTCTGCAGAAGATTGGTTCAGTTGCTTATAAATTGGAACTTCCTCCTTCCCGCATTCATCCAGTCTTTCATGTTTCTTGTCTAAAGAAAGTTCTGGGTACCACTGTCAGAGCACAAACTACTCTCCCTGAAATGGATACGGAAGGATCCATTATCCTGGAGCCGGTGGCAATCATTGACCAGTGCACTCGCCAGCTTCGCTCTCGCTCCATCTCTGAGGTCTTGATTCAGTGGCATGGCATGCAACCAGAGGATGCTACCTGGGAACCCCTTCTTCAGATTCAACAACAATTTCCACACCTTAAGCTTTGAGGACAAAGCTTTTTTCTAAGGGAGAGGGGATGTTAGGAACCTGTGTGTTCCTTCTGTTTATTTTGTTAGAGTAGTGTTGTTGGACGCATATGCTTTGTAAGTCATCCCGTGAGTATATTTTATTATCCCACATGCATAAGTAGTATTACTTTTCTAGATCGTACTCAGTATATAAGAATAGGTTGAGGCCCTTGATGGGCACGGACGAATTTATTGTATTGAGCTTGCTCAAAGGAGGTTACCCCCTCGAAGTGGCCTGCGATCAGTAGATTCATTCTGAGTTCTGCTATCACTTTGTATTTTGTTATTTCGAGCATTCTCACGATATTGCTATAAGGAGGTTCATCATAGAAGCTCAATGCCATATCATGCACATTCATGGATTTATTGTGGGTTTAAGATTTGTAATTTTAGTATACAAACTTTAGGCTCACTAGTGAAGGCCTAAACATGCCTAGATGAGGCCCATAAACTCATCAGATGGGTGCTTGTGTGGATCAAAGCCTATACAAAAGAAGTTGAATTTTATGAAAAGTGGTTATAGTAGCGAATCACAGCAATGGTTCAAGAGTTATGGCCTACCAAAGTTGAGCCAACCAAAACTTTAGAAATAAATACAAAAGTGTATTTGACTTAATCTATATGTATTTTTAGGGTTTTTAGCCCTAGGTATTAAGTTTGAGTATCTAGAACATTCTCAGGTAGCATAAAATTGCCTATTTAAGAAATGTCTAATCATTATCAATTACAACTTTCAGTGATAATTTGTAGCTTTTTCTTGTAGATTATTGTAATGAAGGCACCTATGTGGGTTAGCATATTGTAATTTTGAATTCTCCAAGTCCCCATTTGTGGTGATAATAAGAAGTCCATATTTTGTTCTTGCCAATTGTTGTTATTTCTTTGTTACTATTATGTGTTTATGGTATTAAGGGGAGCAGCCTTCATCAAGTGGTATCAACGATAGAGTTCATAAGTGTGTAAATAGATTGGTGACTATGAGATAGTTGCACTAGGATTATGGTTTGGGCTGAGCATGTAGACATATCACTAATTGTGAGGTAGTTTGCACTAGGTTTTCAGCGAAAGTGCGAAGATGCCTCCATGAACAAAGTGTAGTGGGAGAGTCAAGGGTGTTACATCTAAGGGTTTTAGAGCCCTCCATAGACAAATGAAAGCATTGGAAGAACAATTTCATAGAGGAATTAATATTATCATAGGAGAAGACAAAAGTGAGGATGAAAGAGAAGAAGGAAATATAGATCAAGTAGTAGAAGATGAATTTTTGAACCGAGAAGATGAAAAGCTTTTTAAGGCCATTTCTAAGATTGGAAAAATACCTAAGTTTGATGTTCCCATATTTTTAGGAAATATTAACCTAGAGGAATTGATCCAATGAATTGGAAGAGTACTTTAAGTATGAAGATATTGAGGATCTTGATAGGGTTATGTTTCTAAATGAAAACTTGAATGGACATGAGAGGATCTGGTGGCTGGAGATTTAGTTGGAGTGAAATAGAAGAGAAAGGGACAAAATCACTAGATGGGACTCGATGGTAGCTAAATTTAAAAGACAATTCATTCCCATGGATTATGAGCTTATCTATCGAAGAAAATTCAAGGGTTGAAGCAAGTAGAGAGATCTGTTCAAGAGTATACTGAATAGTTCTATAGAGTTCTCATTAGAACTAGCGATGTAGAAGTTGATAAGGAATAAATTTATCATTATCTTAATGAATTAAGGCCAAGAATTCAAGAGGAGATGAGTCTAGTTTGAATGACCAATATTGAGGAGGCATACTAGTTTTCCCTAAAAGTTGAGGAGAAGCTGAGCAAAAATTTTGATAACAAGAATAGTGGAAGAGGTTGTGGTAGAAGAATCAATGGATGATCTTATGGAGACCAAAATGATCATCAAAAGAACAAGGATAAGGTGAGTAGTAATAATCATAACTAGAGGGGAAACCGTTTTAATAATTTCTATGATTACAATTATAGAGATTAGAGAGGAAGAGGCAGAGGGAAATGATATGGAAGAGGATGTTTTCCTGGAAAATGATTTCACTATGGATAAGAAGGGCATAAATAATTTTAATATCCCTAGTGTCAAGGAAGGAAAAATCAAAGAAAAGAAGGCCAGGCTAGAGTTGTGCATGCTGAAAAAGATGCCAAATTATCTCATTCTTAAGATTTTGAAAGAGAAAAATTCCTTCTTAATAGGAGATTCTTGTGGAGTGGAGAGAATGAACTTGATCAAAGGAGGAGTTTTTTCAGACTAGGTGAAAATGTGAACATAAGTGTTTTGATGTGATCATTGATGGTGGAAGAATTGATAATCTAATGTCACAAAAGATGGTCACAAAGTTGAAGTTGAATAGGTATAAATACCCACATCCATACCATATCTCCTAGGTGTAAGATGACCATAAGGTTGTGCTCAATGAGAAATGCTTAGTGAAGTTCAAGATTAGAATCTACCAAGATAAGGTGTTGTGTGATATCATACCTATGGACATATGCCATATGTTTTTGGGTAGGCCATGGTAGTTTGAAAGATATGTTGGACATGATGGGTGACCAAATACCTACACTTTGACAAAGGATGGAGTGAAACATAAGTTCAAGCCATTGAAGGAGAAACTAGAAAAGGTATGTACTACTACCAAAATATGTTTTGTTGATGGATATGAGTTAATCCAAGCTATGAAGCATGAGCATATGTATTTCTATAATCCCAAAAGATGGTAAAGCAAAACAAGAGGAGGTGCTTGTAGAAGTTATCGATTTATTTTGAGAGTTTTCTAATATTGTGTTAGATGATGTAACTAATGGGTTACCCCTAGTGAGGAAGATTAGTCAATAGATGGATTTGATTCCAATAGTTAGTTTTCCAAATAGGGCACCACATAGAATAAAACCAATAGAAAATGAGGATTTTAATCTATACAAGTTCATGAGTTTTTAGAGAAGGGGTTGACTCAAGAGAGTTTAAGTCCATGTGTTGTACCACTGGTATTGGCCCTAAAGAAGAATGGAAAATGGAGGATGTCCATAGATTCGTGGGCTATCAACAAGATCATAATCAAGTACATAGTTATATTGCAAAGGATGGATGATATTATATACTATTTGAGTGGAGTTGTGTATTTCACTAATATAGATTTGAAGAGTGGATACAATCAGATTCACATTAGAGAAGGTGATGAGTGGAATATTTCCTTCAAGACAAGGGAAGGACTATATGAGTTGTTATTCATGCCTTTTGGGATAATCAATGAACCAAGCACTTTCACAAGGCCCATGAATGAGGCACTAAAGGATTTTTTGGGTAAGTTTGTCATTGTTTACCTAGATGATATATTGTGTTGGAAAAGAAATGCAAACTAGGTGACTACGAGGGGGGAGGGAATTATGAACCACTTAAACTTCTTTAATCCACTTTATTAAGTTTTCTAGTCTACTTTCATGCAAAAAACATAAATTTATAAAGTAACAATGCCATAACACAATATTTGGTAACCTAGAAACCCTCCGAGTAGAAGGCAATACTAGCATGGGGATGACACTCACAATGTTTCACTATTGCAGTAATAAAGTTGTCCTATTAAGGCTTACGATTGATCACTTATGATAATCTTACTTGGTTAAGAGTAATAAGGACTATTAGGTCCATCTTGTGAAAGGATTTATATAATAAATTTAAGTATGCACTATGTTACAAGTTTCTATAAAGAAATATTAGGTCTACCATATTAGGGGATTTGGGGTTAATCCACATTTTAGGTTGAATTAGTGGATTGATCTCTAAGATGTAACTATGATTGCTAAAGAAGATCCTTTTGAGTACAACTAATCACTTGACTAGCATAGATGGGTCTCTTCCTTTCCTTGTGTTTCTTGTAGCCCTCCAGACAGTCTATTCTTCCATATTCACTTATACAATGTTCTTCAACTTATATCCCATCTTTGGATAACCAAAATACTTTATACTTATATCATCCAAATATTTTTTACATAGGTCAGATACAACATAATTATTTCCAAAAACAATCATCAAGTTGGCTTAGTGTAGGAACTCAGGTCCAATGACTTAATCAGTCGATGGTGAAGATACTTAGGCACCAATGTCACCTTGGCTAACTCTGGTACTTGGTTGATAGTAAATGATCGATGCATAAGAATCACTTGGTAGACACTTTTCAACCAGTTTTAACTACTCTACCAGCTTTCTTACTATTTAGGAAATCTCTTCTAACTTAGTTCTCATTGGAGCTCGGTAGACATTGTCAACTTCCTTGACACTATAGCTCAGTGTGAACTATCAACTAGGTTGGTAGTGTAACTCAATTGACATGTCTTTCAAGGTTAAATTTTTTTGCTTGGTTTCTTTGCGGGCTTAGTTAACATTGTAGGTTGGAAACTTGGTTACAATTGTCTTTCCATTATGACTAAGTGTTTTTACACTAATTGGCAATATATCTTATAATGAGATTAACAATTTCCCCCTTTGGCATTAGTGAAGAAAAAACTTATCATACATAAGATCTTAAAATAGAAAATTTCTTCAATCAAACTCCCCATTTGAGTATATTCTATTCTAAAGCTCTATTTGTACTGAAGATCTATAACTCAATTTGAAATAAAACTCTATTCTAATTTTTTAAAATTATTTTTGTTTTTATACTTTATACATATCTACTTTGTAGCACATATTTTAAAATTTGTATACATATTTCCCTTTACATCTATAAATATGTATATTATACTTTCTCTTTAGTATAGTTCCCCCTTAGTATACTTTCCCCTTGTTTTTATTACAAATGTTAAAAATTTACATAGTTATGCCAAAATGAGAAAGGAAAACATTGTGTACCTTCAAAGTTGTAGACAAAGTCTTATCCTGGTTATCTTGTAGCACCTTAAAAAATGTATAGATCAATCTAAAACTCTACTACTAACTCATATATATGGTCTACAACTGAAAATTTTGTATCGTTCACTACTGTCTTTGAATGATCCATTCTCTTCTACATAATGTCCATGTGGAGAAGTATCATACCTTGTATATGAACCAATGTTTCCCTTATTAAGGCTTCTTTCCTTAATAGTTCAGTATAATTTTTTTACGAAATGATTGGAACTAGAGCTTGGATTAAGTTCCAATTGATTTCCACTATCCTTCAACTCTATGTCAATCTTGGTTAGTTTCTCTTTTATTTCTTTGGTAAAGTTAGTAGAATCACACAACTCTACAAATAGAGATATAACATTATTTACAAATCTTTATAATATAGAAATCAAAGTTGATAGTTCTTCTTGATCAATTACTATCTTTCATGCTACATTTTCTATCACTTTATTTTCAAACTTCCTTTTATCTTTCATAAAGTGTTTTTTTGCTCATCAATATCCTTATTGAATTTATGTACAATATTGATTAATTGATAATTGGTAGGGACTTTATAATTTACCTCTACAGATAGAGCATCTACAAATATTTCTTTAATGTTTTCCAAGACTTCTCTCATATCTCTCTCAACTCTTAGCTTTTGTTGCTTTGATATTTTCCTCCACAGCTCTCTGAAAGTGTTTATTTCTTCACTAGACAGATTTTATTGGTTCCAATTTGGGATTACAATATCCTCATGAAGATCAATAACATATATTATCATCCCTTTTCTTTTTCCTTTGCTCTTTCTCTCGATAGTTGATGAAGGAACTATAGCTTTTTCTTTTCTCAACTGAGTCCTTCTACTCCTTCTTGGTTGAGACTTTTGGGATCTAATGTTGCTGCTACTACTAGGTGATATGGTGTGAGCTTTTTGTTGCTTGGTTGAAGTTGTAGGGATCTTATACTTGGTTAGCTTTGTAATAGAACTCAATCAAGGTAAAATAAACTTCAGTTCATAGATCAGTTGAATTGGGTTTCACTTAATCGGTTGTTCCTTAAGTGTTGTATTAGGTTGTGTGGTAGGAAGTGATGCTCTTACCTATTCAACAATTTTATAAGGATCATAATCTTCTATAGTCTGAACCTATGGTAGGTCTCATTCTTCCTTGATCTCAAAAATGTTCTTCCATTTTATTGTTGTGGTTTGCATAACATCTTCTATATTATCTGATAGAACTTAAAAAATTATAAATCTTGTAGTTTTTTTTATTTCATTTTTAGTCATTTCCTCATTCATTTCCTTATTAGAGAGATTAGGGATAAGAATCTTGAAGGTCTTCTCTTTGATATCTTTCTCTATTTTTTTCGCATCATCCCAAAGATGTGAAACCACCTTTAGTATATTTTTAGGAGCATGGCCTTTAAGCTCATAAGGGTCATACTTCAATTTTTCCATTTGTTCAAATAATGTTTCCACAACCTATTTTTTCTCTTGTATTATTTTTGAGTCATACCTAAAATATTTAAAATCAATCATACCCCTTCCTTCCCTTATATTTTTCAATTGTTTATCAAAGGTAGGAGATGCCTTTTTCAAAGATAAAATTGGGGTATTGTCATCATCATCATTATCTTCATCTTCACCCTATGGCTTTAGTTTCCTCTTGGGTTTTCTTAGGTTGGAGGTAGTAATCATAGGAGTAGACCTTGTAGCCCTCTTTGGGGTCTTTTCCTTCTTCTTAGGAGGTTCCCATGCCTCTTATTCTTCTTCTTCCTCTTCCTCTTCATCTTCCTCTTCTATATCATCACCTTTTCCTTGAGTAATCATAGGAGATGGATATGATTTTACAAGTTTCTTTCAATTTCATTCTAGCCTTTTCCTTCCTCAAATTAGAATTTGAGGGATTTGAATCTCAAGTGAGATTCTTGTTTTAGCTTCATTATATGTCCCAAAATAGGTAGCCTTGGGGTCCACTAGTTCATTCATGAGAGCCTCAATAATGTCTATAGTCTCATCAATATTTACCTCATATGATAGACTATTAGTCCATGCTATCCTACACCTGACTACCTGTATGTGAATTGTGTCACAATTATGTAGGAAACATATATCTTGCTCATAATGCTCTACAAGTTGCTTAAGGATCCTAAGCCTTGTATGTATCCTTTCCTTGAAATTGTCAATTTATGCATCCATGATGCTCTCAAAGCACTCACCATCTCACTTGTAAATTCATTTATCTCATATAGAACTAGAGTATCTTTCTTCCAAACAACATTTTCTTCTGAAGGAAAGATTTTTTGTACATAAAAGAACCAAAGAAATAAGAAAAAAATGAACCAATATGTGTTGTTCTTTGAGGCCTAAGTGCTTTCCATGTTCATGCTTTGCTAGGTGTACTAAAGCTTGGCTAGGTCAAAAGATAGAT